>OU015747.1:70057414-70100720 GCA_907169655.1 Acomys percivali
AGAGAGAGAGAGAGAGAGAGAGAGAGAGAGAGAGAGAGAGAGAGAGAATATATTTGTCTGTATATGCATGTGTCAATGTAGGTGCATGCAGATGCCAGAGATATATGCCTACCTCATCTTCAATTTTTCTTCACTACAGTTTTTAAGACAGGTTCAAGCCCTAAACCTGGAGCTCACCAGTTTAATGAGTTTTGCTGGCTAATGAGCTTCAGGGGTTCTCTTGTCACTTCTTGCCTCACTTGTGCTGGGGTTACAGGCTGTTGCCAACATTTATGGATTTCCTAAGAGTTTTGTATACCCAAACTCAGGTCCTCATGCTTTTCCAGCTGTCACTTTACATCCTGAAGCATCTCCCTGGCTCCTGTTGTAGTTCTTATACACATGTACATTTCACTTGAAAATATTTTTATGCACTATGTTCTGGTCATAGTTTTTCTTCTCCAACTTCTCCCAGATGATCTCCACCTCCTACCCACCCAACTCTATTCTTTTGTACTCTCCATCTTTGGAAAACTAGTGAACAAACAAAGAAACAAACAAATCAGAAAAAGGGGGAAGAGTGAGAGGGGGAGAGAGATCCAAAACCTAACAAAAGCCCAAAAATGGAAGTTACAGTATACAAGCCGAAGACCAGGAAAAAAGCTCAAAATAAGACATAAAGTCTACAAAAATTATCATTAAGTTCATTTTGTGTTTGCTATTCATGGTTGGGCATGGGACCTTCCCTTAGGTGTGTGGTTAATATACCCTGGGAGAATTCATTAGAAACCTAATTTTTCTTTTGCAAATTTAGGTCAATTGTCTACAGCTTCTTGTTTAGGGGTAAGAGCTCATATGTATGTTGCTTTCATAGTGCTGGATCCCTGTGAGAATTGAATATCATTATGTTGTCAATCTTTACCAGTAACTTACTAGAATATCTCCGAATGGAGACCAGTCTCTTTTCTCTTTGTAGTGAACACATGAAGAGAGGATATACTTGGCAATGAAGCTAGTTATCATGTCAGGAGGTGCTGCATAGTCAGCTGACTCATTTATAGTGACATTGACTTGATTGCTTGGTTAAGGTGGTATCTGACAGTTTCCTTGCCTGGAAACATTTGTGTTCACTTGAAATGTGGGCAAAATTTAAATCCACAGTGATGCTACAGAAGTCAATAATTTTGTAATAATTTGTTACTTAAAAGTAGTTTAGATCAGGACATGTGGAAGAAAATAAATTCTGTGAAATAATATTCCATATAGTCTGGAACCCCAAAACAGTTTAAGATGATCTAAAGCTAAGATGTGTGCTTCCATTTTCTTACAAAAATATAAAGAACTTTGACATAGTAAACTTGATTTACAAATACATACCCATTATAATTATAATTAAAGCAGTCTTTCAGAAAATAATAAGTGTTTGGTATTCAATAAAATAAGGAAACATTGAAAAATACAGTGTCAAAACATATTTTAATATAAACATTTTATACAATTATATCAATGTTAAAATGACCAAGTATTCACTATGCCTTCTAATGATACTTTTCAGAGCAATGACTGAGTTCATAGGCAATAATAAGTCCACCTTAGAAAAGTTTTAAGTTCGAGCTGGAGAGATGGCTCAGAGGTTAAGAGCACTTGCCCTTCTTCCAAATGTCCTAAGTTCAATTCCCAGTCAACCATATATAATGAGATCTGGTGCCCTCTTCTGGTGTGCAGGTACACATGCAGGCAGCATACTGTATAAATAATAAATAACCCTTTTATTTAAAAAGCTTTAAGTTATAGAGGTGCTAATAATTATATCAGAAATTTAAAATAAATAATAGGTACTTGTAAAATTAAGATAAGTGTGAATAGATATTGGGAGTATATTTGAGATGACCTAGAAAGATTATTCATACTTATATGAAATAGTGTCCTTACTTTTAATTTTCAAGCAGTTTGAAATAACAGGTCATATTTAAAAACTTCAATATCATTTCAGTTTCTTTAATGCACTATAACAAAGCAATAGACTATATATTTGAACAACATTGAAGAGTTTTTGTATAATCTATATGCTTCTGAGGCTGCGAAGTTCAAAGATAGAGCACCAACCATGCCACTGTGTGAAGATGACTATTTTCCTAACTTGCACACAGTCACCTTTCTCAGCATCTCACAAGGCAAAATAGAAACCTGCTGACTTTCATAAGGCTACCAATGCTATAGATTAGGGCTTCAATCATATGACCTCATTTAGTCTTTACAACCTTTTCCAATCCTTCTAGATATAAAATATTATACATAGCATTCTGCATATAAAGCTTTACAGCCTTTGGGAATGCAAGATTGAGCATAGGACTTTTTAAAATAAGTCATAATTCAAGTTCTTTAAATATATTTCAATTAAAATTAGAAGAATCATTAATAATATTAAACAATAATGTATTAATTTGACCCATTATATTTACAAGTATAACATCCATAGCTTGAAACAATCATTGGTCATAATATTTTTAAAACCCCATTAGCTTTGTAATAAACACATAGATTATTTATATGTAATTTTCTCATAAACAATAAATATTACAACTATTTACACAATAGTGAAATTATATTAGTAATCATAATCTACAGAATACTTAGGCTATGTAGAAGATATTTGTAAGTTATGGGAAATTATGGGGAACTTAAAAATCAATGGATTTGATATCTATGGAGAAATCTATCAAACTATTTTTAATAATATTTAATTAAAATACAATTGTTCTATACATTATAAGGCCAGCTACAGACTCTGTAATTTGTTTTTACTTGTGATAACTGGCAATTCTCAGAACATTTTTGAAATGTATTGATAAAATCACTTCATGGAGTGTTTGGAATTCATCAGATTTGTTTCAGACAGAGCCAATTCTAGCCAAGACCTAGAGAGGCATCTTCTGGTGCTCTGCCAAGCAAAGACAAAAGACAGAGTCAAAATTTATGTGTGATAAGCAGTGTGGTAAGGCAGTCTACATTTCTAGTTCAACTAGATATCTTGTCTTCTAAAAGATGAATGCATAAGAATAAGTTTTCAAGATGTGGCTCTTTTACTGGAATTGTAATTAAAGTACCAGAACCAAAATGATTAACATCATCCCAGCAAGTTTGTATATAAACGTTACAATTATCTGATAAGAATGCTTCCCTTCAAATGTGTGATTATGTCTTTAGTTAAAATGCTAAGATATTTTTAAGGCACTTAACTGAAAACACACAAACAAAATTTGGCCAACACATACATAATGTTCAACAGATGTGTGTTTGAACAATTTGTGATTTTCATTAGCGGAATTAGTCAAACCATGCTCAAATTAGATTTTTCTGATTTGTGAGTCATTTATGTGTCCACATGGAAACCAAATATGTATGGAAAAATTACACATTCTGCAGTTGGTTCTTAAGAATGAAGTATAAATAACATAAAGACTGCCATTTTTCTTTCCCATAACATATCAAAGAATCTCAGCTCTGAGTTATACAACTTCCTTATTTCTGACATAGTTTACATAATTTTCTGAACTGAATCATAACAGAGCTGCTAAATTTTGCTTATTCAAGGGAAGCAGAACTCCAGGCACTCAGATTCAACTCAATTATATGCCAGAAGATGAATCCTACAAAGAGTTTACAATTCTTATCAATCAAATAGGACTATTAAAGGCATCATTGATAATTACACATTATGACATTGGCTAATGTGGACTCATTTACAAAATTAAAGCAATACATAGAGTATTTAAGGAAATAGTTATACCAAAATAATAAGGAAAATTACATATAAAAGCTTGAAATTGTAGTTGTTCTAAGGGCAATACCCAATGCAGGAACATAATTTATGGCTCAATATTAACATCAGGATATATTACAGAGGATAATTTGCAATATGCTTGACCATTGCAACACCTGAGAGTAGACATTTACTTGTGATGGAAGAGGCATGATCAGTAAATTTGGTAGTTGAGTTTTATGATATAATGGTATAAAACAAGTGTATTTTACCATTGATCATACCATTTGTCATAAACATGAATACAATCAATGACAGAAAATATAAGTAAGTGATTAGGGGTTCAGAGCTTTGGTAAGAGCAATATTCCTATGCCTCAGGAAAAAAATGATTACGTGTATGTACCTGATCAAAAGTTATGTGAAAATAACTTATATCATATACATATAGGATATATGTGTGTATATATATATATGTACTAATATGTGTGTTTGGTCTGTGTTTGTATATTTGCTCTGTCACTTTCAAATATGATTTCAGGTGAATCCCCTCGTTCCTCTTTTATTCTTGATACTTGATGTGAATTAGTTCCTTCTAATAGCAGTTTAAGCTATGTTTGTCTTAGGAATTTTATTATTAATTTTATAATAGTGACTATTTCATAAGTATAATAGCATAAGTAATGTTAAGTTATTGGTCCTTTATTAACTGAAAACATACCAAAGAATGCGCTAAATTCTAGTTGTGAAAACCAAAATGAATCCCTTCAAAATCTTTCCTCAGAAATATTATTCATTTTATTTATTTATTTATTTTTAATTAATTTATTCTTGTTACATCTCTATGGTTATCCCATCCCTTGTATCCTCCCATTCTCCCCTCCCTCCCATTTTCCCCTTATTCCTCTCCCCTATGACTGTTCCTCAGAGGGATTACCTCCCCCTGTATATGCTCATAGGGTATCAAGTCTCTTCTCGGTGACCTGCAGTCCTTCCTCTGATTGCCACCAGGTCTCCCCCTCCAGGGGACATAGTCAAATGTGAGGCACCAGAGTACATGAGAAAGTCATATCTCACTCTCTATTCAAGTGTGGAGACTGTCCTGTCCATGGGCTAGATCTGGGTAGGGGTTTAAATTTTACCGGCTGTATTGTCCTTGGCTGGTGCCTTAGTTTGAGCGGGACCCCTTGACCCAAATCTGCCTATCATAATGTTCTACTTGTAGGTTTCTAGGACCCACTGGATCCTTCTACATTGCTATTCCCATATTATTCATTTTTATAAGACTCTAGTGTCTCCTTGTCCAGTATAGTCTCTGAAAAGTCCTCGTGATATTCTGCTGGCTTATTTCCACATTTCTCTCAGGTCTTTCAGATTTTTTGTTCTGTGTAATAAGCTAAAATAATCTTTTTAAACAGACCACAGGCTCTCTCCTCCAAGAAGGGAAATGACGTCTTATGTTGTTAATATGTCACAGGGTATCAGAGTCAGGACTCTGCCTTTCCCACGTTGCTGAATATGATGCAAGTAGAAGGGTCTCCTCATGTGTAGTGTAGAAGTATTTAAGGCACTCACATGATCCTGACCATTTTATGGCCCACAGATCCAAAGGCCTTATCATTCAATGGAAAAATGTGTAGCCCAGGATGCAGGGAGATGTGGCCTTGATGCATGGCTATGTAACCTAAGCATGTGTGATCACCAACTGACTTTATATAAATCCTAAGAGAGTCCTGTCTCTGTTTTAAAATTGTTGGTATATCAAACAGAAGAAAACAAAGTAAAAATAGGATCCAGAGAGGAATACTGATGTATCTGTAGCTTATGAAAAGTTCAGTCTTTAATCATCCTTCTGCCTCAGTAAGAAACAGAAAAATGTCTTCAGGTCAATGTGTCATCAGTGTGGCCGAGAATAGAGTGTGCAAATTGTGCCTGAAGAACTTTGAGCTTCAAAAAACTTGAGAGCTCTCTATTTGGTTATTTATTGTTTTCTTGGTGGACCTGGACAAAATGTGTTTTGTCTAACCATCATAGGATATGTTAATTAAATAACAAGAAATATGTAGCAATAGATTAATCCAGATCATTGTTGGCTGCTTTATTATTCATAAAAGATGAATACTGTGATTAGCATATGTTTTATTTTATTTTTTTGTTTTTATTTCTCTCCTTTCATCTCTTCTCCCACACAGGATCCCTCCTGCTCTTATCCCTCCCTCCCTGCTCCCAGTCTTCCTGTAGATTCTATTCTATTTCCCATAGCCAACCTTCTTACCTAACCTTTCTCAGTCTGTGTATTGTGGATTGATTACCATTTAATTAGCATATAAAATCCACTTACAAATGAATACATATCATATTTGTCTTTCTGGGTATGGATTTCCTCATTTAAGATGAGTTTTCTCTTATTGCATCCATTTGACTGCAAATTTCATGGTAACATTTTTTAAACTGCTGAGTAATACTCCATTGTATAAAGTTACATCATTTTCATTATACTTTCTTCAGTTGAGGTGTATCTAGTAAGAAATTGCCCAAAGGATTCTTCATCCTGTCCAAAGGACATTTGCTCAATTATGTTCACTTTTGCTTTTTTTTTTTAGCAGCAAGAAACTGGAATAACCTAGATTAACATGTATTTTAAACAATAGAACCACTTGGGATTTTAAAGTACATTTTCTTTATTTTGCTGACCCCAAGAATTCTTTGTTCTGTGATTCCCATGAGTAACTGGAAATCCTCTGGTTCATTTCTTAGTAAGTACAGGAGTTACAAAATTCCAATTTCAGAGAACTCAGGTTCATAAGCCAGTGAGATATGAATACAAATGTCCATATGATTTATTCCTCTCAGCTCCATCTATGTCAAATGGGGTTAAGAGTAGACAGTATTTTATGCACTGTGCCACTAAGTAAGATGTTATATGCAAAACTCCTCATGCTTGTTTTGTCTCAACTATGTTATTATGACTTGTAATAGTGATACATCTTCTGCTCCATATTTGATACTTTCTATATATGATGACATTTTCTTTTAAAAGCATATTTAGGATAATCAAAATCTCAAGGAAAAACAAGGATGAGTCCATCTAAGCTTCATCATCCTGGCACATTTCCTGACCACACACATTATCTGTAAATTAATTTTTCATTCCTTGTCCATTATCACACTGGTATAGAATAGTAATGCCACCTCTCCCTCCACTATATATCTAGCTAGCTAGCTAGATGATAGATAGGTAGGTAGATAGATGAACACATAGATAGTAGATAGATAGATAGATAGATAGATAGATAGATAGATAGATAGATAGATAGATAAAAGCAAACTTTGATTAAATGTCATCTACTGAGAAGGTGCTCAATGTACCAAGTACAAAGGTTTAAATGAAAAACTTAAAAATGGAAACAGTGCTAACTGTCTACACTGTTAAAATACTAAGATAGGAATGATATTTCTAGTTGTAATATTTTTGGCAAATAATTATGAATGATACTGGGATAAGATCTTTTAGTAATTATTAGAAGTAATAAATATATCACACACCCAAGTTTGGTCTTCCATTTTAACATTTTACTCTCAGACTCAAATCATATTATAAATTATTTTCAAAAGTTTTTCAAACAACAAGTTTGTAACGCAAATAGCATACTTACTGAACAGGCTATATTGGTTAAAGATATGCATGCACTAATACTTAGTGTAAAAAAATTGCACAGAATTTGAAAAACAGTTGGAAGGGGAATAAGGAAAATTTGGAGGGAGACAAAGGATGTTGTAATCATATATGATCTCAAAAACTTAAAAAGGGCACACACACACACACACACACAGAGAGAGAGAGAGAGAGAGAGAGAGAGAGAGAGAGAGAGAGAGAGAAGAGAGAGAGAGAGAGAGAAAGTTCCATTTTCAGATATATTTGTAAGCTTGGAAGAAAATGAACTCTTTGAGTGTTTTACAGGAGGCAAGGGATTTCAGAGCCATTAGAGCATGTCTGTGATGCTTTGTGGACCAAATAAATGGGCTTGTTTCATGAGGTTTCTGTTTTTAAGCTCATACATCATTCATTCTGAAATTTATATCTGACATATTACTAGAGCATATAGATGGTGTACATCATTATATTTTGAATTCAGAAATTGAGTTTAACTAAATCAGAAGCAAATTAAGCAACTAGTAGCATTTAACATTTTTACCTTAACTACTAAAAATCAATACTATAGAATCACATTTCTGGTGCTGTGACATTATTATATTTTAAACAGAATAAAATTTTAATTATCTTATGTAATTTAAGTACGCACATGAACAAGATTGATTTTTCTGTATTCTTTAAGAAAGGCATACAAATGGAATCAAGGTTTTCTTCCCCATTGTGATGGCCTCACCAACATACAGAAGTAGAGCACAGTGCCTATAAGAGGAATTGTAGTAGGACTACTAAGAAGTGCCACTCTAGACAGTGGTTTTGTGGTTTAGAGCCACTCTAGACAGTGGTTTCGTGGTTTAGAGCCACTCTAGACAGCATGAAAATGTTCCACAATACAGTTAATCAAATACAGATAAAATGAAAAATACACTATTTTTCCTCTTTTCATAATTCTAGTAAAATAAAATCATGAAGCTGAAAAAAAAAATCCATTCTGAGGACATTTGTTACAGCATCCCTTCTATTCACAAGGTAAAAAGTTCTTGTAAGAATGAAAGCCTCTCCTCCATCTTATACATGTGTTTACCTATTATCCAGCAGAAGACAGTTTGATAAGCACCTGAAGAATATAATAATTCAAAACATCACTTTTGTCAGCTTCATGCTGATATCAGTTAGGAAAACTAATTCTTTACTTGTTTCAACCTTCATTACATCTCTTTGAGAGAAGCCATCAGCCATTTAATCATTTTAGTAAATGTATTTCTATGAGTCAGTAAATTTGTACAGTAAAATAATAACATTTCTAAATGACTATCACTTTCATTGTTGTCAAGCATCAGTGCGACACTACTATTTCAAAAGCAAATATGATTTCATGTTTTTTATGAAATAAGGTATTAGTCTCAATACCAAAATATGAAGAAATTCAGAGGGAGTATCTTTTTATTCCAAGGTAAATACACTGTTCTTGTTCTCTATTGCTTTGATAAAACATTCAAACTAAAAACAATTCAGGGGTTTAAAAATATAAATAAAAAGGTCTATTTTCATTTCAGGTCACCAAAATAAGACAGAACAGGAACGCAATCAGAGATTTGAAGAAGAAAGTATGAAGAATGGTTTCTTGCTGGCTCACTTATGAGCTCATAATAAGCAAGCTTTTTTTCTTTAACTTTTAAAATATTATTTTTATGCTTGTGTTGGGAGTATAGACACATAAGCATAGTTGCTCATAAAAATTATAAGAGGGTATTGGATCCTCTGGAGCTGCAAATCCAGGTGGCTGTGACCCCCTTGACATGGGTACTGTTAATGGAACTTGGGTCTTCTGCAAGCAAAGTTTTCATTCTAAACAGCTAGCCATCTCTTCATCTTGCTTAACTATCTTTTTATACAGCCTATTAACAAGTTCCCTGAAAGTGGTGCTATCTACAGTGGGATGGCCCTCTTATATGCATTAACACTCAAGACAGTCTACTACAGACATACTCACAAACCAATCATATTTGAGCAGCCCCTCACTTGAGACACTCGTCTCAAATAATATTAGCCTGTGTTAGGTTGACTGTTAAAGCTATCTAGAACACATGTTATCTATCACTTTTTTTATTTTTCTTATGTCAGAATTGATGTAAATTTTAGAATGAGTGTTTGGTTGGATTTACGGTCTAGGAGACTCAATACTCAGAAAGTTCAACTTTTTAAAAATACTTTTATTTTGCTACACATGCATAAAACAAACTACTTACAGCAGGGAGAACCATGTGACAATCATGGGAATAATGAGTTCTATACATGTTACATTCATAGTGAATTGGCCATTTGCATTTGTCCCATTTGAAGTAAGTGTCTTTCCTGTCCTTTTGGGTCTGAATTTCTGAATGAAATTCAATATCTATCCCATCTCACCTTTAATAGCTTACCTTCTTTAACTTAATCTAAGACGATCTTATCCCCTAATCATAGGCATAGAGAATGACCTCTAAGACGACTTTAAGAAAGATTCTTATTTATAGCACAAAATTTCAAATACTAGGGCAATGCTGCCCCTTTTTACCTTTGCTGCAGTTATGTGAAGCAGAACACTAATTTTAAACTTCTTTTTGAATATTCATAAATGATGATAGATCAACTCATTGTATTGCATAAATGAATAATTAAACACAAAGCCTCAAAAGAGTGAAGATGAAGTACTTCTATTTGGCAAAGTAGGAAGAAAACCCTTTTGGACCACAAACACCAATTCAGTACTTAGAAACTGATTATCTCAAATAAATCAATAATAAATCCTTGGAAAGCTGAACATACATATAAATGATAAATGAGCAGTAAAATAGCTAGAAAGTGTTTGTAATTGTAAAGTAAAATTCTGAAAACCTCTAAAGAATCACTGAAAACATGTGATCCTCTTTTATAATACGAAGCAGAATTTCCTCTTCATTGTTCATGCAAATATGTTACAAGAGAGTGACAAAGTGATAAGGGGCTGGATGACAACTCTAATACTTCTAAACTTTAGAAAATACAAAGAATAATGATGCTTTAGTGATGAATATAATTTAGTCAGGAGCTTATACTGACCAACCTCTGAGCAACACAATTTGTACATAGAAAATACAGTAGCAAAAACATACTTATATGGAAAGCTTGAGTCCTTCCATAGGCTGAAGAAACACTTCGAAGACAACAAGTATTGTGAAGTCTTTACTAGTGCCTCGTATCACTCTATTAGTGTAGCTTTTATGATGGGTATTTGGCCTAGGGCATCAGTGCAGTCATGACTGAAACCAATATGAATGAGAAACACTGTGTAGGCAAAGTAGTTCATACCATGGGGGTTGGGAATCACATGCAAAATCTAATACTTAAAATGTAGGAATCTTAGATAATTATAAACATGTACAGAAAAAAATTATAAGAATGGAGAATGCACCAAAAGAAAAGTAACAATTTCTTACAGAAGTGGTTAGCCATGTTTGAAATTGTACTTTATAATGTAAATGAAGATGCAGACATGAAGAGAGTTGCTGCTGAGTAATAGAAGTCAGGACAACAGAAACAGAACCTCTCGTTCACCCTTAGTTATTATAAATGAAACCATTAAAATAATAACATAGTTGGTTTTCAGTGAGTAGCATGAAAGAAGAAAGGGAAATGAGACATGTTGATCACTAAGAAGGCACATATTCTATCCCATCAAACCATTCCTGTTATAGAAGTACTCTTAGCAATGTCAAGGTTGGCCTGCAATTAAAGTATATCATAACAAAGCAAAGTACTACTCAATATAGCTATGTGCCTAATGTAAAGACTTAACTTATAACCCCATTAACTCTATTCCACAGAAGTGATTTTTTATCCATTTATGGGTAATATTCAGTAAGTGATCATAAAATCAAAATCATTGTATTTAATCCCGAGACTCCATCTTTTTTCTAAATTTTATATTTTGTATTAATTTATTCATATTACATCTCAGTTGTGAGCCCATCCCTTGTATCTTCCCATTCCTCCCTCCCTCCCGCTTTCCCCCTTACTCCCCTCCCCTATGACTGTGACTGAGGGGGACCTCCTCCCCTGTATATGCTCATAGGGTATCGGGTCTCTTCTTGGTGACCTATTATCCTTCCTCTGAGTGCCACGAGGCATCCCCATCCAAGGGACATGATCAACTATGGAGCACCAGAGTTTGTGTGAAAGACAGATCTCCTTCTCCACTTAACGGTGGAGAATGTCCTGTCCATCGGCTAGTCTGGGTAGGGGTTCGAAGTTTACTGCTTATATTTTCCTTGGCTGGTGCCATAGTTTGAGGAGGACCCCAGGGCCCAGACCCACCTGTAGTTTTCCAGGACCCACTGGATCCTTCTATTTCCTCATTCTCCCAGGCTTCTCACACCCAAAGTCTCAATGAGATGTCCTCTCCTTTGACCCACTTTCCTGGTAGGTAAAGTTTTTCATATGGATGTACCCCTTGGACTAGTGTCTCGATATAAGTGAGTATATAACATTTAACTCTTTTTGCTTCTGTGTGAACTCACTCATTATGATATTTTCTAGTTCAATTCATTTGTTCACAAATTCGGAAATTCCTTGTTTTTAATAGCTGAGTAGTATTCCATAGTGTAAATGTACCATAGTTTCTTTATCCATTCTTCTACTGAGGGACACATAGGCTGTTTCCATGTTCTGGCTATTATGAATAAGGCAGCTATGAACATGGTTGAGTATATGTCCATGTAGTGTGGTAGTGCATCTTCTGGGTATATTCCAAGGAGTGGAATAGCTGGGTCTTGAGGAAGCCCTATTCCCAAGTTTTCTGAGAAAGCGCCAGATAGCTTTCCAAAGTGGTTGTACTAGTTTGCATTCCCACCAGCAATAAAGGAGTGTTCCTCTTTCTCCACATCCTCGCCAGCATGTGGTGTCAGTTGAGTTATTGATTTTAGCCATTCTCATGGACGTAAGATGGAATCTCAGTGTCGTTTGGATTTGCATTTCTCTGATGACTAAGGAGGTCGGGCATTTCTTTAAGTGTTTCTCCACCATTTGATATTCCTCTGTTGAGAATTCTCTGTTTAGTTCCAAGCCCCATTTCTCTATTGGGTTATTTGGTTTGGTAGTGTTTAATTTCTTGAGTTCTTTATATATTTTGGATATTAGACCATTGTCAGATGAAGGGTTGGTGAAGATCTTTTCCCAGTCTGTAGGCTCTCGCTTTGTTCTCTTGACAGTGTCACCTGCCTTACAGAAGCTTCTCAGCCTCATGAGGTCCCATTTACTAATTGTTGACGTTAAGGCCTGAGCTGTTGGTGTTCTGTTCAGGAAGTTGTCTCCTGTACCTATGTGTTCCAGACTCTTCCCCACTTTTTCCTCTAATTGGGTTAATGTCTCTTGTTTTAGGTTGAGGTCTTTAATCCACTTGGACTTGATTTTTGTGCATGGTGACAAATAGGAGTCTAATTGCATTTTTCTACATGTAGACATCCAGTTAGACCGGCACCATTTGTTGACGATGCTGTCGTTTTTCCATTGAATGGATTTGGCTTCTTTGTCAAAAATCAAGTGACCAAATGTGTGTGCATTCATCTCTGGGTCTTCAGTTAGATTCCATTGATCCTCTAGCCTATTGCTGTGCCAGTACCATGCTGTTTTAATTACTTTTGCTCTATAGTACAACTTGAGATCAGGTTTGGAGATTCCTCCAGAGGACTTCTATTGTATAGGATTGTTTTTACTATTCTGTTTTTTTTGTTTGTTTTGTTTCTCCATATGAAGTTGAGAATTATTCTTTCAATATCTTCAAAATATTTTGTAGATATTCTGATAGGGATTGCATTGAATCTGTAAATTGCTTTTGGTAAGATGGCCATTTTTACTATGTTAATTCTCCCGATCCACAAACAAGGTAGATCCCACCATCTTCTGATGTTATTTTCAATCTCTTTCTTCAGAGATTTAAAGTTTTTTTTCAAATAAGTCCTTCACTTGCTTGGTTAGGGTTACTCCTAGATATTTTATATTGCTGGTGGCTATCATGAAGGGAGTAATTTTCCTAATTTCTTCCTCTGCCGGTTTGTCATTTGTATATAGGAAAGCTACTGACTTTTTTGAGTTTATTTTGTATCCTGCCAATTTGCTGAAGGTGTTTATCAGCTGTAGGAGTTCTCTGGTGGAATTTTGGGGGTCACTTATATACACTATCATATCATCTGCAAATAGGGATAATTTGACTTCTTCCTTTCCCATTTGGATCCCCTTGATCTACTTTTGTTGTCTTATTGCTCTGGCTAGAACATCAAGAACTATATTGAAGAGGTATGGGGAAAGTGGGCAGCCTTGTCCTGTCCCGATTTTAGAGGGATTTCCTTGAGTAACTCTCCATTTAATTTAATGTTGGCTATTGGTTTGCTGTATATAGCCTTTATTATGTTTAGAAAAGTGCCTTGTATTCCCGATTTCTCCAGAACTTTAAACATAAATGGGTGTTGGATTTTGTCAAATGCTTTTTCAACATCTAAAGAGATGATCCATGTGGTTTTTCTCTTTCAGTTTGTTTATATGGTGGATTACATTGATGGATTTCCATATGTTAAACCATCCCTGCATGCCTACTTGATCATGGTGTATGATGTCTTTGATACGCTGTTGTATTCGCTTTGTGAGTATTTTGTTGAGTATTTTTGCTTCAATGTTCATAAGAGAAATTGGTCTGAAATACTCTTTTTTTGTTGGATCATTGTGGGGTTTAGGTATCAATGTGACTGTGGCCTCATAGAATAAATTTGATAATATTCCATCCATTCCTATCTTTTTGGAATAGCTTGAATAGTATCGGTAGTAGCTTCTCTTTGATGGACTGGTAGAATTCTGCGCTGAAACCATCTGGCCCTGGGCTTTTTTTTTTTTTTTTTGGTTGGGAGACTATCAGTGGTTGCTTCTATTTCTATAGGAGAAATAGGGCTATTTAATTTGTTCATCTGGTCTTGATTCAATTTTGGCAAATGGAATCGGTCGAGAAAATTGTCCATTTCCCTTAGATTTTCAAATTTTGTGGCATAAATGCCTTTAAAGTAAGTTCTTATGATTCTTTGTATTTCTTCGGTGTTTGTTGTATGCCTCCCTTTTTGTTTCTGATTTTGTTTATTTGGATAGTGTTTCTCTGTCTTTTAGTTAGATTGGCTAACGGTTTGTCTATCTTGTTAATTTTCTCAAAGAACCAGCTCTTGGTTTTGTTGATTCTTTGTATTGTTCTCTTTGTTTCTAATTTATTGATTTCAGCCCTGAGTTTGATTATTTCTATGCGGCGAGACTCCATCTTTAAAACTTTAAGCTTCTTCATTAAAAAAAAAAAAAAGCAAAATCCATAGAACTTACTTATTTCGTCACCACATGACATGAATGTATGCCCCGAAGGATTGTCTGTCATCTTTTAATCTTTTTACTGCTATTCTTCTGTGCCCTGTTTTATCATGTTATTAGCCATGACATCATTTTTGAAATGTATTGAGTAGACAGAAAGTTCGAAAAGAAAGCAGATAACAAGGAAGTTTAATTTGTGCTATTTTTTTTTATTGTAACAACTAGAATTCTATTACTGGCTATTGGATTTGTCTTAGGTTAAACAGAAGGTTGATAATACATTGCAATAATCACTTACCTACAAATATGTTTCTACTATGATACAGTTGAACAGATTATGTGACACTAGAGTAATTTTTCCGTAAAATTGTTTCTGAAATGTTTGCACTAATGTTAAAATTAATTTAGATTGTTAACTATGACAATTGGCAAACACCTCAGTCATTGATGAGATACACTTTAAGGTGTTTGTGTGAAGGTGTTTCGAAGGAGGATTAATTCAGGGAAACTCCTGCCTCTCCCTTGGTATAGAGTCTAAGACAGAAAAATAAAACCCTAATATTGACATTTCCCTTTTTCATTTTTTTGGTCAGAGGAAATAGTTCCAAGAGGTTTTTTCCATTATGCCTCTCAGACATTATGGTCAGAATGGCCTAGAACACTAAACCCTTCCTCTATGAATTTGACATTGCGTGTATTTGTTTGCATCTCTGAAAAATGTCAATAAAATAATTTGTATATAATACAATCATAGATGACAGTATAATGACATAAAATATAATTTCAAAAATGTCTCAGATAAGGGAAACAAACATTTTACTACTTCCTTGGAAAGTGATAAAAATGTGGTGAACATTATCACATTTCATGTAAACTCCCTTTTAGTATAACTGTATCTCTTAAAAATGGTAACATGAATATGTGTTCCTGTCATGGAGAATATGATTTTCCTAACAAATACATTTCTGTATATAAAAAACTTATTAGTAGACAACACATAAATAGTGAATTATTACTAAGTAAGTTGAAAGAACTCTTCTTAATGTAGTAGAAAAACTTATTCTTGGGGAGGAAAAGTGAGCCAAACAATGTAAACATAACTAATTGTTTTTAATAAACAACACTTCAATTTGTTCATAGTGCTAGTTTATGGTTCATATGGTCAACATGAAGGGAATAGTTACTATTTATATGTTTTCTGGATTTTACATTCTTGAAAATAAAGCTTAAATATTTTGCTGAAAAACACTATTATGCAAATATCTTTCTACATGATAAAAATAAAACAAAATCATTGTCAGAATTGAACTTTTCATTAAAGGAAAGTAATTTGTATTCACATGAAAAGTGAATGAAAAATTTAAGCAATGTAACATCCTTGTACACTAAACATATAAAAAGCTATTGATACAATTGATTTGGGCATCACTGTGCACACGAATCCTTAACAGGTATTCAGACACTTTGGTTGCACAACCATCATGTTCTTTGTACTAAAGCATATGATAATCATTTCTCTGAGTTAATGACACCAATGAATATAGTTAGATTATGAGCTGGAAATTTATATTTTATATAGAATATTTATAGTATATCCTAACCCATGTTTGTAGTATACTTAGTTATACTGTGGAGATGAAAGAGGAAGTATGTTTTCATTTATATAGTCTATTTACTATGTGACAACAGAATCATATCTAACTCTTAAAGTGATTACCTGTGGCAAATGTGAGATTTGAGTGGGAAGGCTAAGGTTGACATAAAAGTTTGTGGATTCTATGACTTCATAAGTTTTCAGTTTGCTTTCTTGTTCTACAAATGCTTATTTTCATCGGGAGGTGGTTATAAGTTATTATTGATATTATACAGAGAAAAAACTAGGCTGAACTCAGGCATGTCTCTCTTTTCCTTTATCTTTCATTCATAGGCAAGGAGCTGAAAAGAAAGAAAGGGAGATATAGAAATAGAGAGAGAGGATAGAACAAAAGGTAAATGATTGAACCTACTCCGTAATTTTCAAGGCCTTAATGTTACTCACAAAGAAGGTTATCTCTAAGTCATTAGTATAGAATTTTGTATATTGATGCAAATCATGGTCATTTCAAGTAGTAGTCTGATTTATACATCCTAAGTCTAACAGATAGATGTGATTTTAATAGATACATAAGGTGAAATAGTTGTATAAGGTCTTCAAAAGCCTCAGAGACCCACAGAATATGTCATTTAAAGATTTCTTTTATTATTATAAAGATTCTTTGACAAAAGGACAAGTTAACTCATGATAACACCCAGCCAACCTCAAAGAAGACAATGAGCAACAAAGAACCTCCTTATGGGGTTGGCTTCAAGTGTGGCAAACCACCCACTGGGCAAAGTGTCCTCATTTCTGTCACAGACAGAATTTTGCCTAAAAATAGGCAAGCTTAGATGCAGGCAGAGCTGATGGCCAAACTCTGCCAAGACAGGAGAAGCAAGTCCTCAGTAGCTCCTGTGGAAGATGAGGCTCCAACATTACAGAGAGTTTTGGGTGACTGTTCAAGCAGTAAATTGTCTCATCAATTTTTCCTTTTGGAAGCTGCTAACCTGCACTACCAGTTCACCCAGGCATTTAAGTTTCATTCCTTCTCAAGTCTCTAAGGGGGATTGAAGACCAGATAGGTTAGTTTTATTATCAAGTTTAGTTGGTTAGGGGATAATGTCTTTTTAGATCAAGATAGATGTTTAAAGTTCATAGAGATTAGATATAATAGATATTAATCTCCATTCAGAAATTTAGACCCCACAAGATAGGAAAGATGTTTATTTCAAGTTTGACATAAAAATAGACAAATTGCTATGAATGTAACATTTATATAACTCATGATTTTCTCAGGGTTCTCCCTGTTTATGTAGTTTATTATAATCATTTGTAATAAAATAAATGTGAATGTTAAGAAATAAAAAATGTATTTTAATATTATTAACAATTATTTTTTTTATCTCTGGGTCTTAGAAATAAATCATGAATGCACAATGTCCTAGATATCTACCTATATTAGATTCATAATAAATCTACTTCTGTCTATAAATCCATAAATTTATAATGGATGTTTTTAATTGAATACATTGATGTAATAATGTTGATGATGAGATTGCATTCTTGACTATAATGGTTTTGTAAAAGGATTACTGAAGGATTGGAAACTTGCTGGGTCATAGATGAAATGTTTTTATTTCTGACACAAGATTGTCACATTTTTAAAAAATATTTAAAACCAAACAAATTAAGGATCATTATCGTTAGCTGAATTTATGGACACAGGCAGGTTGGATGTCATGTATGAGGCTTTTGAAGTCATTTTGTATAAATCAGTATGCATTTAAAGTTTTTGAACAGAACTTATTTGAGTAGAAAGTTTTTCTTCTGTTAACATTTTGATGGGGGATTATTATAAATTGTTCTTACTTAGTCTTGCTGTTTCTATTGCTGCACAGCTTTTGCTGAAAGTAAAAGAGGGGGCTAGTGTATCAGTTCTGTTTTATTAAACAAGATATTATTGAGTATTCTCATTATCCTACAAGACGTGACTCAAGTTTACTTGCAGCATACGGATGAAAACTAATTATCTAATATAAGCAACATAATTTAAGGAAGTGTATCTGGATCTCCAAAGGTTTAGGAAGAGTAGTCAGAATGGAAAGAGAGAGAGGAAGGAAACAGAACTTCTTAGTAATGAGTTTTCTGCATGAAACTGGAGGTAAAAATTCAGATGCACCAATGCAGCCAGAGAAATGATGTAAAGGCAGAGCTGTAGTATTTTGAGTGAGAAAAGACTTATCCTCAAATTTTATATTCTCAATAACTAGCAAATAACCTGAGTATTTTAATGTATAAAACATAGACATGAAACCAATTTCCAAGCAGAGTGATACCAACTGTGGTATAGGTAATATATTTTCTGAAAAAATTGTTGATATTTAAGGAACATTATAAGGAATCAGTTACTGTGAGGAATAGAATGATTAGATTACATTTCAACAGAAGGCACTTTAGTAAAATAAAAGCTATAAAACTTTTTTAATATATTAGAAAAGAATAAGAAAGAGAATTTAGCCTTAGTGACTTCTATTTCTTTCAAAATATGTATAACAATTTGACGTTTATTAGAACATTCTCTGAGAACAAGCATGCACACTCATAAGTTTAACTATATTCTCCATGTGGATAATTTATTAAGATTTAACTGGACACAGAGCTGGTTATGTGGTAAGCATAAGTTGCACTATATGTTGTGTATAGTAGGCTATCCAGATAAGATAAAATAGGCTGTGGTCATATGGTCAGGGAGGAGGGTCCCTTCTGTCAGAGGTCTAGGGGAGGGGAATATGGTGGAATGGGGAAAGAGTATGAACGGGAAGATACAAGGCAGGCATAACAATCAGAATGTAATCTGAATAAATTATAGTAAACTAAAATTAAAAAATAAAGAAGAATACTACATTCTCAAATATCTTTAAACCTAGTTTATGATCTTAGCTAAATTCCAGCTAGATTTTGAATCACATATAGATATATGAAAGTATAAATTTCATTCTAGCCACATTTCTAAAACAACTAGGCTTTTAGAATCTAATCTGCTCATCCTGAATCAAAAGCAAAGGACTGAAATCCGAGAAAGAAAAAAATAGGTGAAGAATGAGCAACAGAGGCAGGGGAAGATAAAAGGAGAAAGGAAAAAATGAAATTATTTTCTCATATCATATTAATATTTTATAGCAATTATATGTTTATTATGAAGTGCACACTTGTATGCTCTTAGATGATCTAAAGTGCACCTGTTCATTTGCTCAGTTATCACACAGATGCTCGGTAATTGCTCACAGCCTCCTAATATCACCACCTTTCTGAGCAGACAGCCTTATTGGTGATACCATTTGCCAGATACCTGTGCCACCCAAAGAATGTAAAAGGATGACAATAGAAGCACTGGATGAAGTATAATTAAGAAAGTAGAAGTTTTGAGTAACTGAACAGTTAACTTCAGTTCAGTATTTAGGAGGCACCTTAGATCCTGTGAAGGGACACTGCTTCTTAGTAATGATTGTGTGTATAACATCTGACATGATATCTATATTTTTAAAGGTAGAGCCAATCTATAGCTGATAGGACACATGTGGCTAAGGATAATGTCTGTGAATGTGGCCTAGCACAAAATTGTGAACATACTCAAAATGTCAAAAGATGACACAATGCTTTTCCTTTCTATTTCAGTTGCTGAGTTCTTAGGTAGGACCCTCATTAATAACAGTGTTGTGCTCAGTGTCCATAGGTCTGAGACTTCTGAAGGTAGATGCTGAAGACTTAATAGAAAATTTATGATTCTGTCTCCTAAACAAGAAAGAAAAAAATGCCCCATGAAAGTCTCATCAAGAGTTTTTGAAGCTGAAAATACATTAAGATCAGGTGTTGTCTCTAAATGACAAAACGTAAAACAAATGTTAGATACTTCAGCAAAAATCAGTAAAGCCAAACTTTGGCCCTACCACTCTAATTGTCAAACGTGTCACTTTTTGTGGCTATAAGTATTTATTCTTTTGCCTATAATCTCAATGCTACTGTAGGAATAAGTTCAGTGATGTTAATATTGACAGGGGTATGTAGAGACTTCTATTCTTTAGAAATGAGGACACTATCCCAAAAAATTCATTAGAGCTGTATTATATCATATAATATTTGTAATAATAATGATCACTCTGGGATTACATATGCCAATAGGTTCATACTATTCATAGAATAAATCAGAGTGATTAGAAAGTAGCATGACTTTGTTACCTTGGTTCCTTTTGACCTAATATATGTGTTGTCTGTTACTTTTAATATTTCAGCTGTTTCTCTTTGGACATTGTTTTAAATTGCTGCTTTTAGCTTAATTAAATTGCAATTGGCTAAGTAAAATTTCTCACCGTAGTATACTTACTTATTTATACTGTGTCTAGATATTAAGTTTTGAAGACGACATTAGCAACTTATTCCATAATGAATGATATGCTAGATATTTCTTTTCAAGGTCTTCTGATGTTAAGATTCAGTTATTTTCAAATGCTTTTCAGACTTTCTCAGTGCACCCTGGTGGAGCCCCAGAACTTCTGTTGCTGCCAGTTTTTCTCAAAAGTAGAAAAATGGATAAATATATAAGGAAATTTAGAGAATAAGAAAAGGAGATGGAGAGCTTTGTGATTCCCATATTGTATAAGAAGATATTAGTGATTACATTATAGCAAAAGAAATCAACTGTATCTTTGGACTATGAGTAGTGTCAGACACCTGAACTTTGGTAAGCCTCCTCTGTCATTCAACTCAATAAATCCTGTCAGTGGAACAGCGAGTACTTTTCAAATCTGTACCAGGCTTAGCTAGTGTACATTTTAAATTTTCACTGCACATTAAAACAACCAAAGCAGACAGTGCACATGGAAGGATATGTGTATAAACTCTCAAAGGCAGTTTTTGTAAAGATAACTCTGTGCTGAAGTTATGTTTTATGTCCTTTCCCTGCTTACCCACTGTGTCATTCTGAAAATTATCCCGGTGCTTCCTGAGCAGTATGTAGAGGCCATGCTCTCCTCATTCTCTGCATTGCTACCCTTTTTCCATCACTTTCTCATCTGGGCAGCCTGGTTCTCTTCTTTGTGCATCAGAATGAAACTTTTGGCCAAGAGCCATCAAAATTCTAAATAAAATGTACATTATTCAATATTTAAAGAATCATTATTAAATATAAGTGAGTCATACCACTTCTTTTAACAAGTTGTTATCTGATGTTTTTGTTCTTGACTCTTCCACCACTGGCACCCTGCCTTGAAGCTTTCAGTTTATTTGAACATCTTTCTCTCTGTAGAGAGGCAGCTGTCACTTTTTCCTTTCTCGACTTACCCTTCTTCTCCTTGCCCTCTATGCTCCTTCCTCTTCTCTTGGTTTATACTGAGAACTTAGAGACTCTCCCTTACATTTTTAGTGTTCCTCTGCTGGCTGTTAGAGTCTTGCCCTCCGTCCTGCAATTCTTGATATATTTTCTCAACAGAACTATAAACATGAGCGTTTTCAGTGAGCATACCTATTGCTATGTGGTTGGTAAGCAGAATTCCATTAAAAGTATGTAAAACAATGTTAAGACAATTCAGTCTGTAGGTGGAGTTCATGGATTAGGTAAGATATTTTGTCAATTGTGGTAACAGTAAATGGCTTAAAACATATCACTCCATATGATTATAGTGAAAAGTTGATTTTTAAGGAAAATAATAAGATAATCTGATGTGAAAAAAAGATATACGAATTAGCAGCACTAAACACAATGTTAGCATTTATCAAAGCTGTTACTTTAAGAAACATGTTATTGCAGTTTCTTGAATTTTGACTTGGGTAAATGTAATGACAACAGGAATCTGATGGCCTTATTTAGAGGAAAGCTCTAGGCATTGTAATTTGGTTTTCTGAAGCTGAAACATAAAGGAAAATGTAGAAAAACAGGAAAAAATAAAGGTAGGAAGTGAGATGCTGAAATTCAAAAGCAGAGCATAAAAGTTGCAAATTGTACCATTTTACCGTTTTCCATTTTACCGTTTTCCGTACAGTGTTGATTGTTCTAATAAATGACACAAGATAAAATGTTATATGATAAATTTCCTCATTTAAATGTAGTTGC
Source organism: Acomys percivali (assembly GCA_907169655.1). Lineage (NCBI taxonomy): Eukaryota > Metazoa > Chordata > Mammalia > Rodentia > Muridae > Acomys > Acomys percivali. The sequence continues at coordinate 70,079,846 of OU015747.1, forward strand.
AAACTATCCTTCATATTACAGCCCAAAGAAATGACAGATTTAACATATTGACTACCAATCTAATCTTGGTATACAATATTTTAAGGAACTGTCTGAAGGCTAATATTATTAAGTTTTGGGAAGATGCATAGTAAAATCACATAGCAAGGTATGATACAGATTATATTACAGGAGACTTTTAGGCTTTTGCCCTTGTCTATTACTTTTGTCTTCCTTTTTCTGGTGAGGTGTGAAAAAATGTCTTTATTCCCTGCTTCTCTTATCTCCTCACAGGATAATAGAAGTAAATGAATTTACATGACTTTTTTTAGATTCATGGACCAGTGAGTTTACTGTGGTTACCTATAGAACTGTGGGTGAGGGGTCACTTACAATGACATAGACAATTCAGTTAGACACATCACGGAAGAGATTCCACATCCCAAGGAATTGGTATTGGTTATAGAAACCAATGAGTGTGGAAACTTTCTTTTGAAGTCTGATAACTTTGCTGTGAGTTTGGTGAGCTCTGCCCTGTCCTCTGAAGAAAATATATTAATCTAGAGAACTATCTACACAGTATGAATTTCTGTAGTGTTAGTCCATGGTAGAAATAAAGATATTTCAATTCAGGCTATTCAGGAGTGAAATGGGCATAAAGTGTTGAGTGTGAAGTTCAAAGGATGAGGAGTTGCTAGGGGCAAACACCAGACAATTCAATGGCTCTAAATTCATGTATTTCTATATATTGGTTGGATTTTTCACATGGAAGAGAAGAAACCTAAGGATAGCAGGCTGTCTCTTAGGAGAAAAGAAGATGCATCAGTAGGAATAAGCATACTTAGCAAACTTTATCTTCTGAAAGATCTAGACTCAAATATGGATAAATATTGTATGAGCTCAGAAAAGAATACACTAATCTTTTCAAGTAATAATTTTCTCGTGTATAAAAGTCGAATACAGTCCCTGTAGTCGCACTTTGTCAGAAAAATTAAGAACTTCTTTTCTACAGTGTTTTACACAGGATTATTCTCATCATGCTATTTGAATGAAATCCAGTTAAAACCACACCCAAACAGAGTGGATAAAGGTTGAAGATACGAGTAAAATAAGAATTCCTTTTACAGTAAAGATGAGATTACAAGTTCAATTTGTTCAGTTATTCAGGAAAATTTCTGCCATAACTTGGATATATTTTCTGAAGGTAAATAGAAGAGGCATAGATCTGGGGAGGTTGGAGGTGAGATGCAGAATGAGGGGAAACTGCTGTCGGGATGTACTGAAAACAAAACAAACAAACAAAACAATAAAAAAATCCCATTTCAGGCCACTCATGTTTGTGGATAGCTTATATTTGTCGTATGTGTATATAGTCATGGAGGGATAATTTCCCTTTCACTTGTTTTGAATCATCTGCAATTATAAAGAAAACTTTTTAGAACTCTCTTTTGTTCCACAGCACAAGATATTTTAATAAATGAGAACATCATTTATAATAAAGACGTAAACACCAGTCCCAAATCATGCCTTCTAGAGACATGTCTGTGTTTTAGTCTTTCTCAATAGCACCTCAGTGCCAGGACTTGTTATCCTCACGATGCTGGAAGGGATCTTGGGTAACTTAAATTGATACAGTGTGAATGAGACATCAGTCCTAATCTCTGCATTTGAATACTTGGTCCCTGGGTGGTTATACTGTTGTGGTAACTAAGAAATTTTGGCCTGGTTAGAGGAAGTATGCCAATGGATGGGGCCTTTGAGAGTTTAAAATCTCATTCCAGTCTGAGGTTGAGCTCTCTGCTTTACTCTTGTGTGTTTCAAGTGTGTGCCTCCTGTCTACTGCTCCAGGCATCCGACCTCTGCTCTGACACAAATAAATCCTCTTTCAGTAGTTGCTTTGGTCATAGTGTTTTATTGCTGTAATAGAAAAATAACTAAGACAACCTCTGAAGAGTGTAATGGTAATGTGACAAGATGGAATACAGAGAAAATATATATTATAAATCCAAGAAGATGAAAGAACAAATGGCTTTTCTTAGATATTTAAGTGATCCTAAGTGTAATTTTATATTAGATGTTAGGTAAAGTATAAGTTCTGTTTATAATGTGCCATTTTAAATAAATGTTTTCTCATAGTTGTATGTATAGTTCACATATTGTATTGACACACCCTTTACGGATATTTTTTATGTGTTCTTGACAAAGAGTTTTAAATCAAAACTTATATTCTTCTGTTGAATTTTTCTTGACTAAGTTGCAAACTGGTATACAAAACCAAACATTAGTCAGCATTTCAGAAATTAAGGCTTTTTAAATTAATTTTTAGCATGTCATTCCTGAGCAAACATTATTGGATAGAATCTTACAAACATATCAAGGGCACTTTTTTAGGATAGAAGATTTTAAATGTGGTCTAGAAATTCCTGATTTTATCTGCTGGTATAGCTATGTAGTCCTACATTTTATATTTGGAAATTATTTTATTTTATTTTTATTTACTTATTTTTATTAATTACACATTTTTAAATTTTTTACATATACATTTATATTTTTACATGTATATACAATAAACTACCTATAGCAAGAAGAACCATGACACAATCCGGAATTATGTAAATGTTACTTTCTTAGTGTTTTGGCTATTTGTTTTTGACACACTTGAAGAAAACATCTTCCCTGTCTTGGTGGGCCTAAAATTCTGAATGTAGATCATTCTCCATCACATCTTGTCATTATCAATTTAAAACATCGATCTAGAACTAAAACATCTTAACCTCTAAACAACTAAGTTTCAATGTAAAACTAAGCTATATGATCTTCAACTCCATCAGAGACTTGAGAAAGAATAAACTTGATTACCTGAGTTTGCCTGCAATGCAGGTTAGTAGCTTTCCAAATGAGCAGAGAGGGTTTTCTAACTAAATAGTCACCCAAAACTGTATATAATGTTGAATCATCTTTTTCAGCCTCTGTCCCAATATATCTGACAGACATATTTGTGAGGCAGGAACTATTGAGGACTTGATTGCCCTGTCTTAGCAGAGTTTGGCAGTTGACTCTGCCTGCATCCAAGCTTGCCCTTTTTAGGCAGAATTCTGTCTATGATAGAAATGGAGACATTTTCCCCAGAGGCTTGTTTTCCACAATTGAAGCCATTTCCCTAAGTAGGTGATTTGATGTTTATCATCCTCTTTGAGGTAGGCTGGATGTTGCCAGGAGTTAAACTGTTTCATTGCCAGTGAATATTGAAAATAATGAAAACATTTTAAAGTTCCAAATTCTGTATGTTTCTGAGGTTTTTGACAACTTTATCTAACTATCATACCTTTGTATAGAATCAAATCTATCTGCTGCACCTACGATGTATATTATTGTGATAAAACTAGACAACTGATTGACATGACCATGATTTGATCAACTAACAACCAACTTGCATAATTTATTCATCCTAAACAGCCTACAATAGCACCCTCAAAGTATTGAAAGTAAACCTTGTATTATAATTGAGTTTTATATTAGTACAATATCTCACATCAGAATATATATATATACATACATATATATATATATACACTGTGTGTGTGTAAAAAGTGAACTTAGATTTGAATTCTACACCACTTTATCTAGAATTAAACTTATTTTGCATCTATATACAAATTTCTATACCAGTGAATTAAAAATAACCTTGTGAGTGACAACTGAGTCACTAAGCTGAAGAGTAGAGTAATTAATCTACTTTTTTTTTCCATCTTCACTATATATCTCTATATTCCCCCTTCTTTCTTTTCAACCCCTATCTCCATACTTAAGAATGTAAGATAAGGCAAAAGAGAGACAACGCTGAGTCTAACCTTGTTTTCTTTCTAAATAAGGCCAATAATATCTTGTAACCAACTCACACTGATAATAAACCTCTATAGCCCAAGAAAGTATACAAAAACCTACCTGACCCCCCTTAAAGGAAATGGGGCATTATTCTCTTAAGGTTTCTTCCAGCTGATTTGGGACAAATAATACCTCTGTAGGGGTCCAAAAAGTTGAGGATATGGTTAAACAATCTAGGAATAGAATTTGTGGTTCAGGTTTTAAATGTTGAGAAATTCCAGGATTAGAGTTATGCGAGACAGTCTGAAATGGTGGATCAATTGGGATTGGAAGCTTGCTTTGAAAATGTCCTGGGAGCTGCCTTGTTCTGATGAGGAACAGCGACTGAAGAATTTGGTGCTGGAACATGAAGGATACAATATGTCAATGTCTAGCATACTGACAGGAATGCATCCTATCAGGTGTGATTCAATGTCAGTGTCCGGTTCTTTTGTTCTGAAAGCATATAATTTCTCACAAGCATTGTACAGTCCTAAAATTATAAGGATAAAAGATGTGTGTGATGAACAGAACAATTAAGGCTGCTTTTCTGTTCTTTGTATGAGCAGGAAAAAAAAGACATCTGTAAATCTTCATTCATGCCATATGAATAATGATATCTAATAGTAATTCATAGGCGTTCTGTAGCCAACAAGAGACATTTTCTATGCATAGACATTCATGTCTCTGCCAGTTTCAGAGCTATTCCCATATACAGAGATTAGCAATATAAGTTATCTGCTTGTTCTGCAGTTTAAATTCTTCGCATCCTGAGTGTATCCCCCTTGCTCATTCCCTCCCAGTTTCCCCCTCCCTCACTAATCCCCTGTCACTCCTTCCCTTAGTACTCAGAAAGGGGAGTGCTCTTCCCCTAATATCTGACCTCAGCCTATCAAATTTCATCTGTACTACCTATAACCTCTCCCTCTGTAGTCTGGCAAGGTCTTCTTGCCAGGGGGAAGTGATCTAAGTTCAGTGGCCAGAGTGAATGTGCAAAGTAGTCCCTACTCTCCACGTGTGGGAGCAACAAGGAGACTTTACTTACTATATATGAGCAGAGGATCTATGTCCACATCATAGTTCGACCATGGTTGATGTTTCATTCTCTGTGTTGTAGTGTGGTTATCCTGAATTATGTGGCTAATATCTGCTTATGAGTGAATATATACCATGCATGTCATTCTGGATCTGGGTAACCTCACTCAAGATGATCTTTTCCAGTTCCATCTGTTTGCCTTCAATTTTCAAGATTTCCTTGTTTTTAATAGCCAAACAATATTTCATTGTGTAAATATACCACAGTTTCTTTATCCATTCTTCGGTAGAGGGACATCTAGGTTGTTTTCAGATTCTGGCTATTATGAATAAAGCTGCTATGAACATGGCTGAGCAAATGTCCATGTTGTATGGTGGAGCATCTTTCGGATATATTCCCGGAGTGGTATGGCTGGGTCCTAAGGTAGAGTTATTCCCATTTACCTGAAAAAGCATCAGCTTGATTTCCAAAGTGATTGTACAAGTTTGCACTACCAACAGCAATGGAGGAGTGTTCCCCTTTCTGCTTATCCTCTAGAGCATGTGTGGTTACCTAAGTCTTTTATCTTAGGCATTTGGATAGGTGTAAGATGGAATCTGAGTGATTTTGAGTTGCATTTCCCTGATAACTAGGGATGTTGAGCACATCTTTAAGTGTTTCACAGCCATTTGATATTCTACTGTTGAGAATTCTCTGTTTAGTGCTGTATCCCATTTTCAATTGGATTATTTGGTTTGGTGGTGTTTAATTTCTTGAGTTCTTTATATATTTTGGATATTAGCCCTTTGTTACATTGAGGGTTGCTGAGGATCTTTTCCCAGTCTGTAGCCTGTTGTTTTGTTCTTTTGACTGTGTACTTCACCTTAAAGAAGCTTTTCAGTTTCTTAAGGTCCCATTTATTAATGCTTGATCTTAGGACTTGAGCTGCTCATGTTCTGTTCAAGAAATCGTCTCCCGTGCAGATGAGTTCAAAGCTCTTTCCCACTTTTTTTTCTAACAGATTTAGTGTGTTTGGTTTTGTTGAGGTCTTTAATCCATTTGCACTTCAGTTTTGTGCAGGGTAATAGATATGGATCAATTTTCACTTTTCTACATATAGCCGTCCAGTTAGAGCAGAACCATTTGTTGAAGATGCTATCATTTTTCCATTGTCTGGATTTTGCTTCTATGTCAAAAATCAAGTGTCCAGGAGTATTTGGGTTTATTTCTGGGTCTTCTATTCAATTCCATTGATCAACCAGCCTATTTCTATGCTAGTATGATGTTGCTATAATTACTGTTGCTCTATAGTATAGCTTGAGATCCAGGATGGAGATTCCTACAGAAGACTTTTTTTGTACAGTATCATTTTATCTATTCTGGTTTTTTTTCCATATGAAGTAGAGAATTGATCAAGGTTTGTAAAGAATTGTGTGAGTATTTTAATGGGAATTGCATTGAATCTGTAGATTGCTTTTGATAAGAGGGCCGTTTTTACTATGTTGATTGTCTCAATCCAAGAGCATATGGGATATTTCCATCTTCTGAGATCTTCTACAAACTTCAGAGATTTGAAGGGTTTTTTTAATACAATTCTTTCACTTTCTTGGTTAGAGTTCCAACAAGCTACTTTATATTATTTGTAGCTATTGGGAAGTCTGTTGTTTCCCTAATTTCTTTCTTATCCAGCTTGTCACTAGTATACAGGAGGGATGCTGATTTTTTTTAGTTAATTTTGTATCCAGCTGCTTTGCTGAAGATGTTTATCAGCTCTATGAGTTCCTTGATATATTTTTGGGGGTCATTTATGTATACTATCATATCATCTGTAAATAGTGATAATTTGACCTCTTTTTCTCTGATATGTATCTTTGTTTATATGATGAATTGTATTGATGGATTTCTGTGTATTGAACCACCCCTGCATGCCTGGAATGAAACCTACTTGGTCATGGTGAGTGATAATTTTAATGTGTTCTTGAATTCAGTTTGCGAGTATTTTATTGAGAATTTTCATATAAATGTACATAAGAGAAATTGGTCTGAAATTCTCTTTCTTTGTTGAGTCTAGGTCTGGTTTAGGTATCAAGGTGACTATAGTCTCATAGAATGAGTCTGGTAATGTTCCTTCTGCTTCTATTTTATGGAATAGTTTAAAGAGAATTGGTATTAGATCTTCTGTGAAGGTCTGGTAGATTTCTGTGCTGAATCCATCTGGTCCTGGGCATTTTTTTTTTTTTTTGCAAGACTTTTGAGTACTGCCTCTATTTCCTTAGGTGTGATAGGACTATTCAATTTGTTTACCTCATCTTGATTCCATTTTGGTAGTTGATAGTTACAAGGAAATTGTCCATTTTGTTTAGGTTTTCAAATTTTGTGGCATATATGCTTTTGAAGTAAGACATGATGATTCTTTGGATTTCCTCATTGTCTGTAGTTATGTCTCCCTTTTCATTTCTGATTTTGTTGATTTGAATAATCTCCCTCTGCTCTTTTAATTAGTTTGGCTAAAGGTTTGTGAATCTGGTTGATTTTCTCAAAGAACCAACTCTTGGTTCCCTTGATTCTATGAATTGTTTTCTTTGTTTACAATTTAATGATTTCAGCCCTGAGTTTGATGATTTCTAGCTGTCTACACCTCTTCAGTGTGTCTACTTCTTTTCATTCTAGAACTTTCAGATGTGATGTTAAGTTGCTAATATGGGATCTCTCCACTTTTTTTCTATAGGCACTTACTGCTATGAACTCTCTTCTCAGAACTGATTTCATTGTGTCCCATAAGTTTGGGTATATTGTCTCTTCAGTTTCATTGAGTTCTAGGAAGTTTTTAATTTCTCATTTTATTTTGTCCCCTACCCTAATGTCATTGAGTAGGGAGTTGTTCAGTTTCCATAAGCTTGTAGGCTTTCTGTTGTTTCTTTTGTTCTTGAATTCCATCTTTATCCCTTGGTGGTCTGATAAGATGCAAAGGATTATTTAAATATTCTTGTATCTGCTGAGATTTGCTTTGTGACCAAGTATGTGGTCAGTATAGAGTAGGTTCCATGAGGTACTAAAAAGAAGGTGTATTTTTTGTGTTTGGGTGTTGTTTCTCCATTTAGTTTCTGTCTTGATCTGTCTATTGGGGATAGAGGAATGTGTGGAGTTCAATGTGTGATTTAAGCTTTATTAATGTCTTTTACATTTGGGGCTGTGGTTGATTTGGTTGGCTTTTTGGGTCCATTTGTTTGGAATACAGTTTTCCAACCCTTTACTCTGAGGTAACGCCTGTCTTTATTGCTTAGATTTGTTTCTTGTATGCAGTAGAATGATGGGTCCTGTTTCACATCCATTGTGTTAGCCTGTGTCTTTTTACTGGGAAATTGAGGCCCTTGATGTTAAGAGATACTAATGACCAGTGGTTTTTAGTTCCTTTTGTCTTGATGTTGGTGGTGGTAGAGTGTGTGTGCTTCTGTGTCTTGGATTTGGGAATGTGGAGTTATTTATTTCCTGTGTTTTTCTGGGTGTAGTTAGCCTTCTTGAGTTGGAGTTTTCCTTCTATTATCTTATGTAGGATTGGATTTGTGGTTAGGTACTGATTAAACTTGGTTTTGTCATGAAATATATTGTTTTCTCCATCTATGGCCATGAATAGTTTTCTTGGGTATAGTAGTCTGGGTTGGCATCTGTGGTCTCTTAATGTTTGCATGACTTTTGCCCAGGCCCTTCTAACTTTCATAGTCTCTGTTGAGAAGTCAGGTGTGTGTAATTCTGATGGGTTCTGCTTTATATGTGACTTGACCTTTTTCTCTTGCAGTTTTTAATATTGTTCTTTGTTCTGTATATTTAATTTTTTGATTATTATGTGGAAGGAAGATTTTTTTCTGGTCTAATCTATATGGAGTTCTGTAGGCTTCTTGTATGTTTGTGGCATTTCTTTCTTTAGGTTGTGGAAGCTTTCTTCTATGATTTTGTTGAACATGTTTTCTGTGCCTTGAAGCTTGGAGTCTTCTCCATCTTCTATTCTTATTATTCTTAGATTTGGTCTTTTCATGGTGTCCAAATTCTTTGGATGGTTTTTGACAGGAACTTTTTAGTTTTAATGTTTTCTTTTATTGATGTATGATACCTTCTATCATATTTTCCACACTTGAAATTCTCTCTTCCTTCTCTTGTATTCAGTTGATGTAGCTTATGTCTATTTTTTCCTGTTCTCTTTCCTATATTTTCCAACTCTATGATTGCCTCAGCTTGTGTTTTCATTGTTAATTCTAATTACCTATTTAAGTTTTGAATAATATTATACATTTCTTTTTCTCATTTGAATGAATTTTCCTGTAATTCCCTATAGGATTTATTAAATTATTTCATCTGTTTGGATGTATTTTCCTGTGTTTATTTGAATGACTTATTTTTCTCTTTCAAAGCTTCTATTATTTTCATCACCTCAGATTTACAATCTTCTCTTTGATCTTTATATGTGTTCATTTCTCCAGTGCTCGCTTTGTTAAGATCATTGGTTTCCGGTGTTGTTATACGGCTCTGAATTTTGTTGCTAGTCTTCTTGAGCTATACTATAAACCTCTGGTTGTGTTTGGTGTTACCAGGTCTAGAAATTCCTCCAATGAGGTTGCTGTCTGTGTCTCACATTGGCCAGGTAGGTTGGAAGCAAGTAAATAGAGCCCCAAGCCTATGGTTGTTTTCCAGGGCTTCCCAAAGAGCTCCTTAGGATGTTGGACAGTAGGGGATAGAGCCTGTACTCTGATCTGCTCAGCTGAGTTCCCTGACTATATCCCAGTTGCGTCAGGGAGGAGAGGAGTGGGTTGATAGATTTCAAAGCCCAAAGGTGCACAGGTGCCCTACAGTCTTTTTTGAGATGGCAGGGCTCTGTTTATCTGTTGTGTTCCAGGTGAGCTAGGTCAGTAAGTCACTGGCCCGCAGAGAGAGAGATTAGAGCTCAAAGCTGCTCATGAAACATCAGCTAATGTGGGGTATGGCCTGCACAGGTCTCTGGTCTGTGACCTAGGTGGATTAGGACAGTAGGCCTTAGGTAGGCAAGAAGTTGGTAGCAGGATAGCAGCTAAAGAGGATTATGGCCTGAGACGGTCTCTACTCTGCCTGGTTGCTTTGTGTCTTAGCTGAGTCAGAGTAGTACGCTTCAGGCAGGCAGGCAGTTATTGACTCAGGCCTAAAGTTGCTCATAGGATAGACGCTCAATCAGTTTGTGTCCTGTGCAGCTCTCTGCTCTGCCTATTTGCTTTCTGTCTTAGCTGTGTCTGAGCTGTATGCTCCAGGTGGGTGGGCAGAGACAGTCCAAGACCCCAAGGATGTTGCTTGTAGTTGGATAATGCAGATTCTGGCGAGTGCCTGAATTCTTCTCTATCTTCCACAGGCCCTCTTGAGCTGGCAGGGCTATACTTATCTGATCTGTGACCTAGCTATGCTGGGCTGGAAAGACGCTGGGAAACTGACAGAGATCAGAGCTCATAGGTGCTTGGGTGCCCGCACTCTTTCATGGGAGGCAGCTAATATGGATTGTGTCTGGTGCTACAACTAAGCTCTGCCTGTCCACCACTCTCTGTCCCGGATCCAGAAAGCAGTAGATAGGAGTTGAGAGCCCAAAGCTGCACAGATAACCGAAAGTCTTTCTATCCCAAAGCCAGCAAGCAGTAGAATGGTGGTTAGAGCCTAAAGCTGCACAGATAACCCAAGATAGTGCCTTCCCAACATGGTGGCTAAAGTGCGATGTCCTTAGGGATTTTTCTTTGGGTTACTGGGTGGCCAGGGATCAGACCCACCTGTGCCTCACACAATGTGGATCTCTCTCACCTGGGAATCAGCAGCTCTTGTGTTTTGTAGCTCTCAGTTTGGCCTTTAGTTTACTGTGCAGTCCTGGTTTTCCTCCTAATCAGGCACAGTGTGCAACTGGTGCTGCCAGCTTGCATCGCCTCTTCAAAATTACTTTAAACAAAGGAAAATATCATACCTAAGACTTATCCTTCTTTATGTTTTTTGCAGTGTTTGGAATCAACAGTAGGTATGAAGTGGTAATTATGTATTTACTGACTACACACATGACTATTTTTCAACTGCAATTATGTCTTAAGTTGTCCATTTTAGAGAAAATTAAGGCACTAGATCTTTGGTCTCTTAGCTTTTTTATATTTCTTGTTGTATAATATGATTACAAATTGACTTAAGTTATTGTGAATCCCTGGAGTGATTATAACATATTGTTGTAATGTTTTATTTAGTCCTCTTGAATCCCACTCCTATGGAATGGAACTATGGAAAACACATTAGAGTCCTTATATGTGATACACATTGGGAAAGAAAGAATAGTGTCCTTCAATGAAACAAATGTGGTTGTTAAAAATTATCAGATAACCTACTGTATTTTCAAAATTGTACAGTGCTTCTTCAGTTCAAAAGCTAAGTAAAATTCTGTGAAGCCCAGGCTTAATCAAGCAACAGTGTTATGTATCCTCACTCATCCTGTGGCCTTTTTTTGAATTTACACTTTGAATCTCACAACCCCTGTTTCTAGTTGGTACTAGTGGAGTTCTCCTGCTGACATCAGAAAGACAGAAAAAACAGAAGAGCAATAGCCAGCCCCTTCAAGGAAAATCATGTAACTTTGTAAAGATGTTTCACCATGCCTTAATCTAATCACTGACTTCGTCATCTCGTCTTTTCTAAGAGTCCTTTCTACTTCAATCTCTTTTCTCATGTTTCTTTTTCTTTAATAACTTTATCACAATAGTTTCTGAAAAATTTTATCCTTAGGACATTAAGCACGGTAGTGAAAATGGTAGAAATTCAAGAAGTGAAGGTCAGTGGAGCTCTAAGTATATGGGAAGGGAGCAGAGTATTCATAAGAAACTTGGTCATCCTTTAGCTCTGTGTGGCATTGCTTACAAGATGAAATGCCTTCTAGGCCTTCTGTCACAGGAGGGCCTATTAACTGTCATACTAGTGTTATTTAATAGCATTTCTTTTTATAACCACTGACAGTATTGTTCACATTGAACACATGTTAATCTTTCTTTTTGAATTGAAGCTAATCAAATAGTTTTTCTTTAAATTATAGAAGTGTTGGTTTCTTTCCCTGGAATTCATATTCTAAAGTTGTACTTCCATTGCCTCTTCTATTAATGTTTCTATTTTCTATACCATAAGGCAAAAAAGCACAATTTGGAAAATTCCAGAAAGCAGGCTTGTATGGGAATATCTTCTATAGCATGTGTGAATGCTTTTTCCAAAAGGCCAGGTTAAAGTTTTATGCATGACCTCCACTTTCCCTCTCCTCCATTTTACCAAACGCCGTAGATGAAGTTATGGCAAAGAGAAAGGTATGAAGTTATTATTGGCTCAAAACATTGAAAAGGAATTTTTAAGTAGAGCCCTGTCCACTGGCCGAGATATTTGCTATGGTCTATGAGGTAAGGCCAATTTTGATATAGGCTAAATTTTTTTCTTTACTTCCTTTTTTTTCTTAATAACACAGCATGACATCCTAATAATTTTGCCACATGTAATGAGATGAAATAATCACATAAAAATCAATATCTAAAGTTTTATTTCTTATTTTTCTGTAACAGACTTTGTGGCACACATCATTATAATAATTGCTAAGCAAATTTTCCCATTTATTTCCTTATCTCTTCTTAGGTAAAGAGATACAGGCTTCAAACAGTAGTTCCAATGTTATTATTTTACTTAACTCCTAAACTAGACCAAGCTTAAAGGACAAATGATCTGTTTTCCCGTGAAATAAAACAGTTCAGCTTTTTCCATAATTTGTTTTTAAATTCTCTGGTTTAGTCTTGGAGCTTGTAAATGAGTGATCGATGGGTAGTCCTCCCCGAAAGCCCAGATCAAGAGAATAGACAGTGTTCACATTTACATGAACTGAAATTGATATCTCTGATCCAATTTTCATGAGGAAAAATTAGACTCTCAGAAGATTTCTCTAGTGGTGGAAATGATTTGGATCCAGCCAGGAAGCCTGTAAGATATACAGTGAGTTTGTGACATTTTGGTCAGGTATTAATTTATCTGTGTGAAAGACAAGCTGTTTTCTCTGTGAGTTGCTGTTTCCTTTTCCCTCATGACAAAGATACAGCTATGACCATTTGTATCTGAATAAGCACAATGTAGGCTTTTCAACAAAAGAAAGATAGTTATCTCCCAGGACCACAGGTGATTTTTTTATTTTCCTTTTCTTTTTCTTTTTTAACATATGCATTTATATTATTAGACATGAATAAAATAAGCTACATACAGCAGGAAGAGCCACAAGACAATCAGGAGTTATATAAATTTTATGTTCATAGTGATTTGGCTATTTGTATTTGGCAAAGTTGAAGTAAAAATCTTTCCTGTCTTTTTGGTTCTAAATTTCTGACTGAAAATCAATATGTATAATATCTCATCTCTACTAATTTAAAACATCTACCTTGATCTAAAAACATCCTAACTCCTAACCAACTCAGCTTAATTGTGACACTAAACTATCTAGTCTTCCACCCCATCAGAGACTTCAGAGGGAATAAAACTTATATAGTAAGTGAACCAGAGGTACAGGTTAGCAGCTCCAAAAATGAAAAGAAAAATGGCCGAGACAGTTTCCTCAGATGATTCTATTGTTCTATTTATAATATTTATAAATATGTATAAGTGGCTTGGTTTTGTAGTGCTACATCCACAGGCATTATTTTATTTTCTCTCCTCTTCAATACTCAAGTCCACAGATAATTTACAATATGGATCTATAACAGATGAATAAACTGACCACTGGGATGATGAAGATAGCATAATAAAGAGAAAACTGAAGTTAATATCCACACCTAGGGTTCCTGTACTAACCTTGAAATAGCACCATTCCCTTCAGTAATTGAAAGATTTCAGTTTGAAAATAGATCACAAGTGGATTACTGAGAATTCTTTCCAAATGTGTTTACAACAAGAGTAAAACAATCTGTTTATTTATCATTGACTAAAATTTTTCTCATTGCTTATATAATTTCTGAATCACATTGCTGTTCCTTACTTTGCTATTCATGGTAATTAATAACTAAATTTCTTAAACCACACCTTAATCAAAGATGCTTCACAGGTAAATTGGGTTCCATTTTCCTGGACTACATGATAATTATAAATTAGGAATCCTCCAACCAGAAAGAAATGGCTCAGACACTTGTTTACTTTTTCAGTATTTCTTCAACAGTTTGATAATTACAAGGTGTCTTTTTACACATGGAAAATATTTATTAAAATTCATAATGAGAAAAGAAAATATAAATGTAATATGTACATCTCAGCAGCTTCATTCCTGCCAACTAGTACTTAAATCTACTCTTTGTACTTATTGATGTTAACAATGTAAAAATATAATAAAAGTACCTTCCTTTCATGGCTTGCAACAATCAAAACCAAAATACTTTCCATGTTAAAAGCCAGTAAGCTACAATAAATAAATCAATGGGACAACATTCATTTTGCATGAGTTCATTAATATTTAATATAAATCAGTCCAGATTGATCACAGAGTATATATCATTTCTTTTTGATGAAGGTGTCACAATGTTTGTATCAATCATGCATAATTTTGAATGCTGTCCTTATAGGTGCGTGCCATCATCCTCAGATGAAAAGAATTTTCCTGCTTTGTCCCAACACATTATTCCTTTTTTATGTGTGCACAAATCCAATAGACTTACAAGATTATATTTAATAGTTTTGCATTTTTCTTACTGGAACTATTTACAAGAAAAAAATCTCTTATAAAACTATAGTAATTACTAGTCTTCTCATAAGTGAATTGGTGTATGTAAGTGAGTCTACAATTTAATGATACTTTGAATATCAAAATTGTCATGTAAATATTAATTCCTCAGTAACTTTACTATTTCTGGATTTGTATTTTATATGATATGAAATTTCATATGAAAGCATTAAGAAGTATCATCCTAATGGTAAACTAACTTTCCTTTATCATGCATGTGATGTTTCAAATAGTATTCAGAGCTGCTCAATGATTCTCTAGGATATGCCTCTTTTATTCCAACATAATATTTCATTGGTAAGTTGAAAATCTCACATAACCTCCATGAAACGGGCAGTCACTACCAGTAGGCAGTGTCTACCATGTGCTGGCCCATATCTAAAGTTTTCAAGAATCAAGCTTTCTGATCAAGGATGAGGTGGTACCATATAGCATCAGTGAAATTTGGTTTTCATCACTTTAACCATATACTTAACAAAAGAATTAATATAGCTAGCACTCTTTTAAGGAAAATTATAGTTTAAAAGTATAATAGTCTAGAGAATGAAACATTATGTGTATGATAGTATTAAAGCAAAGGATGAATGAGAACATTTATAGTAAATTAAGTAAAATTTAAAAATATTAAACTACAATATTGAACTTAAAATATTTTATTACTACTAATATGTAACATTTTACAGACTAAGAAGGGTGTGTTTATATTTTGTAAAGATAGTTGATAGATAGATGATAGATAGATAGATAGACAGATAGATAGATGTAATAACAATTAGTGAAAAGGATTCATAAATTTGAAGGAGATAGAGGAGGGAAGGAATGATGTGAATAAATA
Source organism: Acomys percivali (assembly GCA_907169655.1). Classification (NCBI taxonomy): domain Eukaryota; kingdom Metazoa; phylum Chordata; class Mammalia; order Rodentia; family Muridae; genus Acomys; species Acomys percivali. Next base: position 70,095,305 of record OU015747.1, read on the forward strand.
ATAACAACATCAAAAATAAAAAAATACATTTAAGATACCAAGTTGGAGTGTAGGTCAGAGAATAGTGGCAGAAAAATAACAAATAAAGAGAACATTGTAGAGAAAGTGTGGAGTAGTTCTCTTTATGAGATAATGAAGCAACAGTGGATTGTTAAAAACTATATATTTTAGAGAATATTTACTGATCATATCTACCCACCACTACTCTGCCTTCTAACTCCTAGTCCCTCAACCATATCTTACCCTCTACTGCTTGTCTTTGTTTCTTTGCTTCTGTTTTTCTTTCTTTCTTTTGTTCTTTCTTTCTTTTTGCTATTGAAAAACTCTGAGTCCAATGAAAATTTCTTTTATGCATATGGGACTCTAAGTAATCAGTCTTTAAACAATAAAATTAAAATTATTTTACATTATAATAGCTGCTCACACACACACACACACACACACAGAGAGAGAGAGAGAGAGAGAGAGAGAGAGAGAGAGAGAGAGAGAGATGCACACACTTGTGTGTGTGACTACACGGATCATGACAGAATGGAATTTGCTGAACTGGATTTGACCGATGTTTAAAATGATGTGTTGCTTTTAACAGAAGACTAAGATTGGATCCAAGCTTTAATCTAAACTGGTGCAAAATTACCTCAAAAATCAGCACTTGGGATCCAAAACATTCTGCTTTACAGAAGAACATTCCAGATTCTTTTGCACTTATGTATAGATACACAATCAGACACACATGCTCATGCACACACACACACACACACACACACACACACACACACACCACATACACACTAATTCACACTTATATACAATTAAAAGTAAAATTTTAAGGATACAATTTGCTATTTATAATACAACAATCTTCTTTTTGGTTAATTCTTTTTCACTAGAAATCATAACAAAAATTTCTCTACCATTTATGATTATGATAGTACACCTAGATAGTACTTTTCTCAATATCCAAGTTGGTCATTGTTTTTAACTACAATAACTTATGGTAATCTTGCAAGAAAAGAGTATAGAATCCAAGAAAAATTTGTTATTCTGTATGGCAGTGATAGCAGATGATATCAGCTAAGAGAAAGCTGCCAATGATAGGAAGGAGATAATATTTTGTGTCCTTGAGAAATCACATTTGTATATGTATCTCAGAATGGACAAGGATAGAAGAAAAGGAATGAGATTTTTTAATGAATGAGGAAACAAATGGTATTAATCGTCTGTCTTAAAACTCTTGTGATGTCAGTCACGGAGAACAATCAACATGATAATGCAAAATGTAGCATCAGCGCTCACCCTGACGTTCATGGTCAAGACTGAATGTGTATCATCTTTCTTCTATGTACAATATGACAAAGTTACTCTGCCACCATGCCATTAAACCTACTATCAATTGACTGCATTTAGTTAAATGAGTCATATGGATTGTCTCTGAAAATGGGAATCCGGGATGTAATTTGCATAAAAGTTCATCAAGAAATACAATACATAATGGCTGGTATGTCTCATGATGCCAATTCTTCACAGTACTTTTATGGGAAGTCTGAGGAGAATTTCAAAGGGGTTGAACCTAAGCAGTCAAAATGAAACAGGATCAAGAGTGTAACTGGCAAGTGAGTTAAGATCTTACTAGCTGCATAACAACAGCTTATTCCATCAGCTTTTGTCAGTGAAAAATATTTTGATTTGTGTTGCTACATGTGCTATTTATTATACTTATAAAGTAGGGAAAAGGACTATTTTGATGAGTCGCAGAATGAGTTCATAAAGACTACCCCAAAGCTCCGAATTTAAGCTGTTGAGAGTGGTAATTCTGCATGTCATCCTGGAGAAGACAGCAGGTCCTATCCCAGAGGTAGCATAAATCTGTAAATAGTGTAAACTTAGTAATTCACAAACCAGACAGGTTTCAGCATTCTCTTGCTGTAGAGGCAGTTTCTGTCTTTGACAATTTACTTAGACATTCCCTGTACCAGTCTCTTCATCTGTTGATAGGATTAGTAAATAATTCATCAATATGAAGTGCCATACTGTCTTGATAATATTAAAATACTTACACCTAAGAAGGTCTAATTAATTCAACTAAATTAATTCCTCTAATTTTTCCTTCTTAAGTTAGAGGGAGACATATATACATGCATATATATATATATGTGTGTGTGTGTGTGTGTGTGTGTGTGTGTGTGTGTACATTTATCAAATATATTACTAACACAAATATTAGTAACTTACAGAGTTATAAAGTGATTCATTTTCCTCATATACTGATAACACACATTATTCAAGAGTGTCCACTCCACACACATACAAAAATAACTCATATATATATATATATATATATATATATATATAATGCCAAAATGATGTTGTGCTATTTATTCAGAAACAAAAGGACAAATCATGTATATAAAAACATGAAGCAGAGCTCTAAGAGTGAAGCAGTATTTCTTACAGAATTTCAGAAAACAGAAGCTGTATCACCATATCACTAAAAGATGAAAATGTTGTACACACACTGTCTTATATGCTTTCTTATATTATATATATTTTCCTGTTATTAGTTTTTTACATATACATTTATACCATTACACATATATACACTAAACTATCTACAGCAAGAAGAACCATGAAACAATCAGGAGTTTATATATATATATATATATATATATATATATATATATTCATATATATATGAATATATATATGTTAATTTCATAGGGGTTTGGCTATTTATATTTAGCAGCCTTGAAGAAAACATCTTTCTTATCTTGGTGAGGCTAAAATTTTGAATGTAAGTCAGTAGTCAGTACCTATCATATCTCATCTTTATCATCTTAAAATATTTATCTAGACCTAAAAACATTTTAAACCCTAAACAACTAAGCTTAATTGTAAAACTAAATTATCTGTTCTTCAACACCATCAGAGACCTGAGAAGGAATAAAGTTAATTATCTGAATTGACAGGAAGTACAAGTAAGCAGCTTCCAAACCGAGAACTTGACAGAGACAGTTTGCAGCCTGAACAATTACCTAAAACTCTCCATAACATTGGAACATCATCTTCAACCTTCTGGCTCAAGATATCTGACAGACATATTTGTGAGACAGGAACTATTATTTGCTTACCCTGTGTTGACAGAGTGTGGCTTTCGACTCTGCCTGAATCCAAGCTTGCTCATTTTTAGGCAGAATTCTGTCTGTGGCAGAAACAGGGACATTTTGCCCATTGGCTGGTTTGCTGCATTTGAAGTCATCTCTATAAGGAGGTTCATTGATGCTCCTTATCGTCTTTGAGGTAGGCTGGGTGTTGCCAGGAGTTACTCAACTATAATACAAGGTTTACTTCCAATACATTTAAAATGCTACTTCAGGATGTTTAGGATAATTAAGTAATACAAGTTAATTGTTAGCTGATCAAATCATGGTCCTGTCAATTACTAGTTTATCACAAGAACAAACATCGTAGGTTTAAGAGATATATATGATTCCCTAGATAGATAAGGTAATACAGTTAGATAAGGTCTTCAAAAACTTCAGAGACTTACATGTCATTAAAAGATGTTTTTATTATTATACAACTCTTTGATATTTTATATATATAATACTTATCCCTTGAAAAATAGCAATGCAGTTCTGTAGGGCAGTGAATAGTTTTATCTCTGGTAAATTGGGATTTTAGGTTATTAACCAAAGTCCAAGATAATAGCAATTGCAAGCAATGAATGATTGGTGAAATGATGGATTGAGTAGCATGTCTCTCAGGTTATGAAATTCAGGAAAATATGTAATTATTTCTATGTCTGTTTCCCAAGGTTGCTCTGCTCAACATAATGTCCTGACATGCAGCAGGGACAGATTCAGCTATGAAATACAGATCAGAAAATGCTGCCTTGCTGCTGCCGCTGGGGTTAATCATGCAAATCTAATGCAGTTCTTGGTATTTCAGGGAACTCTTGAGTTGAAGCCCCGTGCACGTATTGATTTAGATTCCCTCCTTTCCAGCGCAGTAATTTTTCAGCTCCAAAATTTAAAATATTGAACGATTTAATGACTGGACATTCATCCATGCTGGTTAATCATAGAAAGGACTGCGAATATGGACAGGCTGGGGAAGTAGGAGACAGAATTCCTAATACATACACAACACACACACACGCGCACACACACACACACACACACACACACACACACACACACACAATGTATGCAAATTTATTAGTCTCTCAGAACTAAATTTACAAACATTTTACAGAAAGTCTCTGCATGAACTCAAATCAACTATGTTTGCTTATGCATTCAATGTCTGCCCACTTAGAAGATGGCAAAATTTGGCTTTGAAATATTACATTTTAAATATACATACTTAAATATATATACACAGACATATACATATATATGTCACAAGTTCACAAATTTGGCAGTGGGCTAGAGATATGTTTAGATATGAGACTATAGTCAAAAAGAAGGGAAGTTCACTTGTTCTCAGTGTAGGACTACACATTGTAATATTCTTGCTTCTTAGCACAATCAGCACTCAGCTTATCTTTTCAAGATCAATGAAATCTAAATCAGCTGTCTGACATGAGAGTGACTTTAACATATCTATATATTGCTGACTCTCTTGTAAGTTAATCTCTTCTCACATGAATTTTTCACCAGCTTCACTCTGATGTTGATAAAGGAGATGGTTCCATCAAATACATCTTGTCAGGCGAAGGGGCAAGTTCCATTTTCATTATTGATGAGAACACTGGGGATATTCATGCCACCAAGAGACTGGACCGGGAGGAGCAGGCCTATTATACTCTCAGGGCCCAAGCTCTGGACAGACTCACCAACAAGCCTGTGGAGCCTGAGTCAGAATTTGTTATCAAAATTCAGGATATCAATGACAATGAACCCAAATTTCTGGATGGCCCCTACACAGCAGGAGTTCCTGAGATGTCCCCTGTGGGTAAGTAAAAAGCACATTATTTTTTTAATAACTATTAAAAATACATGTTGTTCTACATGTGGTGATAGAATTAAAGAAAACTGATGCCATGCTAGCAGCCAAGACTTGCTTCTTCAAATACTCATTTACCCCCCTTGGAAGATTAGAGGAAGCATTACTTTTGTTGTTTTATATTTTACATTTTATACTGTTCTCTTAGTCTAATTCTCATTACCTTTAAGAAATGGCTTGTGCATTTTCCCTCCTATCAAATACATTTTTGGTTAAAATTACAATTACAATAATGGCTAAGAAATTATTTTTTTAAATGATTTTCACTATATATTCTTCCAAACTGTGTCTCTTTGTACCTGTCTCTGTCTCTGTCTCTCTGTCTCTTTGTCTCTCTGTCTCTGTCTCTCTGAATGTGTGTGTGTGTGTGTGTGTGTGTGTGTGTGTGTGTGTGTGTGTGTGTGTGTGT
>OU015747.1:70100730-70117363 GCA_907169655.1 Acomys percivali
TGTGTGTGTGTGTGTGTGTGTGTGTGTGTGTGTGTGTGTGTGTGTGTCTAGGGGCAGATTGAACTAGAGCCTTGGGGAGGGAATAGGGTGAAAGCAGGAGGGAGGAAGGAACAAGAGGATACAAGTGAGGGGGAAACAACGAGATGTAATCTGAATAAATTAATTATTTTTAAAAAAGAACAATGGCCTCCTAAAGGAAAACAAACAAGCTCTTCTTTGAGGGTAATGCTCTCTCATATTCCCGTTTTCTTACCAGAAGGCTGCTGGTGCTATCCAGCTCAGCACTGGGGTTGCTGATGAATAGCCAATGCTACAGCCACTAATCCTTTTGTAGCCTCTTCATATGTAAATTAAATGCTGGGTTGTTTTTCATAGAAGTAAACAATAGAGAAACAGAAGGCAGCTTACTCTAAGGTCTTTTGCATTTCTTCGTTACAAAAAATGCAAATATTTCATTCTACTCTGTCAGATATTATAAATTCTTTTGAGTATTTCTTAAACAGCATTTTATTTAGGCAGTATGTAATTTATATATATAAATTATTTTTAAGTGGTGGTTTAAAATAAGACAGTGGATCTTTAAATGTCATTCTTTTTGGCTCTGTTATTGAATGAGAAAGCTCATTTAAATATAATTTATTTGATTTATTCTTCTCATATAATATATACAGACCTCAGTCTCCCCTCCACACACTTCTCTCATCTCTCAGATCCACTGCTTTTTCTATTCCCTTTATAAAACAGCATATCTCTCAGTTATATCAGAGGAATTTAGTATAGCAAGATGCAATAAGAGAAGGCATATACCCTTATAGCAAGACTGGACAGGGCAACCCAATAGGAGAAAAAAGGTCCCAGGAGGAGAAAAGAATGTTAGAGACACTGCCATTCTAATTGTTAGGAGTCCAACAGAAACCCCCAAGCTAAAGAAGCACACCACATATGCAGAGGGCCTGGTGCAGACACATGCAGAATTTATGGTATATGGACAGTTTAACCAACATGTTTTATCTTGTTTTATTCATTTAATTATTTTACTGGTACTTTTACACGAGGAGTGGGATTGTATTGATAAGTATTATTTATGTGTTACATTTAGTGCATCATAATTTAGACCCCCAACTTTGTAGTGCACATGGCTTCAGCTGCTAGAAAAATTGAAACTGAAAATGAGAAAATTATCAGAACTTATAGTCATTAGATGTCCTAGACCATAGCAGGAAGGTTCTAATGACAGTACACATATGTGCACATCTGTGACAAAGCAGGTGTATTTTATTTTTCTGGATGTTAACTGAGATTTCAGAGTGCTTCTTGCCACTGTTGCTTACAGGAATAGCAGCAGCAATGCAGTGACAGTAAGATTAGAGGGGTAGGGTGGCTTATGAGAAGTTGGCATGTTTTCTCCTCCAATTAGTCATGTTTAGTAAAACAGGTTTTAGGTGTGTCTGATATAGTGTCAGTTTTTATCTAATGGGTATTTGAGGTATTTTTATTGCCTTTTGGATATGCTAATTAGGCATATGTAATTTGTTTTGTTTTGAATGATTCTACTGCAGTATCAAGAAGGATGAATAGTATGCATACATGCAAATTATTTTATTAAATTGATTTGTATCTGTGTTATAAAACATTTCATAAAGTTAAACACTAAGTTAAACCACTTCAATAATTTAAAAGTAAAAACTTTAAACACAGAATATAAATATAAACTGAAAAATATTTACAATGTATTATAGCTTACTAAAGTCTTCAATTTTACAAAATAGAATATCACTGATTGATATGGTATATGCCCATAACCATTCAGGGATTAACTAATATTAGGTTTTCTTTTTCATATAATTTACACTAAGGATATGTTTTCTGAATAATAAGATTGTAGAACAATTTATATATTGCTAAAGAGCATAGATAAGTATATAAGCTTTGCATTCAGAGACTAGAAAGCCCAGTCAGTAATTGCTTTCCATGAAAACATGCATGTTTGACCTCAATCCAGGTCAGAAGCTGCCAGTGCACACTTGTAATCAAAGTGGGAAGTCTAGATAGGGAAATTCTGGGGTTTGCTGGTTATTCAGCCTAACCTACTCAATGAGACCCAGGTCATGGAGAGACCCTTTTTCAAAAACAAAGCTAGATAGCACCTTATTCGATACATAGGGTTGGCTCTAGTACCTACACTACTGCATACACCAGCACACACATACACACCAACCCTTATACAAACCCAACTTTATGTGCATTTGCAGATATGTTTTATATGCACATAATAAATAATTTAAATATGCTCATAAACAAAACGCTTATATAATTTATCACATTTATAGATATTTAAAATGTAAAATTTAGGTTGATTTAGGAGTATACAACATTCATCATATTGGTTCTAAAGAGTCATAGTCAGTGCATTTTACCAAAGAAGAAGCAAAAGCACAGACAATTGTTCTGACTATAACTTCATAATTTCTCTTTAACTATATATGAAATAGAATTAGTAAGGTGCATCATAATATGGAAATTGAGTGGAATTAAAAAATATATATTTGCGAGATCAGACCTTAAGAAAGAAATCTATGCAAAGCATAAGTAAAGATAATAGTAGATTTAAAGTTTCATATTTAGGAAATTACTATATCCAAACTAATATTCAACTAATATATAAAATGGTACCTCTTTCATATATATCAGACAGAATACAAAGTACATGATATGTTCATACTCACATGAAATAATTATATTAATTTTCTCACTATTTTCTATCATTCAAAATAAATATTTTTCCTCACCTGATTACTGTTTCCTCTCCCTCTATTCCTCTTAGCTCCTCCATGCTTTGGCTTCTTTCAGGATTCATGCCCTTTCTTTCTTCCTACCGGGTTGCCTTACCCAGCATTAATATGAGTGAAGCGATTTAATCTTATTGCATCTTGATATGCCATGTATGGTTGATATCCCTGGAAGCCCAGTCCTTTTCTAAAGGGACTTGCAGGAGGAGTGGATGGGGAGGGAAAAAATGGGGCCAGAGAGAGGGAAGGGAATCTGTTGTGTGAGTGTAATATGTGAGACAATAAATTTTTTAAAAATTTAAGAAAGAAAACAAGACATTTAAAGGATAGCAGCAAAATATAATAAGACAAAATGAAAACTAATATATGAAGATTGAACAATTTAAACAAACAGAAAGAAAACAGCCTTAGGCCCCAAAATGAGTGATTACCTATAGAATGAAGATACTGTGACATGCAATATTCAAACTACAGAATCATGCTGTTACAGTGTCATTCTTTTTCAATTTTGGAGAGGTTTGATTTAAAATTTTAATTTAATATTTTTAAATGAAGTAATATAAACAAATAGAAGCAGAACACTTATCAGGTAGCTAGAGGAAGCACTAAGTATACAGTTAAATGGACCAAATGTCGATTTCTCTCTCACTCATGATGATGAGTGAAATGAGGTGAACACCAGTTTGCTGTGATCTCTCAGTCGGCCTTTTAGATGGTCCTTGAGTCTCAAGGACAGTGCTCTTAATGAAAACTTGTTACCTGAGGAAGATAGCTGAGATACCTAATATTTCAACCTCATTTAACTCTGAGTTGATTTCAGTCTAACATTTATCATTCTGTAGTATTTTTACATAAGTATTTTCATATCACTAATTTCAAGAACTTTTGTTAACATTTAGTTCCTTGGTTAAATCAAAAAGTATACTAGATTGATATTTCCTGTACCTTGATGAATATAAATTGAAAATAATAAATCAATAAATGTAATCTAAAATTTCTAACAGTTTGTGAGCTCTCAGAACTCATGTTCTTGGGAAATTTAATCCAAAGCTGTTTTGGTTGTCACCTAGGGACTTCAGTGGTACAAGTGACAGCAACAGATGCTGATGATCCTACATATGGGAACAGTGCTCGGGTGGTGTACAGTATTCTGCAAGGACAGCCATACTTTTCAGTGGAACCAAAGACAGGTAAGACATAAAATCTTCACTTATTGTAGTTATCATTTACCTACTGCTTTGTACATAATATTCACTTTCTAATAATATAGTAATAATAATATGTACTTTTATTTTGCTTTTCTCAATATGTCAAAGTTACTCAAAATACACTATTAGGGAAGAATTAGTGCCTATTTATTTCATACTACTGTATTCATAAAAACACTAAGTAAAATGCTATGTACATCTATATCAGGCATGACACCTGACTTTTTGACAATCTTCTTGAATTTTTCATTTTTATTTTCGTTAATGAGTTCATATAGAAAATTAAAGAATTTATAATGTAAGCAAGCAAATGTTTTGTTTTATTTTGTTTAAGAATGGCTGAATTAAGGACCATTTTTTTCCAGCATTTGGAAAATATTCAACACGTGCTATTTCTTTAAGGCCATGATTGTCAAAGTGAACTTTTCTTTTTTCAATTCCATTGATCACTAAAGTAGTAGGAACAAGAAATGACCAGTCATTGAATACGTTTATCTCATTGACCTACTTTAAAAGTGATTTTTTTTACAATTATGCTTTAAACTATATCATATCATTCTGAGTGTTATTTAACATGTAAAATATATTGCTATATTTAAGTATGTTATCTTTAAAAAATAAAGTATATGCAAAAAAGTGAAAAAAGTTTTCTTGTGCAACATTGTTGGGGGAAGGTCTGATGTTATTTTTATGCTAATTAATAAAAAGCCATCCCACCTGGGCAGGGCAGATGAAAGAGGTGTGGCTAAGGGTCCCCAGGAAGAGAGACAGGAATCCTGGGAAGAAGAAGAGGAAGACACGAGGTTCCTGAGAGGAGCAGAGTAGAATCCAGCCCAGAAGAAGAACATTAGCAAGTATTTGGCATTATGGATGGGAGGTAGCTTGATAGAAGTTATAGAAGCAGATGGCATGGGATGGGGGCAAGTATCTAATATGGGAAGTAGTTTAGGGTATTAATGTCTTCCCTGCCCCAGGTTAATTAAGGCTATTTTAATATATAACAAGTGTCAGTGCCTTGATTGATAAATAGGTAGGCCTACTGATAATGCAAATAATTAAAAAAATACAACAAACAGCAGGAAATAGTTCCCATTACTACTTGAAGATCTATTCTTTTTTGGAAAATTTTAAAGGCAATGCTTCTGTTTATCATATCTCCCAAAGGAACAATATTATTTCATCCTCAAATCAAAGGAAGGTCAAGTATTTTTGAGTGCTTTTGTTAACAATGCACTTGAAAAATAAATAAGATCCTTCTCAGTCATTAAAATTTTAGTACAGTCTGTAATGTATGATTTGGCTGATGTATGCTAAACAAATAATAAAGTTTGAAAACTACCTGGAATATTTAATAGAGAAAATATTATTATAGTTAAGCCAGTGGGTGTGGAAGGTGAGTTTTTAAAAAAGCATTTGGTTTTGATATGAGCCATGTAATTGTAGAAAGTATGCATGTAGAACTGAATGAAAGATTAGAGAAACTAAACACCCCTACTATCCTTAAACATCTGATGGTCCTGCTAGAAATACTGATAACTTGTGAGAATTTGCTTACAAATTCTCTCCTCCCGCGTTATGTAACCTGCTCCGAATTGCATGTACTAATATCAAGAACTAAGTATTCTATTCCTACCAAGGCTGCCTTGTGACTTTTTGTCTTGCTACAGATTGTGGGAATTTACCCCTGATGTAATAGCTGAAAGTGCACTAATTAGTCATTTGGCCACGTGTATATACCATGAGATTACATTATCAGTGCATAAGAAAGCAAACTTAATTTTAATTTAAAGATACAATAGATTCTATTTGGCAGAAAGTGAAAACAATTACTAGTGTAATGATGAGAACTATTGGGATATCTCTCACTATAGCCATTAGTTCAAATACATTTTGTGTATCATTTTTATTAATCTATTTGTACTATTCAAATATAGTTTTTAAAAGAAAAATGTTACTTTTTTTTACACTAAAATGGAAAATTTTCAGTCCCCTGGGTCTGGAAAGCAGGAATCAAATATTAGTTGTCTTCCTTATAAATATAAGTATTACATTTACCCATGAAAGGAATAGCATTTTTTTAATTTCTTCAAATTTCAGGATTGTGTAGAATATAGAATAGTGACAGGAAAATATGTTGATAATATGCTAAATATGTTAGTAAAATTTGTTTCAGATCATCACTGTTAGGTGTGCTCCCAGAAGTTTCTTACCCAATAAGAAACTAGCTAGGTTAATATCTCAAAGTGCATGTTCCATTATTGCCCTGTTTATGCACCATACGTATGCCCAAAGGGCAGCCATATTTTCTAACATGGTTTCTCCTTCAACAAAGTCAGAATGTGTGTAGTAGCGAAAATCAATATTGACAACTTGTTTGAAGATGTAATACATGTATGTTTGTATTTGATAAATGACCAGACTAGTTAAATAGTTTGCAGTTGAAAACAAAAGTATCCTTTTTAAAAATTGTTGTAAATTGTGAAGGACTTTAATGAAAATTAAAAGCAAGTAAGTACTTAACAAATGTCAAAGCCATGAAGTTATCTCTGGAAGGGAATTCAGGACGAAGCTCACTTGCTATTTGGTAGTTGTTCTGCTTTAGTTTCACTGTGTATGGATACTTTCTCTACAAAGCAGTCTGCACACTACATGGGAGCATCATGCCCACAATGGCCATATAATGCACTGAAACTGCATTTGTAGATGAATGACATCTACCAAGCAAGTATCAGGAATAACTTATAAGCTATTTCTCTACTTCTCATTGAGTAATTTATTTCCTGAATATGCTAGCTTTGATCACTTTTTAATGCCTGCCATATGTTATATGAGGATTTGTTTTAACTTAATTTTATGTTAGTAATTTCATCACGGTACCTGAAACCTCTATTGCTAAATATCTTCCATTATATTCCATTCTCTGCTGTACTTCATGTTTTAGAGACACCCTATCTCTCTGTTAGACCTAGACCTCCTCAAATCCATTTGGCTGGCTGGCTGGCCAGTGAGCCTAAAAGCTTGCCTGTCTCAACATCCTCAGTGTACACTACAATGTCTGCCAGTTAAAGTTAGAATTCAGGAATCAAACTCAGGTGCTATTGATTACAGGGCCACCACCAGACAGGAATCAAATGTTCAAACATGAGCCTTCAGTGCACATTTTACATTCAAGTAATAACTTCAAAAAATATGATGCTTAGGTTAAATTTTAAGTAGAAACATATCATTCAGGAAGAGATTAATCTTATATATCAACTATATTATATTTATATATTTTAAATTTAGTTTTGAAACTATTTTTGTTCCCCAGAAATTTTTTATGTAAAGTGTAGCATTCTCATATTAATGTCATGTTTTTTGGTGATGGTAGATGTCTGGTGAAGAGTGATAATCAGTAAGAAATGTATCAAATTTAATCTTATTGCCAATTTTTAAATTAATTCATAATTACCATTCTATTAACTAAAAGACATGTTTGTTTAAAGCAACAAACTTTAACTGTTATGGTAGTTTTAGCTTCAAACCTCCTTTGACATATCACTTTCAATATCCAGTTTTATTTTAAAGCTAAACTATCTGGTCTTTAGTTTTACAATTGAGCTCATTTGTTTAGGGGTTAAGATATTTTTAGGTATAGACAGATGAGATATGATAGATACTGATTTACATTCAGAATTTTAGATGTACCAAGATAGGAAAGATGTTTTCTTAAGGCTGCCAAATACAAATAGCCAAAGCACTAAGAATGTAACATTTATATAATTCCTGATTGTGGATCTTCTTGCTATAGGTAGTTTATAGTATATATGTGTAATAATATAAATGTATATGTAAAATTAAATATATTTAATAAAAAAGAAAAAGAAAAGAAAAGAGATCCAGTCTTATATACTTACCTGAGAAATTGAAGGTAGCTTTATCAAAGACCTATTTCTTCATGGAGCTATTTCAGAATTACACAAATCCTGCTGGTTTACTCTACTTTGCATTATTTGTGTAAATCTATGAATACATTACCCAATAATTCATCACATTTAGACCTTGCAGTTCCTACTACATTATCCAGTGTATTTATTTTTCCAAGGCAGGTTAAGTCTTACAGGTCCATACTCCTAAGAATGTTCCTCTTTTATACCTTTTGTTTGACCTCAAATTTTATTTCCTAATTACCTCCTTACTCTTTAGAGATTCAGTTATTTTTAATATACTTTGATATCAACAGTTTCTGTGTTTCATCACAAAATGAGTTTCTGCATTTATTCGGCTTAGAAAGTGATAATTTTTCATAAAGAAAGTGATATTTGGACTGAATCTACAGAGGCCACCATTGCTACCCAATCCAAGTGCACATGCAGGACTGTCTACTTCTCAATGGCATTCATAAGCTCATCATTCAGTGTTTAAGTATTACAGTTAGATCTTGAGTAGCATAACACTGTGTTGGAGATCTTTCCTAGATGTTCACTGTTTCTAAACATTATGTGGAATAACAGCCATCTATATAAAATGAAAATTCATTTTGGTAGCAACTATTTTAACATTTATAAAGTATATTAATAAAAACTGAATACACATCATGTGTATGTATTCAATTCATAGTCACATATACTGTTGTTATTCAGAGGTCTACATTCCATAAAACTATTGTATTTGAAGTAACTACCAAGAGAGCTGACATAAAAATCAATGTAAAAACTAAAGATAGAGGCAGATGGCATGATTTTGTGTTATAATATACTTGCACATAAAATCCTTGTTAATACTAGTGGTAGTCTTTTAAAGGTGGGCTGTTTCTATTTGGTATCATGAAGGTTGCATCAAGTGACTTTATGAACTTCCACTCTTACATGCATTATTGCCCTGGCCTGCTGGGATTCGACTAATGCTTGGGAGGAGAATTTTCCTGTATAGGGACAGAACACAAGACACGAAGAAGGGGGCAAGTCTGGATTCTGATCAAACCCCATTTATTGAAAAATTTCACAGAGTTTATATAAGCACAGAGGCATGGGTATTTGCATTAGCAAGGGTTGCTATGGATACCTAAATCTGGAATGTTCCAGCAGGTAGGTATCTACCTTTACAGCTGCTAATTGCAGGAGAGAAATTCCAGGAAAGTCGTGAAGGATCTAGTAAGTCAGGAAAAAGTTCCCGGAACTGATGCTTGCAGGCAGCTGGCCTTTAATCTGATCATATAAGTAGTCTTACCGGAAAAGGAGTAGCTCGGGGGTCTGGAATGACCAGTCCCCACAATAAACCACAACAGGTGTCTAACTGCCGACCTACGACAAGGTCAGCTGGTTTCTGGTGAATGGCAGACTGCTGGAGAAATAGGAACCTAGGCTCTGACAAGATGGCTGAACATTGGCCATGTAGCCCATCCCCTACACATTATCAATTACACAGATATCACAAGGAAGTTGGTATATCTAATTTTTCTGCTTATGTTCTGGGAAATTTTAGAATGACTATAGGAAATAAAAGCTGTCGTGATATTGTGATGGTTGAGAGAGGGATTCTTTGCCCTTACTGGAAGGAAGTTTCTAATTCTAAAACACCTTAGAAAACTGGTGTTTCAACACTGATATTCAAATGTTAATATTAATATGCTCAGAATATTGTTTTAAATGTTGATTTACTTGAAGTGAGGCAAATGCCAATGAGATGACAATTTATAACTTAAGTACCTCTTGCCTGTGCTCCTTTAGACCATGTTTTCCAAGATAGCTAAGTCAAAGAAGAATGCACTGAAGGTTGCCAACAGCAAGCTGTCCTCCCACTGTGATTGGTTACAGAAAAAAGATTCTTAGCTGTTACATATGATCACTCTGAGAAATTATAAGAAGCCTCCGTGGAAACAGGATGTATTCTAAAAGGCCATTATAGTTGGTGGCAAATGAGAAAATCATTAGAGTGTTTTTCCTCAGAGTACAGAAGACACTGTTCTTGAACAAAAGCAAAATATATCAATGCCTTGTGTGCATGTGCGTGTGTGTGTGTGTGTGTGTGTGTGTGTGTGTGTGTGCTTATATTATGACTTATTCCCTGAATGTGAGCTATAAATAACTTAAAGTTTCTTAGTTATTGAAAATATTTTGTCAAGCATAATGGTCTAATTTTATGTATTAGTTTAAAATAAGATATGAAAAGCTAAAAGAAAGGCAACATATTTTATAAAAGAGGTAAAGAGATTTATTTGTTCACTGTACCAGACTTACTAATTATTGATTTCTGAATATTTTTCAGTTTCATAATATTACCACTGATTATAGGGATCAAGTTATGTCAGACCAGCAGAATTCCTTACTGTGTGCCTATAAGAGTAGGTGACTATATAGTCATTGACACAAAAGAAATTATAATATCTACCAATTCTTTTCCAAATGTTAGCTTGTAACTTAAAGCTAAAAAATTTAAATAACTAGAAATGAAATATTGCTAAATACTGTATCTAAACTCAAGTAATACCTATTATTTCATTTCTGGGTAGTAGCTGAGGGGTTTTGAAATTGCCTCTACCACCTGCATCAGTTGTAATCTTTGTGATTACTTTAACATTAGGAAAGTGTTTTATATATATATATATATATATATATATATATATATATATATAATAACTTTTATAAAGAGACCATTAGATGTGTGAAAAGTAAGCAGGTGACTTTTATACTCAGACTTCTATCCTAATGATGTTGTAATTGCTTCCAAAAATAATGTCAGTAAGGCAACCTAGGAAGTCATAGGCATCAGAATTGCTTTTGCTTGTACTTATTGATTTGTGTGTGTGTGTGTGTGTGTTATATGTTATTATGTGTATAAAATCACGTGTATGTCGGAGTGTCCATACATGTATTCACAAACACATGTGATAGCAACAGGCTGACAATGGAGTCTTTCTCAAACTCTTTCCAATTATTTACATTTTTATAATTTAAATTTAAGTAATTTATTCAGATTACATCTCAATTGTTATCCCCTTACTTGTATCTTCATGTTCTCCTGTGCCTTCCTCTTTCTTACTATTCCTTTATCCTAGGTCTGTGACAGAAGAGGACATCCTCCTCCACCATAAGATCACTGTACTCATTAATTGAGGAGCGTCTCTAACTGACCGTAGATCATGCCAACCATTTCTACTACTCTAGCTGGTCAGACTGCACAAGTTGCTCCTGGCCTCTGCCTCAGGAGCTAGGATTAATGATAGCTACTACACAATAGGTTCTGGGCATCCAAACTGGTATACACTTGTGCAAGACAAGAGCTTAATTAACCAAACAGCAAGAATTTCGATTCTGATCATTTCAGATGTTTTGGCCTTGTGTCTGCCACAATATTTTGCAAAGGTGGCAACAGGCACACATTAATGATGGAAGACAAAAAAATGAGAGATGAGTATAAATAAATTATTGAAACTGAGAATGGAACATATTGTGTAAAATAATTTTTCATGAAAATGGAACATATTTATTAGCCAAATTCTCAAGATTGTCAAGTTAAAAAGTTTTACAAAATTTATAAAATCAAGAAAAAGGAAAAAATGTAAGCCCCTAAGATCAAGAATTCATAGAATAAGAAAGTTCTTCGGAGAGAGTCATATAGTGCGGTCCATGCTTATTTTATTATAGAGATACAAATACTGAAGAAATATGAAATAATCATAAAATCATTGCAGCTTGCAAAAAGTACTTTTGCATCATACACATAGCAAGTGAGGCTGTTATGTACATAAAAATTATTTTCATCTGTTGGTAAAATTTCAAAGAATAATTAGTATGTAGACAGAAGAATATGTTAATAAGTGGCTTTGTAACTGCTTATGTCTAAGGGGCACAGACATAAACATAAATATGGTTATGTAAGTGTGAATGCCATTGAATATGGAGATGTGGTACTTGAAAATAAATTATTATAAGTAATTGGAGTGAGAGAAAAAGAAAGGATAAATTATTTTATCCTTTATCTTGCATGTTCTCATTATTAGAAAGAACATTTTGTTTATTTGTAAATTCTTATTTATTTCTCTATTTTAGTCTGGACCTTTTTTGTATTTCTTGTTCTCACAATGGTCTTTGCCTCTTGGCTTTGTGAAACCAAAACTAAGGCTGAATATCCACTGAACAGCACAAGAGAGTCTTTGATGATGATGATGATGATGATAGTGGTGGTGATGATGATGTTTTTTGATACAGTGTTCAAGGCTGTTCTGAAGCTCTCTGTCCTTGGTGTGAGAACTTGATTATCTGTTACCTACTTCAGACATGTTGGTATTATATACCTGCAACTGGGACATGAAGTTTTGATTCTTAGATGACAGCTTTCACTATGCAGCTAAGGTGGTGTAGAGACTCACTATTGGCTAAGACTAGGCAAAGTGAAAGGCTAAACTGGCCAATTAGCTTCTCAAACTTTTTGAGGTAGAGAGAGTAAAAATACTGTCCTGTGAAGGGATAGGGTCATAAATGGGAGGCATATTCACATCTCTCCTGTGAGTGCATGAAGAATTTCTGGAAATTTCAAGTGTGCCATCTCTTTTTATTTGTGTGGTTTCTTCCACTTACAATGGTGGCAACTGCCAACTACTCAAGCACTTAAAGGTGTCCTAGTTGCATTTCAGGAGAGAATATTATGAAGTTAGAAGTTCTCTTATACACAGCCAGCTAACTCACAAGAAGAGGATCTTCATGTCTATAGGTATAAGAGATAAGCAATATTAGAACTTTGTATTACTTTATTCATATTATATAAGCACTACCCAGGGTAACAAAGCCTAACAATTTTCCCAAACACTAGAAGATCACATTGTACTATTTCCTCAACCTTTTATTATGATGTGCATGTATAAATATGCATTTTTAACATAATGTACAAATGTATATATAAAATGTACACACCTTTCCATCTTTAATCTACACTAAAATATTAAAGCAAGCCAAAAAAACCACAAGACTACAAGCGAAGAGTGACATACTACCTTATTGATGTTCATTGCTATTGTAATGTGGTAAATCACTGCGTGCTTTACTGAGATTTAACATCTTACAGGAGTCATCAAGACTGCCCTTCCAAACATGGATAGAGAGGCTAAAGACCAGTATTTGCTTGTCATTCAGGCAAAGGATATGGTTGGTCAAAACGGCGGACTGTCAGGAACCACTTCAGTTACTGTGACCCTAACTGATGTCAATGATAACCCACCTCGCTTTCCAAGAAGTAAGTCCGTTTATATGATGACTAACTATAACAACATTTTTAACAGTTCCTTTTGTATATTTTTAAACAAGTAATCTTTATGACTTTCTCCCAGTTTTACATTTTATCAGACATCCAAATTAAGCTCCAACTAACGAATAGACAGGCTAATTCAGAGATGGTATCAAGGCTCCATACTTCTCTCTAAATACAGTACATTTTGTCCTCAATTTATCTTTTAAATAATGAAAAGTCGTCATTGTAATTCTGTAATTATATTTATAAGAGTTTTAAATTTTATTTGTGTTTCTACAGCTGCTGTTAATTTCCAACACTGTTTATCTGATCTACACAAATATATGTTGTTTTGTTTGTAATGATTTAAATAGTAATCATTTACATTTAAAGTAATTTTATTATAATTATTAACATTTTTCTTTCACCAAATTGATGGGGCTCATATCACTATAATCATATGCTCATTTTATGTTTTTTAATCAGGCCATATAAACTGAACATTCCTTTTCCAGTTGTACCACATTTATCTCATGAAATACTAAATGGCTATAGATAATGCAATCTACTATCCCAGAAATCCACACCCTCACATGAGCTTCGGTTCAAAGCAGCTTCTGATTTGTCAAGAAATAAGGAAAAAAAGCATAAAAACAAAAACCTGTATCCTCAAGATAGATGTGTCCTGTTCATAAAATCGTTTTGTTCTATGCATCTTATTCCCCATTTTTTTTTTTTTTGTAGCATGTGGTATTTTTTTTTTAATAACGTTAAACGGAATTTTTCCTCTTTCTTTCTTTCTTTCTTCTCTCTCACACTTTTTCACTCTTAGTTTCTGTGTTTCTCATGCTTTTTGGACATGAAGCCCAGACTTTTCTTTGTTTATTAGCCTTTCTTAGAGTCTAAAGTGAAGAACCCCAAAAATATGTATTTTTGTTTCTGTTTTTCATTTTTACCTAGATTTTTTCTAGAAATTACTCAATATTGTACCCTTAAAATCTTTGAATTTTACTAAGAACACCTCTCTGTGT
Organism: Acomys percivali; assembly: GCA_907169655.1. Taxonomy (NCBI): domain Eukaryota; kingdom Metazoa; phylum Chordata; class Mammalia; order Rodentia; family Muridae; genus Acomys; species Acomys percivali. The sequence goes on from OU015747.1 coordinate 70,114,963, forward strand.
GCAATGAATCCATTAAAATGTTACATATATTGTAATCATTTAAAAATTTTTAGTATTCAGTCATCAAAACCCACAGTCTAAATGATAATTTCCTTTTTCATTTCTATATTCTTCTCAAAGATATTTGGTGCTTTTTAAATGTGAAAGTTAAATATATCATAGATTTTCAACCAATAGGTTATGAAGTTAAGGTCCAAGGGGAAAGAAGAATAAAGGATTAGAAGAAATTTGTCGTGGAACATATTTCTCATAGGTGGTCGTACTTTTTTCTACATCTGCCTTTCAAGATAGTTTTAATGTGAAAAGAGGTTAAAAAAAAAAAAAAGGATTATTAAAGCAGTGAAATAAAAGGCTATGTAGGTAATGTCTTTTTTTTTTTCTTTTTTAATTTGTAAATTTTAGTTTATTATAGTTTATTCAGATTTTATCCTGAATGTTATCCACTCACTTGTATTTTCCCATTCCCACACTCCCCTCACCCTTTTCCACCGTATTCCCCTCCACTAGCCTTTTGACACAGGGTCCCTCCTCCCCCACCTACCACCCAGCCTATCACGTCTCATCTGCATAGCCTTATTTCCTTTACTATGTGTGCGCAGGAGCTCCCCAAACGAGGGGAAGAAATCAAATTGGGGGCACCAGAGTTCTTGTCAGAGTCAGTCTAGGTTTACTGCAGCCATTGTCCTCGGTTGGTGCAGGCCCCTTGGGTCTAGATCCACAGGCCTTATGGTATCCCTGTGTTGCTTCTGAACCCTCTGGGTCCTTCTATTGCCCCATTCTTCCATACCACTTTCATTGCTCTACCTGGAGTACAGCAGCAAGTCCCAGAACTTGCCCTCTTCCGCTGTAGGTGGAGTCTCTCAGAGGACAACTATGTTGGGCTAATATCTACTTATAAGTGAATATGTATACTGTACATTTCTTTCTGGGTCTGGATTAACCTCACTCAGGATGATCTTTCTTAGTTCCATCCATTTTTCTGCAAATTTCAAGATGTGCTTGTTTTTAATAGCTCAGTAACCTTCCATTGTGTAAATGTAATAGTTTCTTTATCCATTCTTCAGTTGAGGGGCATCTAGGTTATTTTCAGATTCTGGCTTTTACTAATAAAACTGCTATGACTAGAGTTGAGCAAATGTCCTTGTTGTATGGTGGAGCAGCATTCAGGTATATGTGCTGGAGTGGTATAGCTGCGTTCTGAGGTATCACTAGTCCCAATTTTCTGACAAAGTATCATTGATTTGCAAAGTGGTTGTACAAGTTTGCACTCCCACCAGCAATGGAGGAGAGTTTCCCCTTATCCACATATCACCAGCATGTGCTGTTGCAGATTTAGTGTGTCTGGTTTTATGCTGAGTTTTTAAATCTACTTGGACTTTAGTTTTGTTCAGGGTCATAATTATGGATCTATTTGCATTTTTCTACATGTAGATATCCAGTTAGACCAGTACTATGTGTAGAAGATGCTATCTTTTTTCCGTTGTATGGTTTTGGCTTCTTTTTCAAAAATCAAGTGTCTACATCTGTGGATTGTTTTCTGGGTCTTCAATTTGATTACACTAATCAATCAGCTTATTTCTATACCAATACCAGGCTCTTTATATTACTGTTGCTCTATAGTAGCACTTGGGCTCATTGGTGGGAATTCCTCCAGAATATATTTTATTGTTCAGGATTGTTTTAGCTATTTGGGCCTTTTGGTTTCGCTATGAGAAGTTGAGAATTGATATTTCTATGTCTGTAAAGAATTGTGTAGTTATTTTGATAGCAATCGCATTAAATCTGTAGATTGTTTTTGGTAAGATGGCCATTTTTACTATATTGATCCTTCTGGTCCATGAGCATGGGGATCTTTCCATCTTCTGATATCTTCTTCATTTTTTTTTTTGAGACCTGAATTTTTTTTCATACAAATCTTTCACTTGCTTGGTTAGAGATACACAAAGATACTTTATATTATTTATGGCTATTGTGAAAGGTGTAGTTTCCTTTATTTCTTTCTCAGCCTATTTGTTATTTGTGTACATAGAGCTACTGGTTTCTAAAATGAATCTTGTAACCATCTGCTTTACTGAAGATGTTTACCAGCTGTATGAGCTCTCTGGTGGAATTGGGGGGGTCACTTTAGATACTATCATATAATCTGCATATAGGGATACTTTGACATCTTCCTTTCCTATATGCATCCCCTTGATCTCCTTTTGTTGTCTTATTGCTCTAGCTGGAACTTCAAGTACTTTATTGAAGAGATATGGGGATATAGGCAGCCTCTCGTAGTCCCTGATTTTATTGGAATTTCTTTCAGTTTCCTTCTATTTAATTTGATGTTGCTATCAGATTACAGTATATACCCATTATTATTATTATTATTATTATTATTATTATTATTATTATTATTATT
>OU015747.1:70125690-70138367 GCA_907169655.1 Acomys percivali
TCTCTCTCTCTCTCTCTCTCTCTCTCTCTCTCTCTCTCTCTCTCTCTCTTTCTTCTCTTTCTTTATGTGTATGTACTTGCCTGTCTGTCTGTATCTGTCTCTAATTCTGTATCTCTATCTCTCTTTCTCTGTCTTTCTCTCTTCCACCCCCTGCATCTTCTTGAAATATGTTTCATGTTTTAATTTATTCTGATTGTTTGTATGAATTTGTGGGAACACAGATTCTTATATAGCACCAAGGTCACTTTGTATCTGACAGTGAATAAGAAACTCAAATAGCCCTTGTTGTAGTTTCTAAGTGTATTTAAAAGTTGTGAAACCCATGAAATGATAAATTGTCAGTAGTTAGTACGTGAATACTGTAAATCTATTAAAGCAATAGCCAGCACATATTAAGGCATATGAAAAGCATGTAACTTAAACTAATGTAGAATTTGCTGTGTTTCTGAGTTTGTTATTGGACTTTAGTCCTCATATTTTCAAATTCCTGGGGATATAGGTGTAATCCAACAAACTGTATTAAGCATGAGGTAAACAATAATCACACACACACACACACACACACACACACACACACACTGAAAAGAAGGTTTAAAGAGAGGAAAGAGAAGGTAAAATAATATAGTTATAATATTAAAGTTTTGGCTTGTTAACAGAAAATGTCTTCAATTTATGAATTTTTTTAGTCGATTCTTTATTGCTGTTAAGAAAGACATGATTGCCGGGGTGATAACACATGTCCATAATCCTAGCCCTCAGGGAGGCAGAAACAGGCAGACCTCTGTGAGTTCAAGGCCAGCCTGGTCTACAAGGCAAGTTCTGGACAGCCTACACTACACACAGAAACTTTGCTGGAAAAACCAAAACCAACCAACAACCAACCAAACAAACAAAAACCCAAAAACATGACCAAGGCCCTCTTTCAAAATGTAGCATATAATTGGAAGCTTCCACGCAGTCTTAGAGGATTAGTTCATGATACACACTGTGAGAAGCCAACAGTCGTGGTGTTTAATCAGTAGCTGAGAGCCACACATTCTGATATGAAAGCAGCAGGCTGAGGTTCAAGGAGGTATGGTAACATAGGCTTGTGAAACTTCAACTCCCATTCCTAGTGAAGCATCTTCTCCGTCAGTGCCATACTTCCTAATATTTCTAATCCTTCTCAAACAGTTCCACCAACTGGGCATCAAGCATGCAAATATATTAGTCTAGAGGGTCCATTCTTAAACTGCTGCAGTAACTTTCATGTACATTCACGGAAGAATCAGAAACATACAAAGCATTGACTTTGAAAGAAAATTGAAATAAAGATACTATACATTGAATCCATTTGAAGTACATTAAATTAGGGATTGTTATATCTATAGTAAAATGTTAAGTATATATGGAAATAAAAGTAACCTTTTAAAAATATTAGAAATATATGTGATATTAATAACCATGTTTTTATTTATAATTTACCTATACAACTTAATTGTTGGCCCTTGTCTCAAGGTGAAGGAGACACTCCCTCCTGGTAAACTTAGTGCTGGGACATAGATGAGCAGAATCCCCTGCTGATACAAGCCACCAGACCCAAAGTGTTAAAGGGTAGTTCCTTGCAAACCCTAACCCACACAAAAGGTGTCAAAAGCTGCCTTTTTGAAGGAAAACATATCAAAGTCACCCTGGAAACAAGCCTCAGGAAGTGTCCTGGGAGTGTCTCCTGCTTTTCCTTGGTGTAAAAGCCAATATATTGGAAGGTTTGGAGAGTGCACTTCCAATTTTTCCCCTCCATAACTCCCTGTCCTTGTCTTTTTATTATTATTATTATCATTAAGCTTAGTGATTTAAAATCTAGATCTTTAATTCTTCACTATCTTTATTTTTGTCAAATGCAGTCGGTTATCTGCCTTTTGCAAGCCAGGGGCTCCCTTCCCCCTCTGGAAGTGATACAGATTTTTATTGTCTCAATCCTGGCTAAGCATTGCTGCCCTGTGCACTCCCTCCTGACCCAGAAGGCCTTCTTCATGACGGGTTCTCAGGATGGAGTCTTCTTCAGCTAGCCTCCAGACGGCTGAAGAAAACTCTGTGACCAGATTCTCAGCCCAGCCTCCTGGAGAAAGGAACCCACACTTAATGGTTTATATTTTATGTTCATGGGATTACTTGCAGAATGTTTACACCAATATACTAGGGAACGAAACATTCTCTATGTACATACAGGCACAATGTGTGTTTGCATAACATGAGTGCTGATATCTATGTCCATGTGGTCTTGATAGTCATACAAGTAAAGCATTTGTTAATTGAAAAATTATGCACTGTAGGAATTCAAAATTCATTCACATACACAGAAATTTTTGATGTTGTTTTCACTTTTTACTTTTCTTTTTTTTCTTTTGCTCACTCTTAAATTTTTAAATTTTATTTTTATATATTTCACAAAGTTGTTCAACCTTAGATATTTTGGTTCATTCAGAATCTGTGCCTGAGTTCAATTTTTTATTATCTTGTTTTAAGAATCTCCAGTCTAGCAAATTAAGACTGATATGAAATGGCTAATCCTCCTGCAGAGCAGGCTGTTCCAGACACTTGTCATTCTGAGCCTTATAAACCTCTGTGACATTGACAATGTCAAGAGTGTACATCAAAATAAATCACAATGTATTCCTTATATGCTATTCTTCTCTATAACTTGTTAGAGGTTTAATGATTCCAAAATCACAGGACAAATCCTCATTTTTCCAAAATTACTTGTAGTTGTCACACAAAAGGAAACACTGAACAAAATAAGCAGACTAGAGGGATTCTAATTAAAGACGATTGTTCTAAGAGAGAGAGAGAGAGAGAGAGAGAGAGAGAGAGAGAGAGAGAGAGAAGTCAGATTTAGGCAATACTCAATTGCAGTCTGAATTTAGGTTTACTCATGCAAACAAAGATTTTTTTTTAATTTTGTTTTTGTTTTTAGTGAACTGAATTTGAAAATAAGGTACCATGGCTCATTAGTGCTTGACAATCACATTTCTTGTTTATTTATGACAACAGATAGTTTTATACTCTGAAAAGAACTCTTGAAAGCTGGTCACCAACCCTTCCATTGACTAGAGGTGAAAGAGTCTCTCATCTTGGTGGCTGCATTTCACTGTGTTTGCTCTTGTGTCTTAGAAGGAAATAAATCTGGAATGTTTAAAAAAAACAACAAGCAGCCAGAAACTTGAAAATAAATAAATAATAAACAAACAAATAAATAAATGTTTAAATATCCAAGGACCAGAGAAACAATTTAGATGACCAGTTTTCTAAAGAAATTTTTCTCAGGAAAAGGAAGCTGGAAGAAGTTTGTCTACATTTACCAAAACTGAAGAGAACATTAAGAACTTCTTTGTCACAACCCAGGGAACAAAAAGTAATGACAATTGTGCATAATAAATAATTATGTTAGGTTTTTAAAATCTACCTCAGCAATAGCTTAATTACTACATAAAATGTACAGACATTTTTTTGCAGGCATGTTTACCTGTCATTATAGATCACTTTGAAGATTCTGAGCAGTCAGTTTATCTAGAGTAAAATTATCTTTAAAGGAGAACTGTAGTACAGGCTATTTTGTCTATTGACATTGTCTTATTTACAGTATTTACTTAGAATAAATAAATTTAGTAAACATCAAATCAAGAAGGAAGGATGTTGGAAGACATGAACCATGCATGATAAAAAACAAATGAAGTCTGAATGAAGCATTTTTTTAAATTTTTTTTATTTTAAAATTATTTTACATTCATGCATTTGTGTATGCCTTGTACACGAGTCTTTCCTAAGACAGTTGTCAGCTGTCTGATATGGGTGCTAGGAATTAAACTTTGAATGTCTGGAAGAACAGTAAGTGGTTTTAAGAACTGAAATATCTCTCCAGGCCTTTAGTAGAATATTTTTAAGGAATGCAGGACAGGCATACTTTGTAATCAATATTAAACATAAAATAACAAACACACACACATATGCACTTGCAAAAATAATAGTAAAGTGATTCTTTCCATAGCTTAATTATAACTGCCTCCACATCCTGTACCCATAAGTTTTGAATACTCAAAATAATTTAGGAAAACCACTATTTTAAGTGAGATGTGTACAGGAACATAGACATGATAATGTACACTACAAGGTGACTATGAAAGCTCGAAGATATCTTGTCCATTGTAATAGAAAGGGACGAGTGGGGAACCTACATCACCATGAATTTGTAAAGTATTTTGATCTCTTGAATACAAGCTTTTGCAACTTCCTCTAGAACTTTTCACTATTGAGTTTTCACAGCTCTTAAAAATACTATATATTTCCAATCAAGTTGCTATAGTAAAAATAATACAGTATTGTTTAAACAACCAATATATATTTATTTTGTCATTAAAGCCTTAGCACTCCTAATTAAAGGTATAATCAATACTGGTAGAGCCTTCTTCCTAGCTTTGATGGGTCTACTCAGTGTGCCTTCACATGGCAGATAGAGCAAGAAGACGGTGGAATCTCCTGCTTATAGGCAGGTCGAGTATAGGCAGCCTCCTGAGGACAGTGTCAATGCACATCACCCAATACCACAGGGTTGGCTAAAATATCAACATGAAGGAGACTAAATAATCAACCTCAAACAAATATTGACATGGCATTTATTTAAATGCATTTTAAAGATATGAACTAAGAGGCTTGAAAAATGACTCAGAGGTTCAGAGCATGTGTGACAGTTGCTGGATCTCTTCCTAGCATGCTCGCTGGGCTGCTCACGCCTGCCTGTAACTTCAGTTTGGGGAATCTGATGGTCACTTCTTTCCTTGTATAACTGCATTATAATGCACATACTCCTACTCTTATCCCACACAGATACACATGCATATGCATAATTTCAAAAATGTTTGAATACATCTTATATAAAAATATGAGCAAACTTACTTTGCCGTAAATGGCTCTTGGTATAAAAGTCTATTATTTCTTATTCAAGAAGATTATAGGAGTGTCCATAAGATGACAGTGGTTTCTGAAATATTTTCCATAAATTTAAAAATGAAATTACAGGAGAAATAGGAAACAGCAGGTGTATGTGCGCACTCCATGTTCATACCTCATTTTTACTGTAGTGAAAGGTGTTGAAAAAAAAATGAGTGATCAGTTAGTCTATACAGATGACATGTCTGGCATTTGAGAACAGTCTTGTAGATTTTTTTTTTATTCAGTGTTTCTAAAACCACTCTAAGTGTGTTTCACAAAACTCATTGGTACAATGTTTTCTTATTTTAAGTTACTGGAAAATAAGGATGCATTGAGCTCCACAGAAACTACACAGAATTTGAATAAGTGTCCATCTGTATATGATCACTGATTATGACTATGCCTCTGTTCCTTCACCTGTGGCAGGGAGCATGTGGCCTATAAAGTCTGACATTTATTGTCTGGCTAGATGATGAAAATTGACACACTCTGCTCTTAGATATAACTGTATTTTAATGTTAAATTTTATTGTCCTTGTTGACAGTAAATTTTAGAAAGTCTCTTTTAGAATAAGCGAACCAATTTTGCAAAGCAGCTGCTTTTGTCTTTGCATGTGTCTCTGATATCAGAATCTTGACAGATAACAATGCAGTACCGATAATTCCCAGGATAACTTTGTGGCTTTACTAATTTTGATCTTCATAATTCAGGGACTCCCAGGCCAATCTTACTTATTGTTTTATATTTGAAGCATCAATGTGATTCTGATTTCTTGTGTAATTTCTAATCATATGAGTTTCAGACAGTAGTATATCAATACAAAGGAAGAAAAACAAAATTAAAATGTTATTTTCAAAATATGTTCAAGTTGTTAAATAATACAATTAATGATAGCACTTCATTATTGAACAATGGAGTCATGGCTTATTGTGACAATGTCTTTGAAACTTGATTTATACATTTCATATAAATTTTTATTATTTTATTTTCAAAATGATTCTAAATAGGTTATCTTCATATATATATACATATATATACATATATATCTGCTTTTATGTGAATGTATAACATCCAGATTCTATACTTCATGTTGCTGCATTCCAGAAATGTTTAAAAATGTAAGAAATAAGTACACTCACATCTGTAGTAAATTCTAAGTTATTCTTTTGTAGGACAGAGAAAATTTTATTTGAACACGGAAGTACTTGCTATACATCTTGGTAATGTTGGAAGCTTGACTAAATATCTTAAATGTAGTTTAAAATTTGTATTGGATTGCAAAAACAAAAACAAAAACAAAAACAAAAAAAAAACCCGGATAATTGATCTTTAACCTAATCTGTTTAATATAAACATAATAAAGGATAAAAACTTTTCTCTTATGAATTAACATTTATATAAGTAACATGAGAGTAAAACAAGGTTATATACAAAGTGATTATAGTCCTCTAATATTGGTAAATGCTTTCAGGTTTATAGAGATTCTCTCTTTATTCTTAGTATTCTTACTACAAGCATTGGATTTTAAGTGCAGGCCCCAGAAGAATTCCCTACATCTATGGAGTTTCTAAATGAGAATTTGTCTCAGAATTACCTGATGAATCTTTTAAAAATATACATGCCTGTACATATCCTGAGTGTGAAAAATTGATTATTCATAGAAGGAGCTAGAAAACTCTGCATCTCAGACTCTACAAACACTCTTAGATTTTAGACAAAGAGGCAAGGTTCGAGGAGATGGCTCAGTATGTAAGACAGCATTCATTGTTGGTGAGGGATACTGAATTCATTCTGGGAACCCAAGTAAAGATAGAAGGTAACAACAGAATTGGCCCTTCATCTCCACAAGCACACCCTGGTATGAGTTTGGAAGCATACCTTTGTATACACAAAATAAAATAATAATAAAAAATTAAACACAAATTTTTCTTTGGACCCATATTTGTCACCTTGCACAAAACTCAAATCCAAATGGATTAAAGACCTCAACATAAAACCAGAGACACTAAGTCACTTAGAAGAAAAAGTGGGGAAGAGCCTGGAACGTATTGGCACAGGAAACAACTTCCTGAACAGAACACCAACAGCCCAGGCCTTAACGTCAACAATTAATAAATGGGACCTCATGAGGCTGAGAAGCTTCTGTAAGGCTGGAGATACTGTCAAGAGAACAAAGCGACAGCCTACAGACTGGGAAAATATCTTCACCAACCCTACATCTGACAAAGGTCTAATATCCAAAATATATAAAGAACTCAAGAAATTAAACACCACCAAACCAAATAACCCAATTGAGAAAAGGGCCTTGGAACTAAACAGAGAATTCTCAACAGAAGAATATCAAATGGATGAGAAACACTTAAAGAAATGTTCAACCTCCTCAGTCATCGGGGAAATGCAAATCAAAACAACTCTGAGATTCCATCTTACACCCATCAGAATGGCTAAGATCAAAAACTCAAGCGACACCACATGCTAGAGAGGATGTGGGGAGAGAGGAACACTCCTTCATTGCTGGTGGGAATGCAAACTAGTACAACCACTTTGGAAATCTATCTGGTGCTATCTCAGAAAACTGGGAATAGGGCTTCCTCAACACCCAGCTATTCTACTCCTTGGAATATACCCAGAAGATGCACCAGCACACAACAAGAAAATTTCCTCAACCATGTTCATAGCAGCCTTATTCATAATAGCCAGATCATGGAAACAGCCTAAATGTCCCTCAGTAGAAGAATGGATAAAGAAACTGTGGTACATATACACTATGGAATACTACTCAGCTATTAAAAACAAGGAATTCCCGAAATTTGTGGATAAATGGATTGAGCTAGAAATGATCATAATGAGTGAGTTAACCCAGAAGCAGAAAGAGTCAAATGGTATATACTCACTTATATCTGAATACTAGCCCAAGGGGCATATCCTATGAAAGCCTTCCCTTACCAGGAAACTGGGACAGAGGGGAGGACATCCTATTGGGACTCTAGATGAGAGAACCATGTGAGAATAGCAATGTAGAAGGATCCAGTGGGTCCTAGAAACCTACAAGTAGAACATTATGATAGTCAGATTTTGGCCAAGGGGTCCTGCTCAAACTAAGGCACCAGCCAAGGACAAGACAGGCGGTAAACTTTAAACCCCTACCCAGATCTAGCCAATGGTCAGAACAGTCTCCACACTTGAGTGGTGAGTGGGCTATGACTTTCTCACGTACTCTGGTGCCTCACATTTGACCATGTCCCCTGGAGGGGGAGACCTGGTGGCACTTAGAGGAAGGACAGCAGGTCACTGAGAAGAGACTTGATACCCTATGAGCATATACAGGGGGAGGTAATCCCCCTCAGGAATAGTCATAGGGTAGGGGAATAAGGGGAAAATGGGAGGGAGGGAAGAATGGGAGGATACAAGGGATGGGATAACCATTGAGATGTAACAAGAATAAATTAATAAAATTTTTTTTCTCATTAAGGAATACAGTATTTCTGAAAAGATATCTGTGTCATTACTTATTGTGGACCGAGCACTTTTGTATGGAACTTCAGTTATAATATACACTTTTAATTTTCCTCCATGGAGGTATTTGCAAAGTTAGTTTTTTTTTTTTGCTTTGCTTGTTTGTGATCAGGAACAAAATTTATGTATCAATTTGTGTATTTTTCGTTTCTATTAGCCAAAGAGGAGCTTCAGAATCTCATTATGTGATGAATGTTGTATTTTTTTATGTATATGTGATATATATATATATATATTTATAAAGGTGCTGGTACATTTATGTAAAATGTAGTATGTACTACATGTACTGTAGTACTATGTATACTACATAACTATTAAATAGTATGTGGCATACATGATATATTATGTATTATACATATGACATATTTTAATATATTTTATATTATGTAAGTTATTTTAAATACATTTTAGTTGATTTTAGTTGATTCTGTACCCTTTTTGAGATGACTTGGAATATCTGCATGCCCACATATGTGCACACATATGCCTATAAGCACAGTAGATAAATTTGCATTCCAACTGTCACTATTATACTTTCAATATATTTTTTTGTTAAATACTTATACTAAGCATAATGTCCTTTGGAATTGTCCATGTTTTTATCATGTTCTTTATTACTTTAAAGTCTTTCTGTTTTGCATCATTAAATGTAGGGAATTCAGAAACATTTTTCAGTGATGAGATTGGAACAGAAGCTATGAAAAACTGTCTCTTTCCACATGTTATTGTTCCAAGCACCCACATACCACATATAGAGTTCTTATTTTGCACAGATGGTGTTTTTTAGTACAATATTTAATTTTTGGAAATATTGCAAGTTTCCAGTGACTGCCTTTGAGTGGCGTTTTAACATCAGTAGTCCTCTTAGAAAAATCACATACAAATTAGACATCCTGCATTATAACTATCAGTCATATAAGTACAGAGCATTTGTCTTAATGATGGGATATTAAAGAAAGCAGCAACAGTGGGTGTTTTATGGAAAGGAATAAGCTGTAATGTGAGCCAGAGCACCATCAATACACTTATACTGCCATTAAGTAAATCTGCTTGAGCACCTGAGAACTCAGAATACGAGAATAGGCCCCCTTAACAAATGATCTTTTAAATGAGAGATTAAATGTATACAGGATTTTTCTTCCCCTTTATGTATATTCCTGAGTAAGGCAGATGGATTATATGATTCAAAAATGTTACACTGGTGTCTTGTTGGAAATTCAGAACCTATTTTAAATCAGAACACATTCATTCAGATAACATTGTGAAGACGTGTGGCTGTCTGATACATGGGACTAGAATGGATTAAGTGAGCTCAAAATCACTTAACCATTGTCTGATCCAAAAAGCTAGGAAGAACTCTGATTGGCATAAATGTTTATTGTGTTTGAATGCTGATGGTGCATTTCTATGGCAAAGTCTCCTCTAGGGTTTTTGATATTCATAAATGAAAAGGCTGTGCTTTGCTGACTATCTAATTGGTAATTTAATTTCCCTAATAACTTTCTTTACAGGAACTTGATTTTGAAGCCAAAACAAGTTATACGCTGCGCATAGAAGCTGCAAATCGAGATGCTGATCCCCGCTTTCTAAGCTTGGGTCCATTCAGTGACACAACAACTGTGAAGATAATTGTGGAAGATGTAGATGAGCCTCCTGTGTTTTCTTCACCACTGTACCCCATGGAGGTATCTGAAGCTACACAGGTGGGGAATATCATTGGCACTGTAGCAGCTCATGACCCAGATTCTTCCAACAGCCCTGTGAGGTAAAGGCTTGTTGCTTCCCTTTCCTACTATTCTCATCACTAGTATTGTGTTCACACGCATGCTTCTATTTAACGGTCTTTTCTGATTTGCAACAGGTAAACTGCTACTTTCTCTTTAAACAAAGCCACAGTCTAAAACTGACAACAGGATAAGAACCACAGTGCATCTTCACTAATTCAGTATAGGGATTAATTAATTAAATTAAGGGTCATTTAAATAAAATATCTTTCAAATTCCTCTGTGTAGACAGCATGTTGTTATTAGCTTTATTGCCTCTAGCTGTTAAAAAAGAAATAATATTTTTATCTATGTATACAGATAATTTAAATTACTATTCTTATCACTAGACTAGACATGATATTATAAAATAATCTCTTAAGTTATAAGACATTTATGATATGTAAACATTTGAACCTACCTACACCTGCCTATCTGAGATCAGCTTGTGTGTTTTTATATATGTATGTATTTGTGAGGATGTGATGAATAATTTATGTAGCTTCAGATGTGAACATAATAGGTATAGTATACCTTAGAAAATATGGGCATTGTTTTATATAATTTGAGTTTGTAATACATTTCCCCTCTCAATGGCTGTGATAGTTTAATATCTTTTGCTGTTCTAAGATATCTTTAAAACAATCAACTGAAAGAAAAGGGCTTACTTTCACTCACAGTGCCATGTTACAGTCCTTCCTGACAGTGGGTACATACGATAGCTGGCCAAATCATATTAATAGTGACACATAGGATTAATGCACACTCACTTGATTCTTACCTGTGCTCAGCTTGGCTTCTTTGTTCTTTTATATCTCTTAGTGTTTATATGTATAAATTCATGAATACAAACGGAGTTTATTTAGTATTGCTCATATGTACAGTATAGGGTAGACTGCGTGTGATCAGATGACCTGACAGGTGGCTTGTCACTGGAGGAGACTGTTCTTCTCTCTTAGTACTCATTAAGTGCCAGTATTGCTCATATGTACAGTATAGGGTAGACTGCGTGTGATCAGATGATCTTACAGGTGGCTTGTCATTAAGTGCCTGTAGCATAACTTCTAAGTGTGGGAACTTATGAAATGTCCTCTAATTGTAGAATACGGATAGGGAATGCTTTTCCATCTTGTACAGCTGAGGAGCTCCTTCTTAGGGAATGGTGGTGTTCACAGATCTGGGTCTTTCCACATTAATTAACTTAATTAAAACAAACCCTCAAGTCATGCTCAGTGTAGGCATAATTCATTTACTGATAATAATCTTCTACTTAAATTATTTAATTTAATGAAGTGAAGCATAATCTTTTCCCGGAGCTGATAGTATTGGAAGGGCATTTACCATTATTTAGGGTCTCAAAGAAAAGGACCATTAAGAGATATCTAAAGAGTTCATTGGTATTCTTTATCTTAATTTATTTTCACTTTATAATGAATAGATTATATTTATTTTATGATGAATAAAATATATAAATTGTATATAAAGTTTTATTGAAGTTATCCTTAGAAACAATTACATTGTTCAGAATATTGTACATGGGGGTAAGCATATATGGTAATTAAAGCAATTGAAAAGCAAGACAGAAATGGAAAATCACTGGTATTAGGGAAGGTGAAGTAAGGTTCAAGTTTAACTCAGAAAGAGATATATATCCTGAAGGACAAATTCCAGGCTATGTAATTCAAAATATCATGACTTTTACCAGGGAAAGAACCTTTCTGTCTAATGTTTTTCAACTTGCTTTCTTTTCTTTAAAAGTAAAGAAGATGAATTGGAAGATAAGGAGAAGCGTACATTATTTTTTCACAGAGTTAGGTTTGTGCCAAGTGACTTAAGATGATTTACTTCTGTTTACATATGTATTAGTTTTTATCAAATTAACTTCTTCATTTAAATCTAATACTTAAAGCATTTCATTGTTTAAATTATTTTCTTAATGTTAGCACTAATACTCATGGATTATATTTTTACTGAATTTAATTTCATATATGTGTCTTATCCACCCATTTATGATACTCTTTTAGTGGCCTGTGTAATGCCTTGCTGAGTGTATTTCCTCTCATGCAGTCTTTTAAAAACTGACTCTTTTCCCAGCCAATGCTGGGATTTGTTGCATGGTCTACATTATATCATGTGAACCCCTATATTGCTCCGTGAATCAGCAATAAGGAAAAAATTGTTCAAACATGTGCTTTTCTTTTACATTTTTCTTTTTAAGTTAAAAATAAAAATCATGACCAAGATAAGCAAATATTGTCATTATGTATTTTCATTGTTATGTCTTTATGACAATTTATTTTAATGTCAAAAATGTCAGTTAAATTTGTCATTTTATAGACAATCACATTGGCTTTTTCTAAGGATTTATTTTATGTCCCTGTCTGTTTGTGTGTGTGTGTGTGTGTGTGTGTGTGTGTGTGTGTGTGTGTGTGT
>OU015747.1:70138377-70157893 GCA_907169655.1 Acomys percivali
GTGTGTGTGTGTGTGTGTGTGTGTGTGTGTGTGTGTGTGTGTGTGTGAATGTGCAGATGCCTGTAAAATCCAGAATATGGTGTATAGCAGGAAATACAGGAAATTGAGAGGTGTCTGACATGAGTTCTTGGAACAGAAGTACAGTGTGTGCTGTTAACTGTTGAGTAATCTGTCCTGCTCCCATGTTTACTATTTATCATTAAGATTATTTTGTAGTCACATACATCCCAGTAAATGGAAAATATTAAACAATGTGTGGAAGTGAACATGTAATTTCATTAAGAGATCATTTAACTTTCATACTGTAAATCGTTCATCAACACATGCATACACAGTGAAAAGAACAGTCTTCTGAAGAAGCAGGAAACAAAATCTTTGTAAGGCTCTATGGCAATTCGCTTTATTATTGTGGTGGAACATAATGAGTCTTCATAATTGTGATCTTGCTTTTATTATTTCACAAATTTTGTTCATATTGTTTCACATTTATTTAAAGTGTGTGTGTGTGTCTGTGCTTGTGCACAAGTGTGTGCAGGTACAATCTGGAGTGTGGAGGAAAGCAAACAACATGTGAGCTCTGATTTCCTTTCTTACCATGTGGCTTCATATCACAAATATCTATTGTTTTTGAGATATCAATAGACAGTGTTTGCTTTTTGTAATAATTTAAAGGAAAGAAAGTGCTAAACCATTCAGACAATGAAATATCAGTTCCCAAACAATGTTAACAAAGTATAATATCAGATAAATTATGCCATTCATGTTTAGAAAATTTACTATTATATGTGGTGGGTTCTAACTAGAAATATAATTACAAGCTTCTAGTAAGGCAAAATTAAGATCCTCTTCCAATGTGACTCTTACCTTACATATTCAAAAGGAAAATCACTTTGCTAATGCAGCAAATACAGGCAATGTGTAACTCTCTGTGTGCTTCTGCCCTCTGATGAGAAAAACATTGTGTGTTTGCATTGATGTCATAACATTGTCATTTTAACTGTCAAGCATGTACCAATTAAGTTACAAATGGAAAGGTTATATGAACCCAGACCTCTGTTATTGTCTACAAAATAACACCATTAGAAAATATTAGGTCTCTCTGTGGATTTCCTCTCATCCAGATAGATTATTTGAACTATCCCATATTTCATTTTATTTGCTTTCCATTTTTCACATGTGAACAAACAAATCTTCATTGAAATACAAAGGTGAAAATTAGGTATTTAAAATTACTCAAGGAGGGAAAGAAAGTGCTTCTTTATTTCTTTAAGCAATAGTAGCTATTAGAGAATAAGCATGTCTTTGCATTGTTTTAAAGAATTTGTGTATTTTATATTCTCACGGACCCTAAATTCTAATATCTACTGATCAAGAAAGGACAAGCTGCTGTCTCATTTATCTGATCATATAGAGAAAATTTAATTCAGCAACATGGTGGCTCTGGCAAGGGATCACATCAAGGGCTCCTAGGTGTCTGTGACAGGCCTGCTTCTAGTACACACCTTTAAATCTAAAAAATGAAGGATCTGACCGGAGTACAGACACACCTTTAATACATAGCTTTAATCCAAAACAATGATAGTAAGATTAGTTTATAGAAAAAAGTAGAGGTTTGATATTTGAAAGTGATGTCCAATGACAAGCAGATAAAATGATGAATCAGAGAAAGATTTGAAAAGACGAATCTAAGATAGGATGCACGGAACTCTCAGAAGAACAGCACAGATAGGAAAGATGTTTTCTTGAAGGCTGTCAAATACAAATAGCACAAACATTAAGAATGTAACATTTATATAATTCCTGATTGTGTCACGGGTCTTCTTGATATAGGTAGTTCATTGTGTATAGGTGTAACAATATAAATGTGTATGCAAAATATAAAAATATTTAATTAAAAATGAAAACTGCCACAACAATTTTAAAAAGGGTAAAAAAAAGAACAGTACAGGAAGAGAAGCTACTTAAGAACAGCATAGGGGAGAAGGGAAAGTAGTAATGATAAGAGGAGGAGGAGACGACTGTAAATGGAGGCTTTGCCAGACAGTTTTATTGAGACACGTTGCAGAAAGACTGAGACAGAGAATGAGAAGGGGCCAGAAGATTAGGACATATTGTCAGATTTAGTTTGAGGTCACACAAAACATTTCAGTCAAATGCTGAGAAAGAAACTAGACTGAATCAGCCAACTTGGAGAGGAGTTTTGGCCACAACAGCTTAGTTTAATCAGCAAGGGAAAGGTCAGAAAGAGCTAGAAATGGTGAGTTTATTCAGCAGTACATCTCAAAGGGTGAAAACTTCTGGGCCTAAGTTAGCAGACGGAAGCTGGAAGCTGAAGTCTTCAAGGTCGAGGTTTTCAGAAGATTAGATAGTATGATGCGTAGGCCTGGAGATAGTTAGAACAGAAAAAGACCTGCTCCTGGCTCAGCTGAATTCATGCATTTGTACACCTTGAGTACAGTTCTCAACTCATCCCCTCATCTGAGGAACTAAAAACAACATTTACGTGATCATCTTTTAAAACAGTAGCAACTCCACTTTGTGGTTTTCTTTCAAGATTTTAAGACCCATAAAAGATCCTAGGAATTAGAGAACTTAGACCTATTCTTCATATCAGCATTAGCTAACTGATCAATGTCTCAACATACATTTATTAGGAATCTGTTCTGTGCATGGCTCTGGGGGAAATACTGATAGGAAACAAATATGAATAAAACATTTCTTCTAACAGTTACGAACTTACAATCTAGACGAAGTAGCAAGATCTCATAAAAAATAAGAACTACTATTTAAAAATACCTTTGTTTTAACAAAGCAAATTGTGAGACAAATCAGAGCAACTCAGTTCACTAGACAACTCAGTTCATCTTGAAAGAATGAAAGCATCAACAGAGCTTTGAGTATGGCAGTATCT
The DNA here is from genome assembly GCA_907169655.1 of Acomys percivali. Classification (NCBI taxonomy): domain Eukaryota; kingdom Metazoa; phylum Chordata; class Mammalia; order Rodentia; family Muridae; genus Acomys; species Acomys percivali. The sequence goes on from OU015747.1 coordinate 70,141,289, forward strand.
GCATAAGCTAAACAAATATAATGTAGAGGATGATTATATTAACTTTAATTATATCATTGAAAACCTGGTGATAAATTATGAAGTCACAAGAGTGTTTACTGAAGGATATAGAACATACAAAAAGACAGAATGCTAAAAGTAGCCATGTATTGAAATATGGTATTTTTTAACTAAGATTCACTGTGAAGATGGATGTAAAAAATATTATGCAACATTTTCAGGATTTTTACCATTCCATTATAAAATTATATATGAATATTGTAGTAGGCTTGGATAATATTTACTACAAATTCTGTTGACATTCCCATTGCTTCATATTGTCAGATAAAAGACATTAAATGGTATCAGAAACAGCATGAAGCAGTGTGGTTATTGTGAACACATTTGGGGTGTTTGAATAATTTAGTGTACATTTCAAGTAGCTTATATACATGCATATATTTTTGTGCATTATTCTACATAATTTATAAATTTCTCATTTTTATAACATACAAAGAAAATTAGTGTCATACAGAAAAAGTGTTAGCAGTGAAGATGGTTAATCTGAAAACTAACAGGAACCAGTTCTGTGAGAAAATTAGGAGTTGTGTTCCATTGCAAACTAGGATTTGTGTTCCATTGCAAACTGTTGTTCATTTCAACATAATTGCTACTAAAAACATAAAAGGAAAAATATATATCCAGATAGTACAGAAACAAAGAAAAGTGTTTTGTTACACTAGTGTGCTTACTATGCAAAGATAATTATAAAAGCCTGTAAAGCAAGAAATAACTAATTTATTGGTGCATTTTATTTTAATTTTGTAAGACAATATTCTGGAATTAGAAATCAGATTAAAAACCTTCTGAAATAGGTTTTTGGAAGGCTCTAGGTAAAATGAATTTATTGAAAATTTCATGTTGCCTAATTTGTCCCTTATCAGTACTTTTTTTTTCTAAAACACCATTTAAAGCACCAGATTAGTTGACTAACACAAAAGTTTACAATGTGTGTGTGTGTGTGTGTGTGTGTGTGTGTGTGTCTGAGAGAGAGAGACAGAGAGACAGAGAGAGAGAGAAGTATACATGAGTTTGAATGTTGCCAGAGCTCAAATTAATTTATCTTTTATTGTCTTTTTAACATGCCTTAATTTCAATCAATAGAAACTATTGAATAATGGATTATCTGTAAAAAAAAAAAAACAAAACAAAACAAAACAAAAAGGAAGGAAGGAAGGAAGGAAGGAAGGAAGAGAGTGAGAAGGAGGGAGAAAGAAAGGAGAAACCTATCGAACAAATGAACAAACCTCACAAAAAGTGTCAAGAGAATTATGAAATTTGACTTTACGAAATAAAAGAATGAATCTTCTTGTAAAAAATGAATAGCAGTGATGAGCAGTCTTCGTAAGGCAACAATGAGGATGAATCTGTTTCCATTTCTCCTGCTTAAGATTTAGTTATCATGAAGAACATTTTGGCTTTACGTGATATATGTGCAGACAGTAAGCCAGAGGATTCTTGAGTATACTATCAAATTAAATAATATTGTTAAGGGTTTAATCACCAAAGGGAAAATTGAGTTACTGATATCAAAAGAGGTGAACGAGGGCTCAAACATAGTGTTTTCTATTTTTATGTACAGAAATCAGTGGTTTATTTTTAAGTGGCTTCTCAATAAATCACTACAAGAAAATCACTATCATTTCTAGACTACAAATAAATATGTCTTTGGTCACAGAGTTAGAATATGCAGGTTCCACATATTAGTGTGATCTATATCAAATCTATGTTAAACACATCATTATACCAAGATAACTCTGGCCATGTACTGCAGCATCTAAATGTTTCCAAGCAAAGTTGGTAATTTGACATTATTATGGACACATGAATTCCTCTAATGAAAGCTAAGTGAAATTAAGAATAATTTAGGTATATAGGATTTAGGTGTCCATATATAAGTCTGTCTTTCACCTGACATTATGTATTACTGAAAACTAAGGGAAAATGGACTGAGAACAATTGCATACAAAGGAAGACAGGGTTTTTTTTGGTAGGGGGTGGTTTTTTTCTTGTAGGGGAGTGTCTGGTGGATATTCTGTGGGAAGTATTGAGCAGGTATAAGAGAGGCTTATGCAGCTTTCTACAAAATATGAGGAATAAGTTTGAGGGTAGATATTTAGATATATTGACAGATACATATCCTCAAAAGGACAGGGAACCTTAAGTATCATTGCTACAATAACGTGTAAGTCATCTGAAAACAGTAACTCCAACAAACTCCAGTTGGAACCAAGTAGTTATTCTGACAAAGCTAGAAAATCATTTTGAATCTTCACACTAACAACATCAACAAGTGCACTGATAGGTGGCTCCTGACTGTGAAAGCAGCTATCCTCCCACCTCCCGTTCTGCCTCCCGTTCACCAGAAAAATGCCTTCCTCAGTTGCTGGGCCACTCACTACCGAGATGTTAAGTTTGGTTCTTTGTTGTTGTGATAAATCACTGGCCAAAATCAATTTGGGGAAGGAATGGGTTCACTTGGCTTCTGGGATTAAATTCTTTATCATTGGAAGCTATGGCAGGAACTTAGGCAAGAACCCAGAGACAAAAATAAACAAGACTGCTTATTTACTGTCCTGTTTCCTCTGCCTTGCTCCGCTTCTCTTTATTACAGCTCAGGCTGACCAGCCTAAGGATGGCAACTCCTATAGTGAGGTCGAACCTTACATAACAATGAATTAAATACCCAACAGTCTTCCTAAAAGGAGAATTTGATGGAGGCAGTTTCTCCATTGAGACACCTCTTCCAAAATGACTCTAGTTTGTGTCAAGCTGACGATAATTAACTGGAACAGTTATATACAATGTGCTCTGCACAGTTACCAGAGGTCTGAGGCTCAGTCTACTTTCCTATAATCTAAGGTATAAAAGTTTACACTCCCCATTCTTAAGTGATTGAAATTAAAAAAAAATCTCATTTTTTTGGTTCCTTTATTTAAGAGATTAATTTTTATATAGTATCTTTATAAATAAATTGGTGGTTCGATTTATACTTTGTTGTCATTGCTTGGAATGTCCATACGACTTGTATCTATGAATAGCTGAAGAGTAACACTTTTAATATTTGCTTATCCCAAGACTGTCATTTAAAACATAATGAGCACAGAACTCCCTGGACAATAAATTTGTGTACTAATGTGCATTGTTAATGACTTCCATCTCTTTTTTAAATATATGTACCTCTTTCTTCATATCTTAGCTTTCTCTGGTTAACATAACAACTCAAATTTTATATTTCTCCTATGCATTTGCAGTATGCTATAACATCCTTATATGTTGTTTCCAGAAGGAGAGTGCCATTTGAATGAGTCAAAATAATTGCTTTTAATCTATGAATTAATAAGAAGAAGAAATGAGGAAATTATAACCACTTATAAGCATTACAAACACACCTGTACACATACACATCAACACTATGGATCCATGTAATGATCACAGCTGTTAAGATACACATTAAATTAAATCAGTAGAGTTCATAATTGAGGACTGATAACTCTTTGAATGATAGAAAGTTCAGTTTGCTATTAACTTATTTCTAGATCCTCAGTTATGATACCTTCTTGATGAGATGAATAATAACTAAAAACACCATAGTAAATGAATTGTCAACTTACATGAACTTTAATTCTGGAAGAACTGAGACTAGTGAGAATAAAGGCAAATATTTAGTCATCTGTTTTACCCAAATAAAGAATTAAATGAATGTATATCAACTCCGTACCCATTCTACTTTTTAAATACAAAAGCCAAAGTTCACAATAAGCTGGAAAGAAAATGTCTTTATGAAACCCATTACATAAAAAAAAACTGACTTTATCAAAAATATTTTGATAGGCTGTAGAAATGGGTGAATGATAAAAATTCATGCACTGAAAGCTGAAAGAATAAAGTTCAGATTCTCAGCATCCACATTGAAAGAGAAACACAGAGTGGGTACAATTGCTTACCTGTATGTATCATAACATTTGCAGAAGAGTCTAGGGAATTGTAGAACAACTGTTTAGCTGATGAGAAAAATTGGTAAGCCTCAAGTTCAGTTCAGCTGCAGGCCTGATACACTAAATAAAGAGGAGTGTCACTAAAGAGGATGCGTTGTCTTACTAAACCTCTGCTACCCACCCATATACACACACATGTACATGTAACCCTAACACTTCTCATACTCAAAGGCATGCAAAATTGAATGTACTGACAATTATCTTATTGATTATACTATCAGGTTAAGAAAGTGAATAAGTAAAATATATAATATTGGTTTTATTTGATTACACATTGCATATTGTTATAATCATAACACAATTCATATTAGTTATTCTGTTTAATAAGGTACATATAAAGTGTATATAATTTATACTATGTCTCTATATGTTTCTGTATTTCAATGGATCTATATATTTATACATGAAGAATAAACATACATATACAAACAATCCTGTTGCTGAGAAATACAGCCAGTATTGTCACACCAAACACATCTGTAAATTTGGGGTAGATAGTATATATTGAAGTTTCTGTAAAGCAAAAAGTAGTAGGTACGGATGAAGATCATTATTCATTAGATCTCCAAATGTGTGATTCATTTACCATTATTTTTCCAGCATAATAAATGGGTGTGGATTAAATAATATTTCTTTTAAAAAATCAAAATATGCTATATAAATGTGGTGATGCAAGAAAATTTCATTAATTCAATATATTTACAAATTAATGAAATCTAAAAATCAATGAAATCTGATGCTTCTTATGTAAATACTAAGAAGATCTACCTCAGTCAACACTGACGTAGGAACAAAGGAAAAAAATACAGATCCTGGGGCTGGAGAGATGGCTCAGTGGTTAAGAGCACCGCCTGCTCTTCCAGAGGTCCTGAGTTCAATTCCCAGCAACCACATGGTGGCTCACAACCATCTATAATGTAATCTGATACCCTCTTCTGCACATAAAGTACTCATATGCAATAAATAAAATAAATAAATCTTAAAAAAAAATACAGATCCCATAAATCAATATTCCACTCATAAATGTAGGTAAACACTACAAATGAAAATCATCATGAAAATATTTTCAAATAAATAATGGAAAAATTCTGTCAGACTTCACCATATTTTTATAAAATCCATACAAAAATTAATTTTGCAGAAATATTCAAAAGTTTCTGAAGCCTTGCAAGGGGCATATACTGTAATCCCAGCACTCCGGGAGGAAGAGTCAGATGTACGTCTGTAAATTCAAGGCCATCCTGGAGATACAAAGTGAGTCCAGGACTGCCAAGGGTACAGAGAGAAACCCTATATTGAAAAAAGTAAATATTTCATTACACAGCATTCTATATAAAGAGACAAAAAAAATCACATCATCATATTAATTGTTGATGAAAACTATTAAGGACAGTCTCTCTTTACTTATGATTCTAAAGAAATACAGGAAAACTAAAAATATAATGTTTTCATACACATAAAGAACATTTAAATTATATCTAGTCTTATTGTAGATAGTAAACAAATTAAAACATCTACTATAATTCAAAAAATATGAAAAAAGCTTGGTGTTGTGGCCTATACCTAGGGTCCAAGTAGAGACAGTAGGATTGAACAAAATTTCTCACAACCAGAATTCAAACTGAGCCCTGACTCAGGCTATGCTAAAAGCTGTGTTTACAAAAGAAGAGGAAAAAAAGAAAAGAAAGAAAGCCCACTAAAAACTAAACTGGATAATAATCATGGTATTTATCCTTAGGAGCATCTAATTCTCTCTCTCTCATCAGTTATCACTTGACTTTCATTTTTTTGTCTAGAATGAAACTTCATGAGACTTTATTCCTTCTTCAATAACATGTCATGACAATGATATTGTCACTGCTCAGGTCTTAAACCTTAAAACCATATACATACAAACAACTGTTAATTAAGCATGTGAGTATGTGAATGTGTGTTTAATAATGATAATCAAGGAGGCTATCAATCTGAGACTGCTGAGAAAAGGAGGATTGAAGAAAAGGAAAAGGTATAATTATATTTTAATTAAAATGTCAATAAATACGTTAAATTATATTTATCATCTGAGACATGTTTGCTAGGTCAGTAAGGATGAAAAAGAAGGAAAACCTATGTAAATTAGCACGGAAAAAACATGTCTGCTGGTATTTAGATACTCCTAGTAAACAATTTAATTATGATCAATAATATACTCTATAAGCAAATTTTTACATTCCCTTTTTAGTTTGGAACAACCAAAGACATAAGAAACATGGAGTTTACAATAATTATAAAACATAAATACATATTTATTTCTAGCCAAACCTATATGGAATTGATAAATGATTGGAAGTATCACAGAAACCTGGTCAAATATAAAACTAATATACTTCATTCTAATGCCTCAACATTGTAAGTAGTGAAATTATCACTTATTTATAAATTAATTCCTTGGATTAATGAAATCTCCACCAGGAATTACTTATAGATGTGGATAGGATTAACATAAAGTTTGTACAAAACATAAAGGGCTTTGAATTTCTAAGTAATTCTGAAAAGGATTACTATAGGCTTGGAAGTCAGTTATCAAATTTCAGAAATTAGAGCCATAATAAGTAAAATGCTACAGCATGAGTCAAGTGAGATTGGACACAAACAAGCAAATGATACTGAAAATTGTAGAAATTATCCATAATTTATGGTTAAGTTACTTTAATTTATGTTGTAGAGCAGCTTAATGGATGAAGACAGTTGTCATTGTTTGCATGAAATTAAACCTTACCAGGTCCCCATTTATTGAAACTGTTCGGGCAGAATTATGAAGTTTGGCCAAGTTGGATTAAGTGTGTCACTGTGAGTGGGAGTTTGGATATTTTTACCCATGTGAGCTCTCAGATGCTGCTCTCGACCTCTCTAACTTGCCAGCTTATCTCTGTCAACATGAACTTTAAACTTCTCAAATGACAAGACCTCATAAAATAAGTGGTCTCAGTCATGCCTCCTTATCGCAGCCAAGGAAAGTACCCCATATCATAGGCTTGTCAAGGCATAGTGAGATAACTCAGAATACATATTGGATCAGTTACTTTCCTGGGTTCTGTGACAAAATGTATGACATAATAAGCTTAAAGTTTATTTTGGTTCATGGTTTAAGGATATATAGTCCATCATATCATGGAAGGCATGACACTGTTCAAATAATGCAAACAATTAGAAGGATGCCACAATCCTGAACTAGTGAATGTTGTTGGTGCCCTATGTATTCCTCCATTTAGTCTGAGACAATACTGTGCTATCTGTACTCAGGGTGCATCTTCCCTCCCCCAGTTAAGGCTCTCCTGAAACACATGTACATTCAGACAGTTAAGCATGTTTCCTAGTTGTTATCAAACTCAGCCAAGTTGACAATGAAGATTACCCATTATTTGAACCAAAACTTACTGCTTTTAACAATAATATTTCATTCTTGGTCGTCAAATTTCATGACCACCTCATACTGCAAAATGGACTTAGTTTATTTCTTAAGAGACAACCTAATCAGAGTGTATCTAGTTCATCTATAAGAACTACTCACATGAAATTAATATTTTTCAAAAGTGCAAAGTTCACTATTTCTCTGAGACAACTCATAACTGAGCAAGATGAAGGGCATGGGAGGAGATGGAGGGAAGAAATTGAAAAGGAGGAATGATGTGATTATATTGTGATAGAAATGTTATGAAAAATTAAGTTATATTCTTACAGTATGCAACGATATAGGGTAAACCTTTCCATTTCAGAAGGAAGAAGGGGCGCATGGCAAGAAAAGATTGGTACAAATGAACTCTGAAACTCTGAATTCCATAAAGCTCCATAACTTACATCTAGGACTGATGTCATCATCTGGATTATGACAGAATTATGCAGCTCTGACTTGCAATTCCACCCCCCTGGAATGCATGTACCCTGTTTAAGACCAGTTCCACTTTTTCTATAGCAGAGGATTTGGCTGAGGACTTGTTCAGTGACCTGTATATCTTAGAGATTTTCTTCAGCTTTCTCAATTGGACCTGTTTACAAACACTTCCCTTGTAGTGATCTGAACCCCTTCTAAATTCTTAAAATTATCATTTGAAATGAATTTACCTACTTAACTACTGAAGTCTTCCATTGGTGGAGTGTTTCCTTCAGAATACCTTTTCAATCGTTTGAATGATAACTATAAGATAAACTTTCTCTTTTACCAATTGCACAGAGGTGGGTGACGTGTCACATGCTTTTATTCTAAGTGCTCAGAAGGCAGAGGTAGGCAGATCTCTGAGTTTGAGGACAGCCTAGTCTACAAAGCAAGTCTAAAAAAGCTAGGACTACAAGAGAAACCCTGTCTGGAAAAAAACACAAAACAACAACAGCAGCAGCAACAACAACAACAAAAAACTCTGCAGCTGGCTAGATTTCTTTAAACTTGCTCTAGGAATCCACTTTCCTCGCATGAGAACACTCATGAAGAGAAATCATGTAAACTACCAATATGTCATTAATTCCATTCCCATGTTATTCATCATGGAAATAGACACCTTGGAGATAGGTCTCAAAATATGCCAGGTCAAATGATCCTGTATCCAGCCAATATAGGTCTGCAATCCCATGAGAGATTAGAATTAGAAAAGCAGCAACATGATTTTCCTCCAAAATTCCTAATGTAGAAATATAAAATCTGTTAAAGGGCTACCTATGTCTTAAGCCATAGATGTTACATGTAATAACCTTTCCACAGGAGTGAAAGAAATAAAAGATGTGATACATTGATTAGTGAGAAAGAACTGTGGCATGGTGAATGAATAAAGGATGGAAGAATGTGAGTTGAGTTGAGTTTTCACTAATAGTATATATAACAGCTTTGGAAAGCTAAGACAAAGTTTAGAAGAATTGATGATTAAGGTGAAACAGGAACAGACTATGTGAGCCAAAATGATTAAAAAAATAGAGTCCAAAATCTTTAAAAGTTCATCATGAATATAGCTGAATCAGTCATTACTGGTCATGCTTAAAATGTTTGCTGTTATTACATTTTTACTTCTTTTTTTCTTTTTTTTATTTATTTTTTATTTTTAATTAATTTATTCTTGTTACATCTCTATGGTTATCCTATCCCTTGTATCCTCCCATTCTTCCCTCCCTCCCATTTTCCCCTTATTCCCCTCCCCTATGACTGTTCCTGAGAGGGATTACCTCCCTCTGTATATGCTCATAGGGTATCAAGTCTCTTCTCAGTGACCTGCTGTCCTTCCTCTGAGTGCCACTAGGTCTCCCCCGCCAGGGGACATAGTCAGATGTGAGGCACCAGAGTACTTGAGAAAGTCAAATCCCTCTCTCCACTCAAGTGTGGAGACTGTCTTGTCCATGGGCTAGATCAGGGTAGGGGTTTAAGTTTTTCCGCCTGTATTGTCCTTGGCTAGGGCCTTAGTTTGAGCGGGACCCCATGACCCAAATCTGCCTATCATAATGGTCTAATTCTTCTTTGCCTTTGTGCTGAATTACTTGGTTAAAAAAAAAGAGCCATTATATAGCTCAATTATGAAGACTAAGAAGGAATGTTAAGATGGTAATTTATTATGGGATGGTAATTTTAGTGATGGAATATTAACATGGCCTGAGAATAAAAATGTAGCAGGATTGTTCACCAATATTTGTATTGTTAAAATTCCAAGGATGAAAATTTACACCTAAAATAGCATTCACTTTTATATATTCAACTTTATTTTATGTCCTTGTCAAGCCAGTTAAGTCTTCTGAGTGATGATTCCAGTGGGGAAAAAAGGTGTTAGTATTCGGTTGATGTTGTCAAAACAAAATTTGATAGACCCATAATATCAAAAGGTACCTAGATATGTTTGATTTTGCAGGGACCTATATCCAGGATTGATGCTGGTATTAATTGTAAACAATAATGGCGATGTTTGTGGAGGTGTGATGGAACATTCAAAGCCATGCTTAAATGAGGGAGGCATTCTATAATTTTCATTTCAAAATATTTGACAGATAAAGAAACACAGATTCTGTGGACCTACAGCTACATAAGCATGAATTTTAAACATTACATATTTTACTGGTATTAGTTAGCAGAATTTTGTAATCATCTAAGAATTCAACGGAAAATAAGAAGATTCTAACAAACATGAATGTGAACCATTTTCTTTATATTTTCAATTAGATATTCAATTGACAGAAACACAGATTTGGAGAGATATTTCAATATTGATGCCAACAGTGGAGTTATTACTACTGCCAAAGCATTGGATCGAGAGACAAATGCTGTTCATAACATTACTGTTCTTGCAATGGAGAGCCGTAAGTTGAAAGCTTTAAAATGACAATTTGATGATTCAAGGTGAGAATAGAGAATGGATTTTTATGAGTTGAGGTCAGTGTAAGCTGTAATAGCTGCCCGACTAAACTGAAAACACCTTTGAAAGTCCTAAGTTACTAAGAACTAAAACACATATAGATTTACTGGTTCCATGTGTTGCTATTTACATAGTTAATACAAAAGGTAAAAATGTACAAGCAAGTGGGTGTGACTTGTCTTCTAAAGATTGCTTTCTACTTAGATCACAGATACTGCCATTATCCGGACCCTAAGTTACTGAATTTATCTAGGCCAATACACATGGATATTTATGTTCTGACACTGAACTAATTTTAATCTAAGAATGAAATAATTTAAAAGAAAGCATAATTATATCTATATTGCTAAAATATATAGTCAAAGGAATACATGTGTAAATGATATGGTTATACTGACATGAATATGAGCTAGGGCATCATTGAGATGAACTGTATGGTTCATTATTCCTGAATCAGCACTTTCTTCTATCAGGGACTGAACACACATGAATGCCTATATGCATGCATGTATTTACATATCCATGTGAAACATATAAAGAGAAATACCTCATAGTTATCCATTATATTCAAATATAAAAACGTATGTTTAAATATATACAAATAAATTAATGAGTTTATATCAGTCAGATTATCTACAGTTCAGTTCAAATAGTATAATTATGAATATAGGGGTTTTTTTTGAGATTATACTTAAGAAAAGGAATTTTTTTGCTTGCTTTTTTGTTTCTTGAATAAAACAGTAAAGAGTGTGGTGAGTGTTCTATCAGAGTTTATTAGGTAATATTTTCTAATCTACCAGAGAATCCATCCCAGGTGGGGAGAGGCTATGTGGCCATCAGTATACTGGATATTAATGACAACGCACCTGAGTTTGCCATGGACTATGAAACCACTGTCTGTGAAAATGCTCAGCCAGGCCAGGTGAGAGACTTCAAACCAACTTCTTTCTTGTTTGCAGTTTCCTTAAAAGCTTCTTGAACTGATGCCTTTAAAACCTCCCAGTTTTAAGATAACTCACAATTTGCTTGTGGAAAAAAATTAGCACTTTGATGTGTATCACAAACTATTATTAAAGTAACTTTTAAATTCTTCTTTAGTTGGATGATGAAGTTCCTCAGGAAGAGAAGGTGTGTATTGTAACAAGCTCTGATGTGCGTTTAAAGTCCTGGGTTCCTTTAAGGAGAATTAAAACACATGAAGCGTGATTGGGCTGTTTCCCACATTACTTTACACAGCAGGGTTTACATACCTTGAGTTTCTAGGAATTAAATGCATTCAAATTAGCTTTGGTTTGTCCATCTGTATCTCTCTGGATCTTGTGATGTTTACAGAGATTGGTGTAGCTTGTTTCTGATCTTCACAAAACTGAGATAAAACATGTGCTTTGAAAAGGACATGATTTGGTTTCTGGAGCCTGTATTAGATTGAGTTCAAATTGCCATTCCTTGAAATTATTGGGGCATTATGATGAGGTGGAAAATTATTGTGCCCTGCTGTAGAAATCCAAGCAGAGTGCACTATGGCTTTCTCTTTTACATTCCATTTACCTAGGTTATCCAGAAAATCAGTGCTGTGGATAAAGATGAGCCATCCAATGGACACCAGTTTTACTTCAGTCTAACAACAGATACAACAAATAACAACTTTTCATTGAAGGATAACAAAGGTAAGGCTAGTTTTGCCATTTCCAGCATGGGCACCTAAACAAGTGTCGTTTCCCCTTAGGAATGCTTATTATGTTTGGAAGAGGGGCAAAGACAGTAATTAAATGGCAAAAGCAATAATTTCCTTGAGCAACTTTTATCCACAGAATTATTGTCATAGAGGAGAATCTGCTATTTAAATCATTTTAGGCATAGAGCCAAATGCAAAACATTAGGCCTATGTCTCTTGGCTAGATATTTGTGTCCTCATTTATGTATCTTTCTCAAAAACGCATCATACATTGCAGCCAGCTAAGGTCTCTATAAAGGCTGTGCTATAGCCACACTATTGTTTCCTTTTAAGTGAAACAGATATGCACATTTTTCCATGCTGTCATTATGCTGTCTTTCATAAAAATCTTTCAATTAACGAAGAAAAGGTAAACTGGTAAATAATAAAAAATACTCTATCTCATGTCATAAGTGTTATTGTAGAGGCACTTTACAAATATTGTAAGCAGATTTCCTATTTTGCTTAATACATATTAATAGCCGTAAAACATTCTAAAGAAAGCAATATAACTTAGTTATAGTTAATCATGATTTTTCATGTGAAACCAGTTTAACTTTAAAATAAACAATCCAAGTGACTTACTGAAACAGACATGCTTTCAGAAAAAATTTAGGAAGTCTTTTGCCTGAGGACACAACTTTAGTGTAAAAACTCTGTTCTTGGCTTAGAAAATTCAATCTGAAAGTAATAATTTCTTCCCGATCCCATTCTCTACCTAATGAGAATGCTCTGTTGTCCCTTTAGTAATATAAAAGAAAGAACATTTTCTCAGTGGATAATCCCAAACTCTCTGACTTAATCATTGCTGGAAAGGTTCATGCTCAGTTCTTGGAGTTATCTAGCACAGATACAGACAGGGGAATCTATGACCTTCACAAGATGATGGTGAATATATCCCTTATGTGTCACAATCCAATAGCACCAAGATTGCTGTATAACACGTACAAGAAAATGTCTGGATTTATGAGACATTTATTCTGCCACACAGCTGAAAGTATTACTGTGTCATATAGAGAAAGCCCAAAGTTGCCCAAACTGTACCTTAAAGGGCATCAATAGAATAGCTAGAAATTATTCATCTTGTCTTTTACATTAGGGAAGGAAAAATTGAGCATCATCAATTCTGCAAGCTCTTTCTTGATCATAGGGTTCTTCTTTCACATGCTGAGCATTTGGCCTGTGCTTCTCAACTTGCATGTTTGTCTGTATGGGAGGGATTGTGTCTGTCTCTATATGTGAATCTCTGCCTGTATGTGTATTATTTTTATACCATTCATTTAGATTATCAATAAACAACTTTCTGAATCTTTCCTGTCAATTCATAAATATTGTTAATATCAACACTTGTGGGAAGCAAACAATTAAACTGTGTATTATTAAGTGTACAGCAACAGAAATATATCCCTAAACAACTCCATGATTAATTAATCAGCTAATGAATTTTAACAATTCATACTTTAAAAATAAACATGTATAATAGTTTAATATGGTGAATATCACTTAAAAATATGCACATATGTAAATATTCTAAGTACAAAGTGTCAGTAAAATATTTACATTTTGTCTAATCTAAAATTACATTAATTTTTTTTACTACAGTTTAAATATGAGCTTATTACTTTGTCCTGCTTAATACAGAAATGATCTCAACTTGCTTTCCTTAAAGTAATATTAAGTAAGTGAGTTTTCAACTATTTGGGGGGATTATCAAATTAAAAGTATATCTGCTTACTGAATGACAGTATGACCTTGATTTACATTCCTACTAGTTAGTATATACTCTCGGAATCCTGTAATCATATTAGTTTATTAGGAGAAACTACATAGAAAAATACCCTCAAATGAAATTTATTTCTGAAATAAAAATTACAATTATGTAAATATATTGATCACCTTTCAAAGGATTATACTTCTTATACATTGTCTTAGATAAAATAGACTATTTAATATAAATTAAGATTTGTATAATTAATAAAATATTCATAAACATGCTGCTTGAGAAATTTTTAATAATAAGTTGACATATAAAAATGATTCAATAATTCCATTGATAATTTTCAATCATTGATAAATAATGTCTATGATAGTAGTCTCCTAAGATTACATCACCTAACTAAATTATAAATATCTTAGTTTATGCCTGTAAACCATGATGGGAACATTGGAAGTGGCCTGGCTCATTTCTCAGAATATATGCCCTCATTCAGTGGTAATTGACCATACATCTATTTAAATAAAAATTATGGTATCTTACATTACTTTTTTGATCCAGGAATCTTTCAAACAAAGGATGGATCAGAAATGATGCTTAAAAGAAGCATGTATTAAGTGACACCTTTTACCAATCTTTCTTTAAATATATGTCTTAAAATTTTAGCTATGTGTGCTGGCCATGGTGGCACATGCCATTAATCCTAGCACTTGGGAGGCAGAGGTAGGTGGAATGCTCTGAGTTTGAGGTGACCTGGTCTACAAAGTGAGTCCAGGACAGCCAAGGCTACACAGAGAAACCCTGTCTCGAATAACATAAATAAATAAATAAATAAATAAATAAATAAATTTTAGCAATGTGAAAGCATGACAGAAATAATTTATAAAAAATTCAGTAATAAAACTTTTAGTATTATAACTGGTAGGGTTTTGTTTTTTGTTTTTTGTTTGTTTTTTGCGAGGGGGAGGCTATCTCTAGAAGAGCAGAAATACCTTAAAATGAATTATATAGCAAATATGTATCTCTGTCTCAAGAAATGTATTGAGGGATGTTAAAAAACAAAACAAAACTAGCAAACAAACAAACTACACCAGTTATTTTGCCACTAAGGAGAGAAACAAGAAGAATGACTTCAAGTTTACAAAGATAAAGCTCATTAGAAATCTTCTTAAACATATTTGTTCGTCCTAGACAACACAGCCTCAATACTCACCAGGAGAAATGGCTTTCGAAGACAGGAACAGTCGGTTTACTACCTGCCAATTTTCATTGTGGACAGTGGATCTCCCTCACTAAGCAGTACCAACACGCTTACCATCCGAGTCTGTGACTGTGATGCTGATGGCATAGCTCAGACCTGCAACGCAGAGGCGTACATTCTGCCTGCTGGTCTTAGCACCGGCGCCCTGATAGCAATACTGGCCTGTGTCCTGACACTGTTGGGTAGGTGCTGACTTCAGTTCTTGCTTTGTAGGAGCAGTTACAAAAACAAGCAAATATCACAAGTTTTCTTATTTTTTTATTTCATTTGATTATCTTTTCTCAATGATATGCAAATAATTTACTATGTGAGGTTACGCTAGCACTAAGTATTCATCATTCTTATGTAGCAGTGTGCTTAACAGTACCACATATAAAAGATTATGAACTTCATTTTCAAAAAATAATACAAGATAAATTGTTTGAACTTACTATGAATGTTTTTCAATAATTTAGTTTTTAATTTATCTTATCTTGTTTCTTTGTTTAGAATTATCTACATAAGCACTATATTAGAATAGGAGTATTTTTCATATTGTTTTGATAATATGCTTATTTGTGAAATTATGGCATAATAGACAAATTTTCAAGAAATATGTGCAGTGAGTATTTTTAAATATTTTTAATTTTGAAAGGCTGAAGTTGTGACAACATAAACATAATTTCCTGTGAATTAGTATCACACTTGACTAATTTTCTAAGACTAACTTATTTTTTAGTTAAGCAAGATTTTCAGATCATAGTAGAATTACAGTTGCATAGGAGATTATACAACATTGTTTTTAATTCAGAGAGTCATCCCACATGGCCATTGGATAATGAATGGTTTTATTCTAAACCAACGTACTCACATGTGTGTATGTGTATAAATTCCTACAAAGATTACAAGCACTTAACTTTGTACTTGTGGCTGTGTTGTGTATTTTCCTGAAGTCTTATGGAGTTAGTGAATCCATTTACAATATATATTTATAAAAGAAGTATTTGGGATGGAGGAAAACATGGCATGCTGTTGGAGAAAGACTGGGTGAACAGTGGATCTGGGTCCTATTCATTGTCTCTGTGCTGCTTTACTTCTTCACAAGGAGGATGCTAGTTTCTTTGTAAGATGGCTCCATACTCTCAATGTGAGAACTACATGAGAAAATTCATATACAGAACTTCATACCTAGTATGTACAGAACAAATTGTCTTTAAATGCTAATGATAGAAAAAAATGTCCTTACTCTATTAACAGAGTTAAGACCTAAGTGCTAACACAATGTAAACTGTCTCATAAAATGGAAGATATAACTTCAGCCCTAAAATTAGTCTAGGAGAAAAACAATTAAACTATTATTTCAAAAGAAATGTAAACAGATATCAGTAACATTCAGAAATTCATTAGAAAATACAGGTAACTTACAATTAAAAAGTGACTAGAATATAAGGATTAAGAATAAGTTCTTAGACTTGATACCCTATGAGCATATACAGGGGGAGGAGGTCCCCCTCAGTCACAGTCATAGGGGAGGGGAG
>OU015747.1:70157903-70204875 GCA_907169655.1 Acomys percivali
CAATTTTCACAGGTGGGCACATGGAATATCCATCCTGAAAAGTGACTGATTTCACATGTACAAACAGCTCCTTTTTATAATTTATCAAAAATTATTGTGAATCATTACTCCAGATGTTAGATACCAAGAATTTTCACACTTTTCCATATTTATTAACAAGTTTTTCTCTAAAAAAGTGACTGCTTTGGTAAAGGTGAACTTGAGACTCAGGTTCATTTCAGGAGAAAACTATAGAGGCCTTTGGGATTTGATTTCTAAAAAGGAGAATATGGAGTGTCAATATTCTCTTTCAGTGAGGTGACACATTAAAATGACTTGTAACTTCACAGAAAATGAAACTCTGATGTTGCTAGAATTTTTATACTAGACAGTATCCCAGAAATCAACCCTAATCTTGAGCCTGTCTCCTTATCCTTACTTACTTTTTAAAAGGACTTTTCTTTTATTAAAGAGGAATCATTTTCTCATACAATATATCATGATTATAATTTATCTTCCCCAGATCCACTCCTTTTCTGTCTCTCATTAAGAAAAAAACAGACTTCTTCCAAGAGATAACAACCAAACATGTAAAAATAAAATGTAACAAGTTGAAGCAACAACTATATCAAAGGTGCACCCAACAGGAGGAAAAGATCCTCAGGAGCAGGCATAAGAGTCAGAGACTTGCTTGTTTTTATAGGCAGGAGTTCTATAAAAATACGAAACTAATAGCTATTATTTTATCATGAAAAGATCTGATTCAGACCTATACAGGCAGTATGCTTGCTTTTTCAGTCTCTATGAGCTCATATATGCCTTGTTTAGTTGACTGAGAGGGCCATGTTCACCTGGCATTTTCCATCTCCTTTGGCTCTTACAATGTTTCTTTCTCCTCTTCCACTAACTCTTTGAGTTCTGATCATAGGGGTTTGATACAGGTCTCCCATTTAGACTTTACCTCAAAAATTAATGGCTGTGGTCACTGCCTTTGTTCCCATCTACTAAGGGAAATCCTTTCTGACAATGACTGGACAAAGCACTGATCTATGAGTATATCAAACTATCATTTGGAATTATTATATTTTTATATCAGTAGTGTTTGATTTTACTCTACATCTCCAAGCTTTCTAAGTCTCTGGCTCTTGGTTATACAAGCAGTGTAAAGTATGGTTTATTTCTTATGGCATGGGCCTAGATAAAATCATGTATTGGTTTGCTACTCCCACAAGTTCTGTACTACCACTGGACTAGACCATTTTCAGTCGCTTTCTACTGTACTAGGTTTCACATCAGCCCTCAAGTCCACCTCTTCAGTTTCAGCTGTCTCTCTCCACATACTATCTCTCCCAATCTCACCTCGTTTAATCTGATGCCCCTATGCTTGCCTGCCTCTAATCTAGCTTTAAAAATCTATTCTATATTCCCCTCCAAAGCAGATCTGAACCCTCCCATCACCCCAAATCCTCTTTTTTACTTAACATCTATGGGTGAACAGACTGATTCTTAATTATCATTTTTTAACAGCTAATATTTTCTTAAAAGTTAATACAGAACATATTTATTTTTCTAGGTCTGGGTTACATCATTCAAGATCATTTTTTTTAGAATATCATTAATTTTCCTCCCAATTTTATGATGTCATTTTTTAAAACTGCTGAGTAATATTCAATTGTGTTAATTTACCATACTTTTAAAAACCATTCTCCTGTTGTGGGACATTTAAGTTGTTTTTAGTTTCTGGCTATTATGAATAAAGACACCATGAGTATGATTGAATACAGTGTCCTTATCGGATGGAGGCAAATTTAGGTATATGTTCAAGAGTTGTAGAGCTGGGTCTTGGGGTAGATCAATTTCCAAATTTCTGAGGAAATGTTATATTGATCGAAGGAAGAGTCCTTCCCTTGCTCCACATCCTCGCCAGCATGAGCTCTCACTGCATTATTGATTTCAGCCAATCTGATGTTGTACGATGGAATATCAAAATAGCTTCCTTTACCACTTTTTAATTTTTAATTTATTCACTTTATATCCTAATTGTACCCCTTTTCTCATCTTCTCCCTGTCCAACCCTCCCTCTGTCATCCCTCCTTCCCACCTCCACTAGTCCTTAAAAAAGGGAGTGATCCTTCCCAATCATCTGACCCTAGCCTGTAGTGTCTCATCTGGACAGCCTTCATCCATATCCTCTGTGGCCTGGTAAGGCCACCTGCCAAGGAGAAGTGATCAAGGACTAGGCACCAGAGTCCATGTAGGCAGCCCCTACTCACATATTATGGGACCATCAAGGAGACTGTGCTGTCTATCAACTATGTCTGAGCAAGGGGTCTAGGTCCTCACCATGCATGGTCCTTGCTTGGTGCATCAGTCTCTGCATGACCCCGTGGGCCCAGATTTGTTGGATCCAATGTTCTTCTTATGGAGCTCCTGTCTCCTACAGGTCCTTCTATCCTGAACTCTTCCTCAATTCCCTCTGCTTTTTACCACAAAGTTTGACTTTAAGTCTCTGCATCTTCTTTGATTCCCCAATGGCTGTAGTCTTTAAGATGACCTCAATGGTAGCTTTATTTCCTGTTCCTTCTCTTCAACAGCTTCTGGTGTCTATTCTAATTGCCCTTCTTAATGAGAATTAAGTAGCTTCCCTAGAGTCTACCGTTTTACTTAGCTTTTTTTATATCTGTAGATTATAGTGTGGTTACCTTGTATTATGTGGCAAATATCCACTTATAAGTGAATATATACCATGCATGTCTTTCTGTGTATGGGTTACCTAACTCAGGATATTTTCTAATTCCATTCATTTCCCTGCAAATTTAAGGATATGCTTGTTTTTAATAGCTGTGTACTAGTCTGTTGTATAAATGCACCAGTTTCTTTATCCATTCTTTGCCTGGGGAACATCTAGGTTGTTTCCAGACTCTGGATATTATGAAAAAATCTTCTATGAACATAGTTGAGCAAATGTCTTTGTTTTATGGTAGAGCATCTTTTGGGAATGGTATAGTTGGGTCTTCAGTTTGCACTATTCTTAATTCTCTGTGAAAGCATCAGATTGATTTCCAGAGTGGCTGATGTAGTTTACACACCCAAAAGCCATGGAGGAGTGTTTCTCATTGTCCACATCCTTGCCAGCATGTACTGTCATTTGAGTTTTGGATCTTAGCTACCCTGAGAGGTGTAAGGAGGAATTTTAGAATTGTTTTGATTTACACTTCGCTGATGACTATATACATTAAGCATTTCTTTAAGAGTTTTTCACCATCATAATTCCTCTGTTGATAATTCTCTGTTTAGCTCTCCACCAATTTTTAATTGGATTATTTTTGTTTTTGTTGTTTAATGTTTGAGTTTTTAAAACATGTATTTTGGATATTAGCCCTCTGTAGGATATAGTGTTGGTGAAGATTTTTCTCCTAGTATGCAGAGTGTCATTTTGTTCTGTTGTTAGTGTCCTTTGCCTTAGATAAGTTTTTCAGTTTCATGAGATCCCATTTATTAATTATTGATCTTAGAGCCTGAGCAATTCCTGTTCTGTTCAGGAAGTTGTCTCCTGTGCCAATTAGTTCAAGGTTCTTCCATTTTTCTCTTCTAACAGACTTAGCATTTCTGGTTCTATGTTGTGGTCTTTGATCTACTTGGACTTGAGTTTTGTGCTGGGTGATGAATTTGGATCTATTCATATTTGTCTATATGTAGACCTGCAGTTATACCAGCACCATTTGTTGATGATGCTATCTTTTACCATTGAATGTTTTTTTGCTTCTTTATAAAAAATCAAATGTTCATAGGTGTGTTGCTTCATTTCTGGATCTTTGATTTCATTCTATTGATCCCCGAGTCTGTTTCTATGCCACTACCGTGTAGTTGTTATTACTGTTGCTATATAATACAGCTTGAGACCAGGGATGAAGATACCTCTAGAAGATCTTTTATTGTACAGTATTGCCTTAGCTCTTCTGTTTTTGTTTTCTCATATGAAATTGAGAATTGTTCTTTCAAGGTTTGAAAAGAATCCTGTTGATATTTTGATGGAGATCTGTAGGTTGACTTTGGAATGTTGGCCATATTTATTATGTTAACCGACCAATACATGCACATGGGAGATCTTTCCATCTTCTGATATCTTCAATTTCTTTCTTAATAAACTTAAAGTTTGTTTTCAAAGAGGTCTTTCACTCATTTTGTTCAAGTTACATCAATATACTTTTTTTATGACTATCATGAAAGATATTGTTTCCACATTTCTCTCTCAGCCCATTTGTCTTTTGTATAAAGGAAGGCTATTAGTTGATTTTGTATCCAGCCACTTTACTGCGGGTATTTTTTTAGCCATAGAAGTTCCCTGGTAGAATTTTGAGGGTCACTTATGTATAATATCGAATCATCCACAAATGGTGAGAGTTAGAGTTCCTCCTTTCTAACTAGTATCACTTTGATCTCCTTTAATGTTCTCATTGCTCTAAGTAGGATTTCAAGGATTATGTTGAAGAGATGCAAAGAGAGTGGATGGCTTTGTCTTTTCTCTGATTTTAATGGGATTGCTTAAGTTTCTCTACATATAGTTTGATGTCTTATATTATGGTCTTTATATTAAAGGTTTTACATTATAGTCAATTTTTGAGAAGTTTCTGTGAGTGGCTGAGAAGAATGTATTTTCTTTTTTGTTTGGTTGAAGTTCTGTAGATAGATATCTGTGAGGTCCATTTGATTCATGACATCTGTTAGTTTCATTATTTCTCCACTTAATTTCTGTCTTGATGACCTGCCTCTTGGTGAGAGTGGGGCACTGAAGTCTCCTCCTATAAAAGTGCAGGCTTCAACGTATGGTTTAAGTTTAGTAATGTTTATTTAATGAATACCCTTGAATTTGGGGCATAGGTGTGAAGAACTGAGATGACATTTTGGTGGAATTTTCCTTTGAAGAGTATGAAGTGTCCTTTCTCATCTCTTTTGATTAAATTTAGTTGAAAGTCTATTTTACTAGATGTTAGAAAAGCTCCTCCACCCTCCTTCTTGAGTCTGTTTGCTTAGAAAACCTTTTTCCAGCTCTTTATTCTCAGATAATATCTGTCTTTTTATGTGAGGTGTGTTTCTTGTATGCAGCAGAATGATGGTTCCTGATTACACATCCATTATTTTAGTTTATGTCTTTATTGGCCAGTTGAGTCCACTGATGTTGAAAGATATTAAAGACCAGTGATTGTTCAAACTTTTTATTTTGATGTTGGTTATGGATATGTGTTCATGTGCTTGTGTGCCTTTGGTTTTGCTGTAGTGAAGTTATTTATTTCCCATGTTTTTCTGGGTATAGTTAGCCTCCTTTGGTCAGAGTTTTCCTTCTTGTACCTTCTGAAATTCTGGATTTGAGACTAGATACTATTTAAATTTGGTTCTGTCATGGAATATCTTGTTTTTTCCATCTATGGTGATTGAAAGATTTGCTGAGTATTGTAGTCTGGACTGACATCCGCGGTCTCTTAGAGTGTGCAAGTTGTCTACTCAGGCCCTTCTGGATTTTGTGGTCTCTGCTGAGAAGTCAGGAGTGATTCTGATAGATTTATCATTATGTGACAATTGGCTCTTTTCCCTTGTAGCTTTTAATATTCTTTCTTTGTTTTATACATCTAGTGTTTTCATTATTATTTGGCAGGAATAGTGTCTTTTCTGGTCTAATCTATTTGGTGTTCTATAGGTTTCTTGTATGGTAATAGGCATCTCTTAGGATTTGGAGAATTTTCTTCTATGCTTTTGCTTGCAATATTTGCTGGACAAAATTGGATAGATAAAGGCCAGCCTGGTCAGTCTACAAGGCTTAACAGGGTCTCCCACACTCTTGGGAGAGACTGGTCAGCTTTGAGTGCTTGGGACAGAAAGCTGAAGAGCATCCCCAGCCCAGCAGTGTTGAACTGCTGCCTGAACAGGCTCTGGAGGGAACCTATGTACCTGCCAGTGGTCCATGCTTGCACAAATGGGCAGATAAAATCCAACTTGGCCAGTCCCCATGGCCAAGCTGGCTCTCCCATGCACTTAGGAAAGGTTGGATATCACTGAGGGATCTGACAGTAGTCAGAACAGTGGCCAAAACTCAGTGAGACTGAACCACCAATGGTGCACTATCTAGAATGGTCTGGACAAGAATATGACTGAAGGCCACAGAGGTCTGAGGATACACAATTGGACAGATAAAGTCCCGCCTGACCAATCTATAGGGCCTTACAGGGTCTCCCATGCTCTTGGGAGAGACTGGACAGCCCTGAGTCATCAGGATAGAAAATTAAAGGGACCAGGCTTAAGCCTACCTCTGCTGACCCAGTCAGGAGACTAAGGTGTAGAACAAACCCTCCAGGATCAGAAACCAGGTCACCTGCCTGTTTGAGAGAAGAGCTCCCTGATCCACACAGCCAAGGACACATGACCTATAATCATTCACCAACTATCCACTCTCAACGACCAGTAAAGGACACCAGAAGTTACTTCCCAACAACAGAGACAGCAAGACGAATAAAGGCCTGCATAAGAACGCAAACAAAAAAACCAAAACAATTCGGCATCTGCAGATCCCAGCCATCTGAAAGAAAGCAACCCTGAGAACTCAAACACAATTGGAATACAAAAAAGATAGAAGATAATGGAAGAAATGAATAAAATCCATGAGCAAATGAAAAAAGATACAACCAAACAGGTTGAAGACATAAAAGAGGACTATAGAGAGGCACTGGAAGAAATTCATGAAAATAGAAAGAAAAACATGAAGGAAATAAATAAAACAGTTCAAGATCTGAAGATGAAAATTGAAACAATGATAAAGGCACAGAGAGAAGAAAAATGACAGACCTTAAAGAAGAAACAAACAACACAGAGGTGAGCTTCTCTAACAAAATCCAAGAAATGGAAGAATGAATCTCGATACTAGAAGATACAATCATAGAACGCAAAGCAACCATCAAAGAAAATGCTAAATCTGAAAACATTCTGACAAAAACATCCAAGAAATCAAAGACACCATGAGTATAATAGGTATTGAGGAAAGAGAAGATGACCAACTCCATGGATCAGAAAATATTTTAAACAAAATCATAGAAGAAAATTTCCCCAATTTAAAGAAGGAGATGTATATAAATATAAAGGAGGCCTAAAGAACACCAAATAGAATAGACCAGAAAAGAAAATCTTCCAGGAACATAATAATCCAAACACAAAATATACAGAACAAAGAAAGAATATTAAAAGCAACAAGAGAAAAAGGCCAAGTAACATATAATGCCAAAACTATCAGAATTGCACTGGGCTTCTCAGCAGAGACTATAAAAGCTAGAAGAGCCTGGACAGAGACCACATGTGCCAGGACAGGCTACTGTACCCAGCAAAACTATCAATAACCATTGACGGAGAACTGAGGACATTCCATGACAAAACAAATTCAGACATTACCTATCCATAAATTAGGCCTTACAGAAGTTCCTAGAAGGAAACCTTGAAAACCAAAGTGCAAAGCTACAACCAAAATAACACAGGAAATAGATAACTAGAAAAAACTTAACCACACAACTCTCTACTGCAACAAAATATAAAACAAAGTACTTGACTGTCATTGGTTATTAATATCCCTCAACATCAATGGTATCAATTCTCCAATAAAAAGGCAGAGATTAACTGAATGAATGCACAAACCAGGCCCAAAATTCTTCTGTACTAGAGAAAAGCATCTCAACCACAAGGATAGATATTACCTCAGGGAAGAAGGCTGAAAAAAAGTATTACAAGGAAACAGACACAGGAAGGAAGCTGGTGTAGCCATTTTAATATCTAATAAAATAGACTTCCAACCAAAATTAATCAAAGGAGATGAAGATCGTTCACTTCATACTCATCAAAGGTAAAGGCATCAAAGATGACATCACAATTTTAAACATCTGTGCTCCCAATACAAAGGCACCCACATGTGTAAAAGAGATATTAATTAAGGTTAAACAACACATTGATCCCCACACATTGATAATGAGAGACTTCAACACCCTACTTTCACCAAAGGATAGGTCAGCAAAACAGAAACTAAACCGAGAAATAAGGACACTTACCAACATCATGAATCAAATGTATCTGAGACATCTCAGCAGAACTTTTCACCCAAACACAAAGGATTATACCTTGTTCTCAGCACCCCATGGAACCTTCTCCAAAATTCATCACATGGTTGGTCACAATGCAAGCTTCAACAGATTAAAGGAGACTGAAATAATTCCTTTTACACTATCAGATTGCCCTGGCCCAAAACTGTACTTCAACAAGAGAAATAACAAAAGTCTGCACACACATGGAAACTAAAAACTTCTCTACTTAATGACACCTGGGTCAGAGAAGAAAAAAAGAAAGAAATTAAGAACTTCGTGAAATTCAACGAAAATGAAAGACCAATATACTCAAATTTGTGGGACAAATTAAATGCTGTGCTAAGAGGAAAATTCATAGCATTAAGTGCCTTTATAAAGAAATTAGAAACATCTCATATAAGCAACTTAATGATACATCTGGAAGCCCTAGAAAAAAAGAAGCAGGCACCCAAGAGGAGTAAACATCTGGAAATAAACTCAGGACTGAATCAATAAATTACAAACAAAGAGAATAATTCACAGTATCAGCTTAACCAGGAGCTGGTTCTTTGAGAAAATCAACAAGATAGACAAACTATTAGCCAAACTAAAGAAAAAGCAGAGTGACACTATCCAAATTAACAAGATCAGAAATGAAATGGGAGACATAACAACAGACAATAAAGAAATACAAAGAATCATGAGATCCTATTTTAAAGGCATGTATGCCACAAAATTTGAAAATCTAAAGGAAAAGGATAATTTTCTTGATCAATTGCACCTGTCAAAATGAATCAAAATCAGATAAACAAATTAACTCATCTTATTTCTCCTACAGAAATAGAAGCAGCCGTTAATAGCCTCCCAACCAAAGAAAGTACAGGGCCAGATGATTTCAGCACAGGATTCTACAAGACCTGCAAAGAAGAGCTAATACTGATACTCTTCAAGCTACTACAGAAGATAGAAATGGATAGAACATTAACAAATTCATTCTATGAGGCTACGGTCACATTGATACTTGAATCTCACAAAGGTCCACCCAAAAAAAGGGAATTTCAGACCAATTTCTCTATTAACATTGATGCAAAATTACTCAATTAAACATTCACAAACCAAATACAAGAACATATCAAAGATATTATTCACCATGGCCAGGTAGGCTTCATTCCAGACATGCAGGGATGATTTAATATATGGAAATTCATCAATGTAATCCACCATAAAAACAAAACAAAAGAAAAAACACATGATCACCTCCTTAGATGCAGAAAAATCATTTGACAAAATCCAACACCCATTCATGTTTAAAGTTTTGGAGATATCAGGGAAACAAGGCACATACCTCAAGATAATAAAGGCTATATACAGCAAGTCAATAGCCAAAATAAAATTAAAGTGAGATACTCAAGGAAATTCCTCTAATATCGGTAACAAGGAAAGGCTCCCCACTCTCTCCATATCTCTTCCATATAGTACTGGAAGTCCTAGCCAGAGCAATAAGACAACAAAAGGAGATCAATGGGACCCAAATGGGAAAAGAGGAAATCAAATTATCCCTATTTGCTGATATGATAGTGTACATAATTGTCCCCTAAAACTCTACCAGAGAACTCCTACAGCTGATAAATACCTTCAGCAAATTGGCTGGATACAAAATTAACTTTAAAAAGTCATTAGCCTTCCTATATACAAATGACAATCATTCAGAGGAAGAATTTTGGAAAACTACACCCTTCACAATAGCAACAAGTAATATAAAATATCTAGGAGTTACTCTAACCAAGAAAATGAAGGGCTTGTTTGAAAAAAACTTCAAACATACAAAGAAAGAGATTGATGTTGACATCAGAAGATGGAAGTGTCTCCCTTGTTCTTTGGGAGAATTAACATAACATGCCCTCTTACCAAAAGCAATTTACAGATTCAATGCAATCCTTATCAAAACACCTACAAAAATTTAAAGACATTGAAAGATCAATTCTCAACTTTATATGGAAAAACAAAATACCCAGAGTAGCTAAAACAACCCTATACAATAAAAGATCTCCAAAAGAATCTCTGTAACTGATCTGAAGCTGTACTATAGAGCAAAAGTGTTCAAAACAGCATGGTGCAGACACAGCAATAGGTTGGTTGATCAACGGAATCGAGTCGAAGACCCAGAAAAGAATCCACACATATATGGTCACTTGATTATTGACAAAGAAGCCTAATTTATTCAATGGATAAAGGATAATATTTCAACAAATGGTGCTTGTTTAACTGGATGTCTACATGTAGAAAAAAGCCACTTGACCCATATACATCACCATGAACAAAACTCAAGTTCAAGTGGATTAAAAACCTCAATATAAAACCAGAGACTCTAAATCTGTTAGAAGAAATAGTAAGGCAGAGCCTGGAACACACTGGCACAGGAGACAACTTCCTGGACAGAACATCAACAGCCCAGGGCTTAAGATGAACAATTAACGAATGGGACCTCATGAGGCTGAGAAGCTTCTATAAGGCAGAAGACACTGTCAAAATAACAAAGCCTCAGCCTATAGACTGGAAAAAGCTATTCACCAATCCTACATCTGACAAAGGTCTAATATCCAAAATATATAAAGAGCTTAAGAAATTAAACACCACCAAACAGAATAACCCAATTAAGAAAAGGAGCTCAGAACTAAACAGAAAATTCTCAACAGAGGAATATTGAATGGCTGAGAAACACTTAAAAAGAAATGCTCAACATCTTTAGTCACCAGGGAAATGCAAATAAAAATGACTCTATAATTCCAACTTCCACCCATCAGAATAGTTAAGATAAAAACTCAAGTGACAAACACATGCTGGCGAGGATGTGGAGAAAGAGAACAGTCCTTTATTGCTGGTGAGAGTGCAAACTTGTACAACCACTTTGGAAATCTATCTGGCACTTTCTCAAAAACTTGGAATAGGACTTCCTCAAGACCCAGGCATTCCACTCCTTGGAATATACCCAGAAGATGCTCCTCTAAGCAACAAGGACATATGCTCAACCATATTCATAGCAGCCTTATTCATAATAGCCAGAACCTAGAAACAGCCTAAATGTCCCTCAGTTGAAGAATGGATAAAGAAACTGTGGTACATTTACACCAATGAATACTACACAGTCATTAAAAAGAAGGAAATCCCAATTTGTTGACAAATGGATGGAACTAGAAATTATCATACTGAGTGTGTCAAGCCAGAAGCAGAATGACTCACATGGTATATACTCACTTGACACTAGTTCAAAAGACATGTCCCATGAAAGTCTTCACTTACCAGGAGCTAGGGTTAGATGTGAGGACATCCTGTTGGGACTCTAGGTGAGAAAAATATATGAGAATGGGGAAATAGAAGGATCCAGAGCATCCTATAATCCTACAAGAAGAACATCATGATGGGTTGATCTGTGCCCAGAGAGTATGCTCAAACTACTGCACCAACCAAGGACAATACAAGCAGTAAACATTGAACCCCTACTCAAATCTAGCCAATGGACAGGACATTCTCCACAGTTGTGTGGAGAGCAGGAACTGACTCTGACATGAACTCTGGTGCCCCATATTCGACCACTTCCCCTTGGTGGTGAGGCCTGGTAGATACTTAGGGAAAAAATAAGCCAGCTACCAAGGTGAGACTTGATATCCTATGACCATATAGTAGGGGAGGAATGTCCCACTAAGTCACAGAATTAGGGGAAAGGATTAGGGTGAAAGTACAAGGGAGAAAGGAACATAGTATACATGTGATGGGGTAATAATTGAGATGTAATCTGGATAAATGGATTAAATTTTAAAAATACAAAAAAAAAAAAAAAAAAAGAAAACCGTTTTCTGGGCCTTGGCATAGCAAAGCTTCTCTTTCCTCAGTTTCTATTATTCTTCAGTTTCATCTTTTCATGATGTCCTTGATATCTTGGTTGTTTTGTGTCAGAAATTTTTTCAATTTAACATTTATCTTGATGAGTGCCTCTATTTCTTTGACTATATCTTCTACACATGAGATTCTTTCCTTTATTGTATTTTGTTTTTGATGCTTATTTATCTCTGTAGTTCCCATTTTCTCCTAAGTTCTCTGTCTCCAGGCTTTCCTTTGTTTGGCTTTCTTTATTGTTTCTTTTTCCATCTTCAGATCTTGAAATGGTTTGTTGATTTCCTTCATTTGCTTGTTTGTATTTTTCTGTAATTCTTTCCATGATTTAATCGCTTCCCTTCCAAAGGCATCAAGTTGTTTGCCTGTACTTTCTATTATTTCTTTAAGGGTTTTACTAATTTTCCCCATTATTATTTTCAAAAGCATAGATTTAATGTCATGTTCTTATATTTTGGTTGTGATAGCAGATCCAGGGCTACTTGCCATAGGATAACTGGATTCTGAAGATGCAATATTGCTCTGATTTTTGTTTATTTTGTTTTTATGCTGGCCTTTAGCCATCTGATTGTCTATGGTTTTGCTGTTAGATCATGTTGCCCACTGTAGTTCATGGGGTAAGGGTGGGGGAAGAGCCCTGTGCAGAAAGCTGGATGTTCCTTTATGTGTCCTCCTCATATTGGGGGGAATGTTCTCACTAGCAGGTGGATCTCAGTAACTCTCCTAAGACCCTCCTCAGATGTATGATCCCAGGGATCAAGTGGACACCTCAGAAGCCTGGGAACTCTCCTTTTGCCAAGGGAAGTCCTTTAGTTGGCTGCCCTGCTACTGAATTTCTTGCTTCAGTGGTAACGTGGTCGAACTGACACCGAGACTATGCTCAGGCACAGTGCTCCCTGAGTGGAAAATCCCTATTTTGTATCAGGCCTCTTTCCTGGAACTTATCCACTACTTGGCAAGTCTGAGTTTGGGGCCATGGAAGGTATCTGTTGAATGACAGTGAGAGTGGGAAGCTGAGGTTGGAGGGCTGAATCCGTAGTATCTGTTTCATGGGAATTTCTGAGGTTAGGGCTACTAGCCATAGTACCAGGAATTATCCACTACATGGCCATGAGAGTGGGTTGCCACGGAGGGAGCCGTGCAACCCCAGTACCAAAGATAGTGGGAAGGTTAGTGTGGGTTGAGGTTGAGAGCCCAGGACTTTTTCCAGGCTTTATCATGGTGACCAGAGGTTGGACCCAGGAGTTGCCCACAGCACAGGCTGTCATGTCATGTGGGAAATAAAGATCTTGGGGTTTTGGATTCCATAGCCCGTCCTATGCTTTCACTGCTGTCCTGCTATTCAGATAGCTTGCAGACTGTGCTGGCACCATCTTCCCCCAACCTATCAAAGTAGTTTTGATTCACATTTCTCTGATGGTTAAGGATGTTTACCATATATTTAAAGTGTCTCATGGCCATTTGAGATCCCTCTATGGAGAATTATCTGATTAAGCCTATACTTCAGTTCCTAATTGGATGGATTTTTTAAATCTAGTTTCTGGAATTCTTTATATATTTTGGATATTAGAGTTCTATTGTATGTGAAGCTGATGCAAGTCTTTTTCCATCTTTTATTTGTCTGACTGTCCTATTTGTCTGATTGATGGAGTGCCTGTGCTACCCGTATTCTGTTCATAAATTCATGTCCTGTGCCAATACAATCAAAGCTTTACCTCATTTTATTTTCTATCTGGCTCAGTCTATCTTATCTTATGATGCTTTCTATAGCAATGCATATTTTAGAATATGTACTTATTTTTATTTTACAAATAGAGGTATTTTGTCTGCATGTAAGTCTGTGTACCATATATGTACAGAAGCCAGAAAGTGGCTTAATATCCCATCGAACTATAGTTATGACCCTTTGTTTAGGTGCTAGGAATTTAACAAGGATGTTCTTGTTATCACAACCTCTGAGCTGACTCTCCAGACCATAGTTACTGCTTCTTAATCAAATAAGAAGGAAAAGAATCTTGCCATTCACTTTATAACTTTTCATTTTCAAGCTTAAATTTCATAACATAGAAATTTGGACATACCAATCTCTGCCTTCATTTGGACTCACATCTGTTTAAACAATAACCCAAAAGTCATAGTATGAAGTTTTCTTTACTAACACTGACTATCTTGAGTAGAATCATAACCTAGAGCTTCAAATCTCTTGATATGGAAATCAAACAGCCACTTTACATATGTTTATTTTTTCTTTTTCTTTCTTTTTTTTTTAATAGTTTTTGACACAAGGTTTCTCTGTATAGCCTTGGATGTCCTGGACTCACTTTGTAGACCTGGCTGGCTTCGAACTTACAGCAATCCTCCTGCCTCTGCCTCCCGAGTGCTGGGATTAAAGGTGTGTGCCACCACATCCACCTACTTTATATATTTTTTTATGTAGAAAAGTTTTAATCTGTATATGGAAAACATTTTAGTATTCTAAAACAAGAATAAAAACTATGCCTCATAACTAACAACAATATTAATTTAATCCTATGTATTATCATAGTTAAATTCATATTTAACATTGGAGATGTTTTTCTAGCAGACAAAAAACACTTTCAGTAAAGAAAAATATGTACAAACTATCCATTCCATTATAACTGAGTTATATCTTCAAAAAATTTTGAGCAAGAATGTCACCTGCTTTGGCTTAAAATAGTTTTCATCACTAACAGTTATACAAGTGTTTTGAGAATATTGCATCTGAATTACCTTGTTATTTCCAGGGATATCTATTTCTTCTCACTGAAGATTCTGCTGATTTTCCTGAATTACCATCTAATTGTTTCCCTATTTGGACCATAATTCCAAATGATTTAAGTCATCTATTCTCCTTACCACTCTTTACTTTTCATATTGAGTGGCACATTTCCATAACCCCTGTTTTAATAAGGATTTTACAGTAACTCATCATACCCCACCCATAATTCTAGCTCTTCCACCATTGTTAAAGTGGGCTGCTTGAAATTCAGCTGTCATATTTTTTTCATTATGATACTGTGACTTTCCAAAGGTATACAAGGTTTACCATCCTGTTGTTAAGGTTGCTTATGATTTTGTTTGATTGGAAAATATTTTCTTGTTTCTTTTAAAGTGGAAATAAAATTTTACTAATGTTCAAAACTGTATGCCAAGCCACTGTGAATGATGATGATAATAGAAAAAGCATGTAAAAAGTATATTATTCCTCATGATCTATCACAAAGGAGTATATTTCACATGTAGTCTTTGAAATAATGGGCAGTGTCTCAATTGCTAATTCGTGAAAGCAATCATGTTTCTACTAAAAGGATGTATAAAACAGAATGAAGGAGAAATAGATTACTTTCATAGCTAATGCAATGAGCTTGGCATTAACCCAATTACTTTACTATCTTTTAGCATTGTGTGATTTAATTCCCAGAAACTATTTCCTAGGCAACTATTATTGTTATAGGACCCTTTTCTCAGAGCAAATAAAAGATTAGGAAAGTAGACGTAAAGACAGGGCAAATGCAAGTCACACTCAGAAACCAAACATAAGCAGCAGAAAGGAGGAAAGAGGTGCCCTCTAAATATTCTTGAAAATCTGTTTTTACATGTGTTTTCCAGTATGAAATGCCAAGATGCTACTAAGAACTGCTAAATACATCTGAATATCATTTTTTAAAAAAATATATAAATTACTTTAATTGAAAATATGCATGCATATACACATACATACATTTTTGTATTTTTTGCATACAAATTCCCTCATACATATGCTACTGTATGACCAAGGCATTTATCAGATTATGAACAATTTTTCAAAAGCTGAGTATCTTTCTTCACACAAGCTACTCTACAACCATAATGTCTTAAGGTGTTTATTTTTTGTTATTAAAATGAATTTTAAGTTTACAATTTATTTTAATGATAATAGAATTGAATTTCTTTTAAGAATTCAATTTTATTTTCCCCCAAACAACTTTTTTCACATTTATGTTTATTTTGCTTTGTTGAGCAGGGTCTCCTATGACAAAGGCTGTCCGCAGCTACAACAATAAAAGCGGCAGTGCCTTCCGTGTTTCACAATTTGAGTTTTTCAATCTTTAGTTAATTCAGTGTGTCTAATTTATAGTATACTCCAGTTAATTCTGACCTTTGAAAAACACACTTTCAGTTATACATATTAACTTGAATAATATATTTCAGTACAGAATATAGCACAAAATTGCATAAAATATACATTATCCTTTGAACAGTTTTGCTCTGTCTTAACTCAGGTTCAAATGACAATATTCTAATGATCACATTTAAATAAGGGGTGGTTTGGGATACTCATTTTCAGTAAAGAATTAATTTCAATTGTGATTAAAATTACTATGTCTTGAGACATGGTAATAATTTTCTTTTATTTGCATGTCATTTGCAAATCTCTAGTTGGTATAGTTTTACACCAGGTCTCATTATGTATACTCCATGTTCTATTGAATAGCCCAAAGTAGAAATCCCTACAGAAGAATTAAATTGTGAACTATATTCCTACATTCTGCCTTTTTAGTTTTTTAGACTACAGTTTTATTGTTTTCATCAGCTGTCTCTCTGCTTCATGTTCCATAATTAATTAAGCCTCAGTCTTATCAGTTCTCTAGTTTATTCATTCATTCTCTTTGTGCTGCAACCTAATTTTGTACACATTGCTTTTTGTAGGCTTGTTTTTCTTGTCTTGTATGTGCTATGTTTCCATGAATACCCCTCTGTAGAATCCATAAAAGGATCCCTTTGATTTGTATTCCAGACACTATTTTTTGGCTTCTGAACCCAAGATGTGTGTTCTTACCCATAGGCTCTTTAATACTGGGGGTATGGCAGTCTCAAGGCATCCATCCTAGCTGAAGAACATCAACCCACCACAAATACTTGAATTTATTATTTTAGTTCTCTTTGTGTCTCTTCTAATGAACACCTGCTTTAAAAAGCAAGCAATAAACATTATTTTGGCACCATATTTAATACCTCATGATTTGAGGTAGCCAGAAGGAATTCCATATGTAAATGCTGAATAACCAATTTAAACAAATGTACTCAGTAACAGAAAAGAACATTTGATTTTACTTTTATCATTATGCATAAGCAGTATATCTCTTAGAATGTGATTTTTATCTTTCTTCATAGGTTCAATATTTTTAAGATATGCCTACCTGAATCAGTTTATCACAATTAAAAAATATATACTGTGTAAACAAAAAGTAATAATATCTTCAGGTTAATACTTTTTTGGTGTGTGTGTGTGTGTGTGTGTGTGTGTGTGTGTGTGTGTGTGTCCAAGAAAAAATCAGAACTTTACCACTACTAAATAAAAGATATATTCAAATAGATATGCCAGATACTTTATCATCAGTTCAAAATATTGTATTTGCTTTATATTTATCTCAATGACTCACTTGGAGTCAACCAACTATAATTAATTCCTTTTAAGGGTTCTTAAAAATACAAGATATATAGTTACTCTTTTGTTTCTGGAATATTTGTTTATTTCTGATACTACAACTCATAGATCCAAACTGAAAACCTTGTCTTCTTTTTGTTCTTCAGAACTTCCCTTAGGTCTTACTTCAGATGATATTCTTTTTCTGATCACCAGCAGTATCCCTGATCTCTTCTTAGAATTCAATTTTAAATCAACTTGTTATAGTTACTTTATTGAAAAAGTTAGAAAGAAGAAATATGCTTCATGAAATCCAAAATGTTTCTCATGGTTCTCAAAGCAAGACATATTCTTCCTCAGGCTCAGCACCAGAAAGGTATCAGCCTATGTGATCCCTCATCACAATGAAAGAAGAGGTGTGGAAAAACAGCCAATGAGATTGTTTTATGAATTTGTAGTCGTCAATTCTCCTTGCAAACCTCAGACTTCTACAACTATGAAGTTGTTAAATAGATTGATAGTATCAACCATGAATTATCTGCTATGAGTGGGACCTTCCTTAATTGAATGTGTGTGTGTGTGTGTGTGTGTGTGTGTGTGTGTGTGTGTGTAGTATATTTGCATGTACATGTGTATGTTTATTCACTTATGTAGATGAATAAGTGTATCCTGGGGACTGACATTGGGATGTCTTCTTCAATTACTTCTTGTCTTTATTTTTTGAGACAGTGTCAGGCAGTGAGATTTAGGCCTCATTATGTTGGTTAGAATGCTGGTGAATGAGATGCTGACTTCGGTCTGGAACGCAGCTGTTTCTCTCACAGCTCGGTTTTTGACATCTTGTCATACCAGTTTTTTCATACAGGTTCTGGTGATTTGAACTCAGGTTCTCAGTCTTATAATTTACCCATAAAAGCATTCTTCAGCTTTATCCTATTATCTGTTTTGAAAACAGACTGAGTTGGAAACTTGTATTAGTGTCTATTTTCTTTTATGTTATTCTCTTAACAACAGAGACACTTTATAATCACTCTAAGGCCTTTGTTTCTCTTTTTATGTTTTGCAGTGTTAGAGATCAGACCCACTGAGCTAATTACCTTTGCCTAGTGAGCTCCTTTAAAAGAAAATGTTGAGTGCTGGGGATCTAGCTGAGAATACAACATACTTCTGAATAATGTGAGAACCTGAATGTGAATCACATAAACAAAACAACAAAAACAAAGAAACAAACAAACATGGTAGTGCAGGCCTGTAATCCCAGCACTCTTACAGTGTGGTAGGAGACAGAGACAAGAAAATCTACAGATGCCCGTGGGCCAGGTTGTCATTCTAACATAGTATAAACTACAAATGGAATATATGTTAAATAAGGAAGAGGTGAACACTACACCCGATATAGTCTTCTGACTTCCACATGTCTATTGTCTCTCTGTCTCTTTCTCTCCCTGTGTCTTTGTCCCTGTCTCTCTCCATCTCAATCTCTCTGTCTTTCTATGTCTGTCTCTGTCTCTGTGTATCTCCCTCTTTCCCTTTCTGCCTTCCCTCTCTCTCTCTCTCACAATATTTAAAAATATACCTAGAATAATTTAGCCTGCACTGGTAATATAATAAACAAGTATGTTCACTTTTCTTAAACTTCCAGAAAAATTTAGGCACATGCAATAAAAATCATAAAAATATTTTTGCTTTAGCAGATTATTAATGATAATTCATCCCTTTTTGCCTGTAGAGATAGATCAGTGGTTAAAAGCACTGGTTGCTCTTCCAATGGACCTGGATTTTATTTCCAGCACCCACATGGAAGCTAACAACAATATGTAACTCAAATTCCAGGGGAGCTCATGTCTACTAGTCCTCATAAGCAACAGGCATATACATGGTTTATAGGCATGCATGCATGAAAAATACATATACAGACAAAATAAAAATAAATTTTTAATTTAAAAAGGGCAGTTTATACCTTTGTCTTGTTTTAAATTCACCTTGAATCTCAAATTTTAAAAACAGATATTTTACTTACTCTATTTTAGTTCAAGTCTGGAAGTCAGGAGAGTTAATGTAGTTTAAGTCCTAAGAGTCATTTGTAGCTAGTGAAGTCTCCTTATAGGTTGTTTGTATTAAAATGAAAAGTGTATTTAATCTGTGTAATACTAAAGGCTATCTTGTTTCTCTCTTTTGCTTTCCAGAGAAACTGCACATTTCAACATTTAATATGCATTTTTATGTAAGAGAAAAATCCCTGATGTTAATAATTTGTTTCTTAAAAGTTTGATCACTGCTGAAATTCTCACAGCCTGTTTTCTGCCTCTAGGTGTAATGCATAGAGTCCAGGTTCAGTATTTCACACTTGAAAGTGGGACTCTCTTTATTATAGAAGCTTTTAATCTTTGTACATGTCATGGCATGCTGTATTTCATTAAACAACTGAATTTCATAACAAGGAGCAGACATTTCTTCAAAGAACCTGATCAAGTTCTGTAGCCCATTTCCATCTGGCATTGCATTTGTTAAATTAGACACAAAATATTTATAAATGACATTTTGCCTTTC
The DNA here is from genome assembly GCA_907169655.1 of Acomys percivali. NCBI lineage: Eukaryota > Metazoa > Chordata > Mammalia > Rodentia > Muridae > Acomys > Acomys percivali. The sequence continues at coordinate 70,177,845 of OU015747.1, forward strand.
CAGCAATTAAGTAGTTCAAAGGTTCCCTTTGTTATGTGTGACTCTGCAATTATATTTATTTTGAACTGGCTCTTCAATTTGTTCTATCAAATGTTTTGGAGGTTAGAGCAAGACATTAATCATATGCAGGTGTGGAAACAAGTTTTTTTTATGTATAAAAGCATTCCATTTTATAGTTACCATTTGCAGTTTTAGCACATCTGCTGCTCTGCATTCCTGTGAAACAGAGAAGCCTAGCTTTTTTCCCATACTAGGGGGATAACATGTGTGAGTCTTACCATATATTGGGGGTCTTTCCTCTACTTGCTGACATTTCTTATACCATCTCTCCTTGCAGTGCTCATTCTCCTTATTGTCACTATGAGAAGACGTAAAAAGGAGCCTCTCATCTTTGACGAGGAGAGGGATATTAGAGAAAATATCGTCAGATATGATGACGAAGGCGGGGGAGAAGAAGACACTGAAGCCTTTGACATGGCTGCACTGAGAAACCTCAACGTCATAAGAGACACCAAAACCCGGAGAGATGTGACTCCTGAAATTCAGTTCTTGAGTCGACCTACTTTTAAAAGCATTCCAGATAATGTCATTTTTAGGGAATTTATTTGGGAAAGACTGAAAGAAGCTGATGTGGATCCAGGGGCCCCACCATATGACTCTCTGCAGACTTACGCATTTGAAGGAAATGGCTCAGTAGCAGAATCTCTCAGTTCGTTAGATTCCATCAGCTCAAACTCAGACCAGAATTATGACTATCTAAGTGACTGGGGTCCTCGCTTTAAACGACTAGCTGACATGTATGGAAATGGCCACGAGAGTTTGTACTCATAGCCTTGGACCTTTAACTTAAAATGTACTGAAGAGCAAGTCACCAGGAAAACATTTTCAAAGGGGAAAGAAAAGGGAGAAATACTACATACAGTAAACAAGAACTCCAATTGTGTGACAAAGGAGGTTGTAAATATGTCTCCATTTTTAACTGTTAAACGCTTCTGCCTTGGTGAAACATTCACTAGATTATCCAAGGGATGTCACTGACCACAGACTCTGAGCATTTTAAGTGTTTTTGTTTTGTTTTGTTTGTTTTTTATAGAAAGAAATGCTTAGTTGTTTCTGAATAGATAGCAACTCTCAGATACCGGCAAAAGCCCCTAACCTGCCTGATAATGTCCTGCACTGTCAGTGTGCTAAGGATGCCCTGCACTGACTTTCACAGACTCTCTGTGAGAAGAATAGAGCATGGGTTGCCCCTGAAATAAATCCAGAACTTCTTGCCTATCAAAACTTGGGAAGATTTTATTTCTACCGAAGCTTCCATTTTATCGCTGCTGGTGCACAGAAATATTTTTATTTTATTTTATTGAGCAATATATAAATTCTTGTAATAACTTCCTGAAGTAAAACTCTTTAATAAAGACCAATAAAATTTAACGTAAGGCAACATAAGTGTATGTTTTGCCAATAAGTTATATGAAATGCTCCAATTAAGGTAAAGGGACATGATTCTCCTCATTTGAAGTAGTTTTGAAATGCACGTGTAAGTCTGATTTAAAACAGTAGTTGCTATCTATTCATTAGTTTTTATTATCTCTTCTGATTTGTACAGGAGAATATGTTGTGTTTGAAGCATAGTGTTGTGTTGGTTTTGGAGCTCCAGCCTCCACTCAGTTCAGGTTCATCTTGCTGCCTCCCAGCCCTAATCTAAGCTCATTGGCACATGCTGCCCTTTCTGCCGCTTAGACTACAGGGAGGGTGTGAAGCATAGAAAATATCAGCACAGCAAGTGAGTCTCATTGTTATTCACTTTTCAAAGAGGATCACGGCCTCAAGGACATAAAAGTTGTTCTTCTCAGCCATTAGAGTGTACAAAACTGTGGGTATAAAATATTTGTTTTACAGTAGCAATTTGGGGAGAGTTGAGATTTTTCTTTGATTTGGGAATTATTTTCTGAAATCATGAGTTCTATGTGCTCCAAAGACTTTCAAAGACCTGTTTCCCAGACTTTATTGATGTAAACATATTATGTGAAAGACAATTTTTAATTATATTTTAAAAAGTATAATGTTATACATTTCAAGCCATCGTGTCCCCATGAACAGAACCGAGTGATGTGTAATTACTCTAGTGGTTGAGATGTGCCAAAGTAAGCAGAGCAATTTCGTGTAATCATATGTATTTCCGAATGAGATGATGTCTCAGAATAAGATGACTTTTTTAAAGAAAATAATATTTCTACTTATTTTTCCTAGATCAATACTAGTTTATTGTGCATAAAATCAAGTAAGGATGAATTTATTTTTCCTTTCCTTTTTGAAATCATTTTTGGGTTCTGAGTAAACCTATAGCTAGTTAACACTGTGTATGAATTGTGTTTTAATGCCTTCCTTCTGAGAAGCAGGAAATTGGAAGTAGAATATTATGTTAATAGAGGAGAAGCTATGTAGGATGCTGTAATTTCCAGTCCACAATTAGAAATGGAGTATGTGAAAGTGGCCTTCAGTTTCATAATAACAATAAGTCAATAAATTTGATTAACACAAAGAATCCTTAAGTTGAATAAGTTATTGAGATCCTGTTCCATGACTAGATAGCTACTGCATTTCTTGCATATGCAAAAAAGTTTACCACATAGTAAAATATTTTGTTTATAACCCTTAGCCACACAAACAAGTTTTTCAAGTCAAAACAACCATCATATTCACCTAGTTTAATAAAATTAGTTTGTAGTGCAGAAATTATATAAATGCTGAATCTGCAAAGTGCTGAGAACATTTTAACTAGCCCCCTGATGTCTGAAAGAAAATGAAATACTGCAGTCGATACTGGTGTAAAAACTGCTGATTTTCACCTATATCATAAAATGATGGTGTGGTTGGTTTTCACAACAGGAACCTTTCATTGTGGCACAGACTTTTTCACCTTGAAATGTGGATGAATTTTCCTTTTGCTAGTGGTAGCTTAAGAAAATAATAGTTATGCTTTATCTAGTGGATTGAAATTCTTCACATCTGTAACAGTATTGATTCAGTTCTGTTGTAGTTTTTGTTGAAGATATATGGCCAGATACAAGTCCTTACTACCAGTAGAATTTAATTTAAAAGCAATGGGGGTAAAATTGATAATGTTTATTATTTTCCTTTTCTTTTATGTTATAAAATCTAATGTTATATCATATATAATATAGTATTTCAGAGCTAAGAGATTGCATCCATTGACCTAATAGATGAATTATTACATAAATTTAGGGATTTCCCAAGGTCTATTTAAATACATATATTTATTAATTACTGATGTACATTTGTCACTGTACTTTAAGCAGTCAGAAGTAGCTCAGGAACCAGTATCTATCTTATTATTCAAATTCATTTATGTTGATTTGATTTTTGACGTGAATTTGATCTCAGTATACTATGAAGGCTTAGACAATTTAAATAATTGCAGAAGTTACTCCTTTCTTCATATTATCTGCTAAAAACACTTTATCAGCCTTCCACTGATCTCTTCCCTTTTGTTTTCTTTTTATTTTTAAGCATGGTCCTATCCTATAGCCCAAGGTTGCCTCATACCAATAGAAATCCTCTTTTCTAAATCTCTGTTCTATATGAATTAAAGTTTTATGTGTGCATTCATGATTTTCACATCCTGAACTATTTCATCAAGTTATAGCAATTATAGTTATATTATGAATAAATATAATATCAAATAATGATCTTAAATGATGTTGGGCTAAATTATATTCCTAATCCAAGATGCACCCATGGAAGTGTATAAAAAAGAAAATAATCACTTCATTGGAAGAATCCATGTCTTAACAACTTACAGGTTAGAAAACTGGGGACATAGTCCATACATTCAAATATTTCTCATTTGTACAACACACAAATTCATTATGTGCAAAGATATATTTATTTTGAACAGTTTCATTTCTTTAGAATTTAATTGTGGTTACTGTATTACTATGTATGTCAAAGAAATACATCCAAGTACCTTTTCTGAATTATTTTTTTTTTTGGATAAATTTAAATCATCACAAAAATATAAGCCATACCATACAATACACCATTATCTTCTACAAATCAAAATAAAAAATGAGCTCAAGAAAAATATTGACACATGAAGGCCAATGAGTAGATCAGTGTACCAGCAATTACTCAGTGTACCTGGCAACTTATTCCTTTGCTACAAACCTCTGCTGGGACAAAGTATAGTTGAGGTTGCATGGAAAAACATTCAGGGTATATAAGCATTATATGTTGAGAAGGATTGATGGTTCTAACATACATAAACATTTTCAATTACGTTATCTCTAAGCATGTTCAACCTATACTTGCCTTGGTAATGAACAGAAGATACAACTGTACTTCACCAACAGGAGAGTTGTACAGATATAGACAACACCTGTGATATGATCTTAAGCAGAAATGGATATTTCAAGACAGTGTTAACAGTTCTATTCAAATGTTAACTTGAAAGAAAGTAAAAATAAGCTAAATTAAATATATCATAAAAGGAAAACAGTTTAGTTTTAACATTTTAAACTTTCAAGCAATAGAAATCCTAACCATTACGTTTTCAATTCTAATTGGCCAGCTGTTGATTTCCTCGTTGTTTTAATTGTCCTAATTTGTTTATCACTATTTACATGTTTTTTTACAGTTAATCTAACTTAATTATAGTTTATTAAATCTTCATCCTTGCTTTTTCAGGTTAGAGATAGCTGAAGACAAGTAAATGATGTGATAATTAATACATGAATTCATCTACTATTTGTTACTTTACATTTATTTTTATCTTAAATAAAAAAGACTTAATTATTCACAATAAGCAGGGCAGACATATACAATGGCATATAAAACTTTGGAAGGGAATGTTAATACAATCATGTGTCATAACCAAATATAATTTATCAAAATTGATACTAAAACTCCAGTGCCTTGCATATAATAAAGAAAGATTTTATAGCCCATATAATTTAATTTAAATAAATTAATTCTCTAATAAATGTTATAAGCCTTTAACAACATTAAAATGATGTGAGGTTGTAGCTAGGAAACAAAACAAGAAAATTCACGCTAAAAATTTCAAGGAGAAATGAATGTGTGGGATGCATAATCCCACATGCTTAAATGGTAGTACTGATTCCTACTGGCTCAGTTTACCTAAAAATGGGACTTCTCTGAGTATGTATACATGTATATGATTGGAACCGTTGGGAAGCAAGTTGTCCGAAGCATGTCCAAACACATTAGTAGATTGTCTATTGGCTAATTTTTACATTATTCCTATTGTCAAATTTAACTTTATATTTAAAAAATAAAATTTATATTTGTATAAAAAGCTTCGTGGCTAATAGAAGAACACTTAGATGAATAATGTAAAATTATCATGTCTTACTATGTAGATGTGATCTACTTTAACACATTACCTTAGATATTAATTAATTTTTGTAATGTTATCATCTTTCTTTTTGAAATTTAATGTAAGCACACATGTCTGAAACATAGACACAAGGCTGACTCTTCATGATTTTATATCTTGATTATTAATACAGTCACTTATAATCTTATTTATTTACTAGGCTAATGAGATTAATCGAAAGTAATTTGCAAAGTGGAAAGCACTGTAAAATGTTAAGTTTTTATGACATAATGTGGAAATTATTTTAAATGATTGATTATATTTATTTTATATAGTAAATTCAGACAATTTCTGAATCCAGAAACAGTTCATAAGAATAATTAATAGAAAATAGACCCAAAAACCTACTGAAACATTTTTCATTCATCTGATATCAATAATTTACAAAAGTTAAAACTATCAGTTTTACAAAAGATTACAAATAACAAATTTTTCTCACTCACGTCATGACTACATATAAGATGGAGGCATGTAGACACTCCCCAGTATTACTACAGAACAAAAAAAGAAATGCCCAAATATAAAGGATTCTTGAGGCAGTGACACTCAAAAACCAATTTGTTTTAAGGCACTCAATGAAGAAAAAAGATGGATATTCTTGAAGGTTCTATAATTTTAAGATAAATACACACACACACAGAGACACACACAGACACACACACACAAACATGATATAGACTGAAATACCTTCAAATTTGTATATACATATGGTGTTATATTTTTGGAAACATATATATATGTAACTTAACATTTTATGTTTATAGAACACATTGATATATATATATATATATATATATCACATTTATACAAGTTTGGTTTAATAGTTAATTTAACACGTGGCTTTTGATTTGCTTTCCATTTTTAAATTAGTTATAATCACCAACTCCAGCTTTTACAATGTTCTATGAGCACATTGCTGAAACTTCTCACTGCTACCTATTTAAAAATTCTCAAATTGTAGAGAAGTGAACACTTCATGTAGGTAAAATTCGAACATTATCTTTCACTAATGTTGTTACTGCATATTAGTATGATTCTAGTGTAACTATTGTAAAACTAATTAGAATATATTTTGTAGCTCCTTTTGTTTACTTGAGACTCACTTATCTAAAACAATATGATAGAGTACAGGAATGCTATCTCTACTGACTATAAATTCATCCAAAAAACCCAGAGAAAATGGAACACAAAGCTAGGGTTTGGATATGTGGCAGAGCCTCAGAGGATCCTTTTTGATCAGGTTAAGTATTATCTTGCAGTGAAATATGACTAGGAGACTTTGATTGTAGATGCAGAAACCAATGTACAGTTGCCAAACCACAATGATATAGAAATGTATATAAAATGTACAGTGAATAAATGAGTCATGAGTAGAAAAAAATGTGGGAGTACTATAGATACTAAGATTGTTTCAGAGTTTTGTTTTTGTTTATATGTATTTTTTGTATTAAAAATAACTGAAAATTTATCCAGGTATAGTAGTATATACTTGTAGCCCTAATAATAAGGATATTAGAAATGGAAGATAGTAGTTTTGAGACCACCTGGGCTACATTAATATCATCTCAAAAACAGAAGAAGATACACAAATAAAGAAATATTGGCAGAAAATAAAATACTGTAGGAAGATTTTCCCAGTTCCTGATAACTACTTACTCTGTCATCTAATATAATTTATTTTGCCTCACAACTTGTTACAATGGAAATTATTGTTATTAAATTCTGATATTTCTTTGTAAGCAAATGATTTTGTATGAAATTATCATAATAAATTTTTCTATGTACCTGAAATTTTAAGTTCCAGAAAAATCCTCATGAAATGTGTGAAATAATTTTCTTACAAACAGAATTGCCAGAGTCATGATCTATTTCTACAGAAAGGCATCCTTTTTTCAATGGAGAAACTCAGAAGCCCAGAATTCACAGGGTGTAAATGATGGAGATCAAAATAGGTATATAATCTTGAGTCATCATCTTTTGTCCATATTTTCTATCATCATTATCTTTCAAGGATTGGTAATGTATTTTGAGTAGGTAAAAAATGACTTGAATTTAATTTTCAAATTATGCATTACTATTTAAGTAAGCTTTTATATTTTTCAAGTCTATTAGATTTTTATTTATTCCTCTACTAAAACTAAAATTATGTTACATTTTGTTTCTGAATTAAGAGAAAATAGAATATGTTACGGCAAACAATTACCACCTTATTGCTATTCTCTATTTCTTGTCATCTGCATGAATTGATAACCCAAAGCAGATAATTTCACAGTAGAAAAAATACTTTTATGATGACTCATATAATTTAAGTTTTTGTTTCAGGAGATTTGTTAAGGAAGAAAATAGCAAACAAACAAAAACAAAACATATACAAAAATTAAACAAGGGAAAGTGAATCTAGGAAGCTGAGCTGTCAACAGACAACACTGTGGGTGCCTGGGTGCCTAGCTATGGCTGGAACTCTGTAAGGAGCCATTTTACCTACCTACATAATAGCCAATACTCAAGAATATACCAAGGACAGGACATGAATGTTATTTTTCTAGCTTCTTCATTTTTTTTGTTTTGTATGTTGTTTTTGTTTTTTCAAGATGGGGTTTCTCTCAGTAGCCCTCACTGTCTTAGAGCTCACTTTGTAGACCAGTCTGGACTAGAACTCAAAGATCTGCTTACCGCTGCCTCTGGAGTGCTGGACGTAAAGGCATATGTCACCACTCACTAACATTCTTTTCATTATAATGGAATAAAAAACAAAAAAGAAACAAACCACTAAATGCACAAGAAAAATTGCCACGAAGAAGATGGTACCAAGAGATTCTCAATAACATACTATTCTTAATATCAGAAACATAAAAATGTAATAAATTAAATATTTCAAAAATGAAAGGGAGATTAAACTGTGTAGAATAATGACCATTTTTAGTGATGGATTAACTTTATAAAAGAAACAAATAGTGTAGTCTGAAATGAATTAACATTTGTAACTAAATAGTAGAAGTAGATTCTGTAAGAATTGAAAGGAGTGGGGCTTGGGTAGGAAACGTATAATTTTATTAGATGAAAGTTGTAGAGAAGAAATTGGGTATGGAGAAAGAGAATTTTACAAAAAAGGACAGATAAAGACTTAAAAGCTGGGCTGGTGGCTCATGCTCTGGAGACAGAGGAAGGTGGTTTTCTAGATATTCAGGCTAGACTATAAAGTGAGTTCCGTGAAAACCTTGGATATGTAGTAAAATAGCCCTGTTTTTTTTTTTTTAACAACCAGAACATTTACTTTGCATGTTAATTTAATAAAAATTAAAAATTAAATGGAAATAGTATTTATTATATTAGACTACTGCCAGATGGGATAAAACTATCATTTTGAGTGCCCTATAGATAGAAAGCTATAATCTGCAAAAACATGAGTAAAAGGATAAAAATGGAGTCTTATAAGAAGACATTAGCCATATTTTAATGTCTTACTTGATTTCAATCTGTAAAGCCTTTAGCTTGGTCTGAGGTCTCCTATCTAACATTAGAAAAGTTGTACTCATTGTACAACGTAGTTTGAATCAGGCTTAATTGCATACTGAGCTAATTTTATTATAAATATATGAAGCATCAATTTTGGCAAAATAAATTGTGTACACTTTTCAAAACTTGTTTCATACTTGTGAAAATATGGCAATGATATTCAAGTGATGTTAACTAGGGAAGAGATTATCAGCTTTTATATTTTTTTCTTTTCTCTCTAGTGCATATTTGATGATTTCATCATTTGAAATCAGAGGTCAAAGTTAAGTCACACTTTTCTTCTCTAATGGAAGATAGGTTTATTTAAACAGGAAAATACAATAAACTAAACATGTAAGTGGTATACTTCAGTCATGTTTTATACTTTGCTAAGTATTTTTCTGCATCTTCTAGGTCCATTAATGTTTGGCTCTACCTGCAGAAAGTATAGTTCAGCTCACCTTGGGTCAGTCCACCACTCAAGGGACTTTTCCGTCACCAATTCAGATATATACCACCTGTGGGTGATTTAGGATATTAGTGGCTTGGGTCCCAACTTTCACATGGCCTTGAAATCTGTGTTTAGTAATTTCACATTTTTCTTAAAATGTAAAATTTTCTTTTGTTGAATTCAAGGTAAAATTACCATATCAGTTCTTTCTTCTGAATATGAAAATCTGTGAGATTGGAAGTGGACAATATCAATGCTTATTTAATAACATGGCCAGGGACTTATAATATAGGCATATATATTTTTTCTTAAAGACATTTTTTTAAAAGACAATTATTTGTCCTCAAATTAAATGAGAAAATAAAATGGAATGTACTACTTGGAGATGAGGCAGGCATTAGAGATTCCTTTGACCTATAAGCACATGAATAGAATAAAAGTGTCAATCTCTACTTTCCTTAGTCAGAAATTAAAGCCTACATTCTGTGCTCCAAAGTGATGGTAGTGAATGTTTTGTGTAAGATCAATCTAAGTAGGTTAATTGATTATTCTTTTTTAAATTGATTATTCTTAAAAATGAGTTACCCATTATTTTAATCATAAAATACTTAAAACACATAAATACATGTAGGCTCTGTTTCTTAACAATTAAACTTTATTATACAACCCAACTAGCTTACACAAGAAGGAAAAAAGGTTAAAGGGAAAAAAGAGTGAACCTTTAGGTATCCGTTCCACGGGACAGGTCCTTAGGTGTCTCTCTGGTCCGCGTGCTGGTCCAGCCTTTTCACTGATCCAAGCGTGCTCAAGCCTGGTCTCAACCTGTTGTTTTCTCCTCCCTGCCTGCCTGAGTCACATGCAAAGGGCGGTCTCCTTCTCCCATTGAGGGTCAATTAGAAAAACAATAGTCCAGGTGTGGTCCCCAAGTCTGTTTCCTGAATTCCAGGCCCAGGAAGGTTCCACTCAGTCTGTCACAGGTATTCATGGGGTGCCCAAGGGTAAAGCCCACCAAGACTGCTTCCACCTGTGACAAAGCCTAGTCTTTCCCACAAATAAATCTTAACATACATAAAGAAATTCTTATGCTGCATATTTCACTAGTATTGTACATGGTCTCTGAGTATTGGTACTGACATTTCACCTACAAAGAAAATAAAATCCAAAGAGACTTGGTGAAATAAGTTATGCAATGTACAAATTGATAGAAAGTCTTGAATAAACAAATCATTGATCAGTATCATTATCACATAATGTGAAGCTTAATGTCTTAATAGTGTATTTTCAGTATTAACTATGCATTAAATGGTTATCATATATTTTTTAAGTTTTTGAGATTATAATACAATTACGTCCTTTCCCCCTTCACTTTGATTCCTTCAAACCCTCTCCTATACCCCTTCTTGCTATCTTTTTAATTCATGGCCTCTTTTTTTCCATTGATTTTTGTTATATATATATGCTTCTAAATACACAAATACAAGCTGGTGGGTTATTTTATCCAAGACTGATTGATTATTATGGAAGAGGAGGTAGGAAGAGTCTAAGATGCAGAATATGAGCATGGTAGCTATGAGATTGCGTCTCCTAGTAAAAACATAGGTTACACCCATAAAGTCTCATCAGCTTGACTGCATAAACATGAGTTTGGCAAGGACAATAGACTTGTTAATGTGGACCTAGAAATCCCAAGAGTTCTCAGCAATACATAAAGATCTACAGCCGTCTTAGGAACTCTTAGACTGGAGTAATAATCTTCCCAAGAGCACTTAAATCATCTTTTTCTTCTTTCTTAGTATTCGGTTTTAATTAAAAAAAAAAAAAAAACAACTTTCTTACTTTCCAATCACATACATTCTAGTTCATGTTTTGCTGTTTTTTAGGCAATTTCTTTAGTTCATTAAAGAACTGTTACCCTATATTTATTAAACTTAATGTAGTTTGAAAACGGTAACTTTGAATACTGAAAAAATTTTATAAGTAAATATAAAATGTGTGGGACCCTTCTATTAAGGTCTTGAATATCTGGATAACCTCTGAGTTTGGTAAAAATTGATGGACACTTTTTTTCAGCCAGGTTTCCTCTCCATCTGACCTGGGGAACCCCAAATCTTCTAAGGAGCATTACATAACCCTCAGTGAAATTACAAGCCCAACCATTAGTTCCTGATAAGAAACTCATTCAGCAAGAAACTGGAGATTCCTAGAAACATCTCCCATGTGCTAAAGAGGCCTTAGCTATACCTGGAGTTCTTCCCTCACATATAGGATAATTAAGTATTGCTTTCCTCCTCGTGTGATAGGGCTGTGCTGTAAATTAATTATCTCTGGCTCTCCTAGTCCCAGTGAATCAAACATATTCACCCTCAAATGCTCTGCCATTGCCTAAGGTTTACCAGTCCAGTTTTCATAAGAAATAAAGGGTCCAACATCCTTTGTTTCATCAAAGATAGACTAATACTCATCATTTATTTTGGGGGAGAAAGGCTCCCTTTCTCCCTGGAGAATTCACTATTAGATCCCAGGGCTTTGTGCCTCACTGTGAGCTATCTGTTGTCATCATTCACCAGCATATCAGCACAGACCACTGCTGACATCTTTCCAGCAGTGCTTGTATAAAGGAGCAAGAGACTGACTGTTTCTGAAGCAGCCCTTTTGTCTACCTGGGCAAAACCGGCTCCCACCTCTTCAACTCTTGATTTTGGAGCTCCTAGCCAGACTCTGTTATGGGCTGCTCACAGAGCAGCCAAGAACTTCCCCATGCTGTGCCTTTGGTGCTGCCTGGCTCTAGTTTTGGAAACCTGAGCTCCTTTGATCCTGTGCTTCACCCTTTTCTACCCCTGAGTTTGCACTTCTGGTTTCATGCTTGATGGGCTGAACTTTCCTAGAGAATACCCAACACAGCTAAGGCTCACATGGGATGCAAAAGTATAAGAATGTGTGCAGAAAATAAACAGATTATGAAGCAACATATAGCAGTCTAGCATTTCACAGGGCTCACTTCACAGAGCTGTTTCTCCTTAGCGGCCAGGTAAGCAGGACCATGAATATGCTCTTGATCATTTTGGCATTGTGTGTTCTTGGGCTTCATAGGTGATATTATCCCTCTGTAGCCTTATTGAAAGTCTAAAATAATGAGAAATAACTTTGGCATTAATGGCACTAAATATCCTAAATGTGACAGGAGTTTAACACATCAAGAAAATTGTATTCTTTGACTCTCTCTAATATAATATAGTAGAAATGAATAGTAACAGCAGAAAAATCACAATAAGCACACAGACACATACATATACACAGAGAGAGAGAAAGACACATACACACACAGAGCACACACACACACACACACACACACACACACACACACACAGAGAGAGACAGATACAGAGAGAGAGGCATGTGCCAATGTGAAGAACATTAACAAATTTAATAAAAAGAATATAGGTTTAGATCCACTCTGAAGATCTCTGTTTTAGAATAGAAATCTTGATTTAAATATTAGTCTTGACTATTTCAAGTCAAATCAAACATTTTATTGTTCATGCTTAACACTCTAACAATCACCACATTGTAGCACCTGATTATTCATATTTATTAAAAGCATGAAGACATAATATGTGTACTGGGTACTTCTCTCATTTTTTATCAAGATAACTTGAAAAGGTAAGAAATAGTTGTCAATATTAAAAAGAAAAGTCAGAAATTCCATGTAGGACAATGCAGTCTTTCCAAGGAGCCAGCCATGCAACTTTGGAAAAAAAGTAATTTAAACTGCTAACAACTCACTATTGGTACATAAGCAGTGCTGAATTGTTTTTGGATAGTTTTCATTTTTGATGTTCTTTTAGTCTTAAGTTTGTCCATCTCCACCTGTGCTTTGTGCAATCTGTTTTTTCAGGTATGTAGGATTGGCTCTTAAAAATAATGAATTACAAATAAAAAGCTTTTAGAAACCATCATGTGGAAATACATTGTGCTTATCAATCATAATCTATCTGCAGGTAAGCAAGATAAAAATGAAGCAGAATTATACAAGAGTTTGTATTTCTTAATCTGCAAACTAAAATCTAAGTTAAAAATATGTTCATAGATTACAGATGATTATATTAATCATTTACAATTAATAATTTATTTACTGTAGTATAATCATTTATATTCTAATCATCTATTATACTAAGAAATATAGTTGTATGGGGAAACTAAGATGGCAACACCCAGTGTGTACCTTTTCTAGGGAGCAGAGGATCTGAGACTGGGAAATCAGCTGAAGGAGTTTGGGAAGATCAGAATGAGCTCCTCTCTCCCACTATGGCTAGAAGATCCCTGGGTAGGGAGAGTCAAGGTTCCAGCTTCTCTACTACTCCAAAAACTCAAGCAGACACAGCAGGCCCCCTGAGGAACAGAGGATCAGATCAGCGAAACTGACAACGCATATTACCTCTCATCTGAATAAGGTCCGTGGGACAAGTGAGGAGCTTTTGGCTTCTATCTTTCTCTGTCTGCCCACCCTCCAATGCTTACCATTCTGGTCCATGTGGGACAGAGAGAGAAAAGAAATAAAGCTGAATTGGGGGAAGCAACAACCCACAATGCATGCTATCTGGTTAGGGCCCGTGGGACACCCAACCAGATTTGGATGTGGATTTCTTGCCTCCTGCCACCTGTTTGCCAGCCTGGCCTACTTGGGTCACAGAAAGTGAACCAGCAGAGGTGAGTTGGCTTTGACCACCACACACATTATCTACCATAGCAATGAGACCTGAGTGGCACCTAAGCACCATTAAGCTCTCAGCTTAAAGCTATCTCAGCCTGCTCCTCTCCTGCCTGACACAACTGGGACATAGAAAGAGAACCTGGTAGAGCTGAGCTAGATGGATGCTCTAATGTCCATTGCCCACCATCCTAAGAAGGCCTCAGGAAAGCGCTAGCAAATTTCCTACAGCTTTGAACTCTCTCAGCCAGCTGCCGACCTGCCTGGCCCACACACAGCACAGCAACCCCATTGAGGGAACCTCCAGGCCTGCTAACACCAGAGACAACGTGATAGTTAGAGGGCAGTGCAGGAAGACATGCAACAAAACTCAGTGCCATATCACACCACTTGAAACCAGTGATCCTTGTAGATATGAACAGAGAGAAAGAACAAGAAGATTTTAAATCTGAGGTGAGGAAAGTGATAGGAGCCTTGAAGGAGGAAAATAAAACACTCAAAGAAATATTGGAAAATATATTCAAATAGATGAAGGAATTGGAAAAATCCTATAAAGAAATAAATGAAAACTCCCTCAAACAGGAGAAAGAACTGAATAAAACCATTCAAAACCTAAAAAGGGAATTAGAAACAACAAAGAAAACACAATCTGAGGCAATGTTTGAATTTGAAAACCTAGGGAAGAGAACAGGAACTGCAGCCATGGTAACAGTCGCAGAATGCAAGTAATGGATGAGAGTGTTGCAAGTGTAGAAGATACAGTGAAGTTATCGAGACATCAGTCATAGAAAAATTTAAAGCAAAAATTATCCAATAGAAATTATTCAGGAAATCTGGGGCACTATAAAATATCAAAACTAAGAATAATAAGCAAAGAAAGAGACTACAGGGATACATGGCCCAGAAATAATTTTCAATAAAAATAAAGAAAACTTTCCAACCTAAAGAAAGAAATGCTCATAAACATACAAGAAGCTTACAGAACACAAAATAGATTGGACCAGAAAAATATCCACCTACCACATAATAACCAAAACTTTAAATGTACAGAACAAAGACCAAATATTAAAAGCTGCAATAGGGAGACGGACAAGTCACATAAAAAGGCAAACCTATCAGAATTACACCTGACTTCTCAACAGAGACTGAAAGCCAGAAGGGCCTGGGTCTATGGCATGAAAACGCTAAAAGACCGGAGATAGCAACTCAGACTATACCCAGCAAAATTTTCAATCACCATAGTTGGAGAAAACTAGATTTTCTATGGCAAAACCAAGTTTATTCAGTCCCTAGTCACAACTCTAGCCCTATAGAAGATACTGGAAGGAAAACTCCAACCCAAGGATGTTAACTATACTGAGGTAAAAACAGGAAATAAATAACCCCATATAGGTAAAACCAAAGGAGAAGACACACACACTCCATCAACACCAACATTAAAAAAAAAAGCTGGAATTAACTGGTACTAATATCTGGTGATTAATATCTCTCAATACCAAAGGTCTCAATTCACAATAAAAAGACACAGGCTGACATAAAGAATTCAAAAACAGGATCCATCATTCAGCTACATACAAGAAACACACCTCAGCAATAAAGATAAACATTACCTCAGAGTAGAGGGATGGCAAAAGATATTCCAAGAAAACAGGCCCAAGAAGAAAGCTAGAGTAGCCATTTTAGTTTTGAATAATATAGACTTTTGACCAAGACTAATCAAAAGAGATGGGGAAAGATACTTCATAGTCCTCAAAGGAAAGATACACCAAGAGGATGTCTCAATCCTGAACATCTATGCCCCAAGCACAGGAGCACCTATATTCATCAAATAAACATTACTAAAGCTTACATCTCACATTGAGCCCCACACATAAATATCAGAGATTTTAACACCCTTCTTTCACCAATAGAGAGATCATTGAGACAGAAACTAAATGGAGAAATAATGAAACTAACAGACATCATGAATCAAATAGACTTAACAGATATGTACAGAACATTTTACCCAAACACAAAAGAATATACCTTATTCTTATCACCATACAGAAACTTCTCCAAAGTTGACCATCTACTTTGCCACAAGGCAAAGCTCAACAGAAACAAGAAGATCAAAATAACCCCTTGCATTTTATCAGACCATCATGGATTAAAACTGGAACTCAATAACAAAAGAAAGAAGAGAAGCCTACAAACTCATGGAAACTGAACAATTCCCAATACAGTGACCTGTAGGTAAGGAACAACATAAATAAAGAAATTAAAAACGTCCTAGAATTCAATGATATTAATGGCACAATGTATCAAAACGTATGGAACACAATGAAAGCAGTGTGAAGAGGAAAGTTCATTGCACTAAGTGCCTTCATGAAGAAATTAGAGAAGTATCCCATTCTAGCAACTTAACAGGAAATCTCAAAGCTCTAGAAAAACAAGAATCAGACATATTCACGAAGAGTAGATAGCTGGAAAATATAAAACTCAAGGCTAAAATCCATCAATTAGAAACAAAGAGAATAATTTAAATATTAATGAAATCCAGAACTGGTTCTATGAGGAAATGAACAAGATAGACAAATTCTTAGCCACACTAACTAAAAGGGAGTGGGAAAGTATTCTAATCAACAAAATGAGACGTGAAAAGGAGGACATCACTACAGACAGTGAGGAAATTCGAAGAATCATTATGTCTTACTTCAAAAGCCTATATGCCACAAAATTTGAAAATCTAAGTAAAATGGGCAATTTTCTTGATAATTACCAATTCCCAAATTGAGTCAAAAAAAGGTAAACAAATTAAATCAACCCATATCTCCTAATGAAATAGAAGTAGTCATCAAAAGTCTCCAAATCAATGAGATTCAGAGGAGAATTCTACCAGACTCTCAAAGAAGAGCTAATACCAATTCTCTTCAAAGTATTCCACAAAAATAAAAACAAAAGGATTATTACCAAATTTATTCTATGAGGCTATAGTCACCTGGATACCTAAATATCACACAGGCCCAACAAAGAAAGAGAATTTCACACAAGTGTTCCTAATGAACATTGATACAAAAATACTCAATAAAATACTTGCAACTGAATTCAAGAACATATCAGAAATATCATTCCTTGTGTTTTGCCTATTTGTATTTGGCAACTTTGGGGAAAACATCATTGCTATCTTGGTGAGTTTACAATTGTGAATATAAATCAATATCTATTATATCTCATCTCTATAAACTGAAAAACAACTGCCTAGACATAAAAACAACTTAACCCCTAAATAACTAAGCTTAGTTGTAAAACTAACTATTGGGTCGTCAACCTCATCAGAGGCTTGAGAAGGAATAAAATTAATTATCTGGGTAGTTTATTATATATATGTGCATTAATATAAATGCATATGTAAAAGTAAGAAAAAAGAAAAGAAAAATGATCATTTACCACCACTAAGTAGTCTTCATCTCAGGTATGTAGGGGTGGTTCAATATATGGAAATCCATCAATGTAACAACTCATCATATAAAGAAACTGAACGGGGAAAAACCCACATGATCATCTCCTTAGATGCTAAAATATCATTTGATAAAATGCAATACCCATTCATGTTAAAGTCTTCGAGAGTTTGGGGATACAAAGAATGTACTTAAACACAGTAAAAGTCAATATACAACAAGCCTGATATATAACATCAAACTAAATGGAAAGATATTTATATCAACTCCACTGAAATCAGAGACTGGCCTCCCTGTCAAGGGGAAGAGGTCAAATATGGGCACCAGAGTTCATATGAAAGTCAGTCCCCACTCTCCAATAATATGTGCAGAATGTCCTGTCCATTGGCTATATCTGGGTCGGGATTAGATGTTTACTGCACGTATTGTCCTTGGCTCATGCCATAGTTTGAGCACGACCCCTGGGCCTAGATCTGCCTGTCATAATGTTTTCTTGTAGGTTTCTAGGACACTCTGGATGCTTCTATTTCCCCATTCTCCCATGATTCTTTCACCTAAAGTCCCAATAGGATGTCCTCCCCCTCTGTCCCTGGTGGCACTCAGAGGAAGGATAGCAGGCTACCAAGAAGAGACTTGATGCCCTATGAGCATATACAGAGGGAGGAGGTCACCTCAGTCACAGTCATAGGGGAGGGGAGTAGGAAGAAAGCAGGAGGGAGGGAGGAATAGGAGGATGGGATAACTATTGAGATGTAATATGAATGAATTAATAAAAATAAAGAATAATAAAAATAAAAAATTAAGAAAAAAAAGAAATCAGAGACAGGACAAGGTTGCCCTCTCTCTGTGTATCTCTTCAATATAGTTATTGAAATCCTTGCTAGAACAATATGACAACTAAAGGATATCAAAGGGATACAAATTGGAAAAGAAGCTGTAAAATTATAACTACTCAAAGATGATATGATAGTATACATAGGTGGTCACAACAATTCTACTATAGAACTCCTACAGCTGATAAACACCTTCAGGATAGTAGCTAGATTCAAAATCAATTCAAAAAAATTGGTAGCTCTCCTTTATACAATATACAAATTGTCTGAGAAAGAAATTAAGGAAACAATATCCTTCATATTAGCAACAAGAAACACCGTTTCTGGTCTAACTCTAACCATGCAAGTGAAAGACGTGTAAGAAAAAACTTCAAGATTATAAAAAAAGAAGCTGAAGAAGTTACCAGAAGATGGAAAGATTTCCTATGCTCATGGATTGGGAAAATCAACACAGTAAAACTGTAAATCTTACCAAAAACAATCAACAGATTCGAAGCAATTCCCATAAATTTTTTATAGACATCGAAAGATCAATTTCCAACTTCATATTGAAAAACAAAATACCTAGAAAAGCTAAATCAATCCCGTAAAATAACGCTGAGGCTTATTCTGTGAATTGGTCACACAATGTAGAGATGAAGGTTGTGGGGTTTAGTGGTGTGAAATCTTAGCTGAGTTTTCTTCAGACTTTGGAGACCAGCTGACGAAGGCTTTGTCCAGAGATCCAATCATGCAGAAGGCCTCCATCTTGATTCCCCAGATTGAGGAAATGTAGGGCAGCTAGCACTTAATTAAGATAATGCACCTAGAGTTTTAATCCAATGGTATGTATATTGCAGGAGGTATACCCAGGCTTGCCTCCATGATTGATACAGTTCAGCTTTGATATGTGTTTCTTAAAAGAGCCAGCTTTTGATACATTTTGACCTGAAGACTTTGCTTTGAAATGTGTCTCTGTAAGGAACGAGCCTTTTGACACTTTTTAGTTGAAGATCTCCTGGACTTTCACCAGTTGGGGGTGGGGTGGGGAAATTTGCTTATTTCTGAGTTCAGGGATTATTAGGAGGGGAAGTCTCACCTCAACCAGCAAGTGAAATCCCACACCTGATTAATCTCTATCCCATATCACAAGGTGTGTTTTAAAGCAACAGTAATACTAAGATCATGGTCTAGCATAGAAATAGGCTGGCTGGTCAGTGGAATCTAACTGAAGACCCACAAACTCGCACACCTATAGACACTTGCTTTTTGACAAAGAAGCCAAATCTATACAATGGAAAAAATATAGCATCTTCAACAAATGGTGCTGCTGTAACTGGATGTCTTCATGTACAAATATGCAAATTGATCCATATTTGTCACCCTGCACAAAACTAAAGTCTAAGTGGATTAATGACCTCAGCATAAAACCAGACACACTAAATCTGTTAGAAGAAAAATGAGGAAGAGGCTTGAACTTATTGGCACAGGAAACAACATCTGACCAGAACACCAACAACTCAGGTCCTAAAGTCAATAATTATCAAATTGAACCTAATAGAACTGAAAAGTAAGGCAATGGACACTGTCAACAGGAGAAATGACAGCCTACAGACTGGGAAAAGATTTTCACAAACCGTTCATCAGACAAAGGGCTAATATCCAAAATAAATAAAGATCTCAAGAAATTAAATACCACCAAACAAAATAAATCCCTTAAAGAGTGGGGTACAGAGCTAAACAGAGAATTCTCAACAGAGTAACAGTGAATGGTTTAAAAACACTTAAAGAAATGTTCAACAAATATAAATAAAAATAGCTCTCAGATTCCATCTTAAACCTATCAGAATGGCTATGATAAAAAAATTCAAGGGACAATACATACTGTCAATGATGTGAAGAAAGGGAAAATACTCCTCCCTTGCTGTTGGGAGTGTGAACTTGTACAACCACCTTAGAAATCAATCTGGTACTTTCTCAGAAAATTGGTAATAATGCTACCTCAAGACCCAGGCATACCATTCCTGGGCATGTACTCAAAAGATTTTCCACCATACAACAAGGACATTTGTTCAACTACTTTCATAGAAGCTTTATTCATAATAGCCAGAATCTCTAAGCCACCCATGTGGGTTCCTTTCTCTGGGAGGCTGGTCTGAGAATCTGTTCACAGAGTTTTCTTCAGCCTTCTGAAGGCTAGCTGAGGAAGGCTGTATCCTGAAAACTGGTCATGAAGAAGGCCTTCTGGGTAGGGAGGTAGATTTCCAGCCAGATCCTCCAGCTTCAGGGAGCACAGGGCTGCCTTGCAAATCGCCAAGGTTGAAAAGATAGGAATCTACTGCCCTTCCAGTGGAGGAAGGGAGCCTCTCACCTGTAAAACACTGCTAAGAGTCAGAAAGGTAGATTTTAATTCACTAAGCTTAATGATAAAAAAGACAAAGACAGAGAGCTATGGAGGGAAAAATGGGAAGTGTGCTCCCTGACCCCATATCTCTGGGTTTTTAAACTAAGCATACCTGAGTTGCAGGACACAGGACCAGGATACCACCCAGGGCTTGTCTCCAGGGAAGATTTGATATTATTTCTTCAAAGAGATAGCTTTTGTCAACTTTTGTGTAGTTTAGGATCTGTGCTTTGGGAGTGGCCCTGCAAGGAACTAGCCTTTTAATACATTTGGATATGATGAGTTTTTGCTAGCAGTAGGTACACTCACCTCTGTCAAGGAAGAAGTTTACTGGGAGGGAGCATGTCCTTGAACTTCAGACAAGGGCCCACAGACCTATATTTCCTTCAACCATAGACTGGATAAAGAAATTGTGGTACGTTTACACAATTGAATACTATTCAGCTATCAAAAACAAGGACATCTTTTAATCTGCATGCAAATGGAAGGAACTGAAAATGATCATCCTGAGTGAGGTAATCCAGATCCAGAAAGACATACAAGGTATATACTTACATTTAAGTGTATCTTAGTACAACATAGATATCCTTTGAGGGATTCCAACCAGTGGGGGATCACTACAGATACTGGGACACACATCCAAATCTGGGTGAAGAGCTGGAAAGTGTATGGAAGAGTTGGTGGATTTAAATAGAAGCATAGAGTTGTTAGGATCTCCATAAAGAGACTATCTAGATTGGAGGATTGAGACCCAGGAGGTCTACACAAACTGAGGCACCAATCAAAAGCATTGCAAGCAGAAGATCTAGACTCTGGTTCATATGTATCCAATGGACAACTCATTCTCCACAGGGGGATGGGAGGGAGTAGGGGACTGCCTCTGATAAGAACTTCAGTGTCTTTGATTTGTTCACTGTCTCTTAGAGTAGAGGCCCTGTGGGAGCACAGAAGAAGGGGATGCAGGCTATTGAGATATGCCTTGATAGGCTGTTGTGAGATGGTGGTAGAGTAGAACACGTATTGTCAGAAGTCTACGGAACAGAAATAGAACAGAAATGCGATGGAGGGAGTGAACACAAAGATAAGAGTGAGGAGATTACAATTGGGATGTAATGTGAATACATTCTAATAATAATAAAAACATTTTAAAAAAGAAAGCAAGGTAATTCTACAGGAACAAGACAAGTAGATGGGGTTTTATATCCCACTGCTTCCTGAAGACACATAAGTAAATGTTTTCATTTGTGTTATGCACATGTCTGTTTGTGCGTATTCATATACTTAAGGTCATGAGCATAAATGTGTTGTATTATAAAAAAAAGAAGTAATTGTACATTGAAGAATTTATTATTTCAAAAGTTGAAGTACATTGTGGTGGAAATATGCTCAGTAGTGTCAAACATTTGATGAAACTATATATTTTGAAAACAGTGATAAATAGTGATAAGCAGCTACTAATTTATTATTCATTTTTAAAGAAAGTTTTCAATTAAATTTTTAATATTTTAAGATATTTGCTGCAACTTTAAGTATCTTTTGTCTTTTCTGGCTTCTAAATACACTCATAGTAGAATATCATCAAAATCAACAACATGTATACTACAGGGATAAAGGAAAATGTCACTTTAGCATTTTAATTGTGACCTGACTCTGGAAGTAGTGTCTGCTGAACTGAGAATATTTGTACATTGATATGTTTTCTCAGCAGCCATATGGCATTTTCTTGCTGTAGTTGGCTATACCTTGGGGACTGACTATTTTTTGAGGGGGTAATTTCATTTCAAGCTCTTTTTATGAATATCAAGAGAAAAGTTTTTTACTGAAATATATATGGAATCACATTTTTATAAGAATTGAGTATTTTTCATTTTAATTTTTTTTATAATTGGTTTTAACACTATCTGCTCAATCAGGTAATCCATTTATCAATAAGAAACCTATGTATATGCCACTTTCTTTTATATACCAACAAACAAATTCAAATCTAAACATCACCTTCATTAAATAGAGAGTAAAAAGTAATAAATTTTGGCCATTGAGAACAATGAGCTTCAGTTCTAGGAAGTTCTACCTAAATTATTTAATTATTTGTCATTCTGTGAGACTATAGTTTAATCAAAACTAATTTTAAATAATAGATTCTACTTAAAAGTAAAACAAATTGATGCTGGAAGATGATAGTGCCATTTCTTAGTTATATGTTTGAAATTTCATAATGAAATTAGAATAGACTTCTAAGGTAGAAAACTGTACATGTTTTAATTTTTCTGTTAAGTTCTTTAAAAGTATGCTTTATTATACCAGTTTGGGTGGAGGTGCAGTATAATTTCTGACACTTGTTTTTTTTTTTTTTTTTCCACCAGTTGATGACTCAGAATGCTGTTTAAAATTTGTAATTGTCTCTCTCCAGGACAATATCTGCTTTTTTCCCCATTCACAGGATTTATCTCAGGGCAGCAAAAGGAATACCTCAGGATTACAGTGATTATAATATTGATATAAATGTTATTCAATGCACCAAGGAATTCAATCGTTTTTTGTCCACATTTTATTCTCATTTATAAAATACTTATGTTTATATTAATAACTTTTTTGCTTTTTGGTCTGAGTGTTTTTCATTGTTGATATTCAAGACATAATCTAGTTTAAGCATAATTTTATAATAACTAGTATCCTAATATTCTATTTATTTAAATTTGTGTCAAATTTACATTTCTGTCATTATTATTTAATTATTGAATCACCTAGTCACCAACTAGAATAGTGAGAAAAGGGCCTATTGTATTATAAATGAGGTGGTTTTAGTAACAACATGACTTAGATTCAAAATTATACAATTAATAAACACAATTAAGTTATACTGCTAGCACTGCATGCTAGTTTGTGTGTTCTTTGATTAGTAATTCTGTAGAATCTTATTTCCTACAATAAATAAAGTTTCTTTTCTTATGAAATAAAATATTACAGAATTCTAGTTTCTATGGAAACTTTATTGAAAGTTAGCCAGAGTCAGAAAAGCATGAAGATAATGTAAAAAAATTCTCCTTTGTGGAATTATTTCTGCATAAAAGTTACATTAATACCACAATATAATTGAAGCTGGTGTACCTCACAACCAGGATGAGAGCAAGGAATATTATAACTGAGAAACTTGTAAGCCTACAGAAATAAAGATTATGCATAATGGTTTTTCAAATGTTTAGCTGGAATGTCATATTTTGTTTGTACGACACAATGAATAACAAAGGAATTTATATTTAAAAAATAGGCTGTAACATAATTCTGCCTAAATATAGGTAAGCTTGGATGCAAACAGAGTTAATGGCTGAACTCTGCCAAGCAGGAAAACAAGTCCTTAATAGTTCCTGCCTCACAAATATGTCTGTAACATATATTGGGCTACAAGGCCAAGGATGATGCTCCAATGTTATAAAGCGTGTTGGCTGACTGTTCAGGCAGCAAACTGTATCTGTCATGTTTTCATTTGGAAGCTCCTAATGAGCACTTCCATTTCACTCAAATGTTTTATTCCTTCTCAAGTCTCTGATGAGGTTGAAGACCAGATAATTTAGTCTTACAATTAATCTTAGTTGGTTAGAAATTGAGATGTTTTTAGATCAAATAGATGTTTTAAGTTAATAGAGATGAGATATGATACATATTGATCTTCATTCAGAAATTTAGAACCAACAAGATAGGAAAGATGTTTACTTCAAGTTTGCCAAACACAAATAGCCAAATCACTATGAATGGTTCTTTGTGACATATGTAATTTATTTTATTTATATGTAATAATATAAATGTATATATTAAAAAAGAAACAAAATTTAAAAAGAGGAAAAATAGGCTGTAATCATATGGTATAGGAGGAGGTCCCCTTCTGTCATAGGTCCAGGGGAGGGGAACAGGGTGAAAGTGGGGGGAAATGGTAAGATACAAGTGAGAGGATAACAATCAGGATGTAATCTGAATAATAACATTTAATAAATAAAACAAAAAAAGAAAAATGGAATGTTTATGTTTACTACTGGGATCAAACTATCCTCCTACAGATTATGTATGCCCACATGGTCTAAATATAAAATGATTGAGGTGGTTGACCACTAATGCTGTTTTTTATGAACCCTGAGACAGATTAAAAATACTTAATGAAGTTTTTAGAATCAATATATTAGATGATCAGGAACTGCATGTTCTGATGTAAAAGAGAATTCTTAGAATTGTATTGGGGTACAGATGACTTGTACTTTTTTCTCAATCACAGACCATGACCTTGATGTGGTTCTTGACTACAGAAAATGGCAAGTACAAGAAAGGCATATGAAGAATATGCTCTGGGACACAACAAGGCCATAAGAACACCAGAATGCATAAGAAATAACTCAGATATGTGGGTAAAAGATATTGTTTGTAGAGAATAGGGAAGGAAGCATTTAGATAAAGGATCACAAGTTAGCGAATCTGTTGGATCATGCTCTGATTACATTACTATCTCTAGTAGCTAGATAAATTAGAGATATCACCAGTGGGAGAAACAAATTTATTCCTAATTGAAATAAACCCAGAGTCTTGTTTCTACCTCCTTCCATGTTCCTGTAATGCTCACAGCTATTTTGCTCCTGCATGAGTGTTATCAGAGTTTATTGAGAAATGAATTTTGAAACGAACAATAGTCTACCTACATGTCTTAATTATTTTTCGATTGTTATAAAGATACATCACAACCAACACAACATATAAAAGAGTTTATTAGGATCTCAGTTTCAGGTCAGACCAAGACCATTGTGGCTGGGTGCTCGGCAGTAGAAAGGCAAATTGTTACTTGACAAGTAGCTGAGACCTTACATCTGATCTACATGCAAAGAGTAGATGGAAATATTGTGAGCTTTTGAAACTTCAAAGTCTACTACCACAAATGACACCCTGATTCCAACAAGACCACATGCATCACACTATTGAACTCAAAACTAAATGAATGATGGAAATGGTGTAATGTAATCCAACAGTGGCCGTTGGCCCAGATTGTAATAGAAGGAGAATTAACTTTAGGAGATGAAATATATTTACTTGAAAAGAGATAGTGAATAGGTTAATTCATGAAGACAAAGGTAGGCTTTCTCAATTTGTAACTATTGGGTTTCACTTCTGATAACATGTAGTAAGTTTTGGAGTTAATATTAGAGAACAAATAAATAATCCTCTCCAAAAAACAATTGTCTTAGTTAGGATTACTATTACTGTGATGAAACACCATAGACAAAAGCAACCTGATGAAGCAAGAGTTTATTTTGCTTACACTGCCACAGCACTGATTATATGTGGTATTAGCTATTGTGTGAGTTCTTTATTCTCTTCCACCCCTTTCCACTCCTCATCACTCCAACACTAAGTAGAAGAGAAAGGATAGATGGTAAAGGGGGTATCATTATCATTAGACTATTTTCTACTGATTAGTAGCCTCAAGTTTCTTGGGGAAAATTTAATCTTCACACTCAGAATATTCAATTTCTTCTGAACTCTTTGCACATCACTACTAAAGAAACTGCAACAAACCATAAAAACAGCAACCACGAACCACCAGCAGAAGCAACAGCTGGCTGAGGAGCATCAACCATCACAGCTACTCTACAAACCCTCTCAAATGCCCCTAAAGCTCCAAATGTCATACACTTGCACAGTCTGCAGCTGGCAAAATCATGCCGCTGCTAGAGCATAATTCAAATCATAGTCAGCTGCTATGGACAATGTGAAACATCCATATATCTCATACCTGAGGTTAAAACCTGTTTATCATCATAGGAACTCAGGACAAGAACTCAACCAGGCCAGAAACCTGAAGGGAAGAGCTGATGCCAAAGCCATGGATAAGTGCCACTTTTCATGGTTTTCTCAGCCTGATTTCTTATAGCATCAGCCAGTGGGACCCAACCCAAAACGATCTGGGTCATTTTACAAAAATTATTATTAAAGAAAATGGATTACCAATTTGCCTGAAACTGTATCTCATAGAGTCATCTTTTTTCAATTGAGTTGAATTTTGAAATAGAATTGAACTTTGAAAATTTCAATTCATTTTTTTCATTTCATACCAGGTGATGTTAGCCTCTATAAAATTGACATAAAAATTAATAAGAAGAATAATAAATGGATTGGTGTGGTGAGGATAGTTCTAATACATGCTATTGTTCCAGTACAAGGAAGTAAGGCAGAAGATTCTCAAGGTAACCTAAGTAGACATGAAAACAGACCTAAGCTACACACACACACACACACACACACACACACACACACACACACACACACAC
>OU015747.1:70204885-70233754 GCA_907169655.1 Acomys percivali
CACACACACACACACACACACACACACACACACACACACACACACACCACTTGACTCCAGGAAGAAATGGCTAGTGATGTGGAGCATTAATAAAGTGCTCACAAAATATATGTAAGGCCTTTAGTTCAATCCTCTGTGTTATATTGCACAAAGAGAACTTGGAGTTATCTTATGTGAAATGTGTGTGCGTGTTTACTGGTATCTAGGTAAGTGTGCATAGGTTTTGGAGGGTAGAATCAACTTATGTATCAATCTTCAGTGACCAGAAGCCACCATCCCTCCCCTACTTTTTTAACATGGAATATATGCATGGGTCTTGTAGCTAGAAAATTACACTAGGCCACTTGACCAGTGTGCTCAAGGTGTCTGCCTGTTTCTGAGCCAAGAGTTAGCATTACAAACTTTACCAGTTTTTTATGTGGGTGGTTGCTAGAGATCAATGTGAGATCTTCCTGCTTGGATGTCACCTGTTTTACTGATTGATCTATGTTCATTTACAAGGCTCATATCAATAAGTTATACTGAACTATACTGGAGATAGTGTTCTTTTGGGAATTTCTGTTTTGAGAGTAATTATAAAGAGTATGGATTGTAGTTATATCTCTGGGATTCATACTTACATACCTGGGATATGTTCTCTGTTAGGTGATGAATATAGCTTCCATTTTTGTTTGTTGTATTCTGAAATGGACTTATTTATTTATTTAAATAAATACTTTAAGATCATATCAACATATTTTCTCAATGAAGGATAACAATATTGTGTCCTAATATTCACACTTTTTCCTCTATCTTTTAACAATGGGATTCTATAGCAATTATACCAATAATTTATAAAGTTAAAATGAGTTAGCCTTTGTTTCTAGTTTATATTCATACACCTCTTAATTGAATATATGCATGTATATGAATATATATGTATATATATCTTTGTACTAACTTTACATGAAACAAATTAAGGAATGTGTTGAATTACACAATGGCACTGCTGAGATACAAATCTTTTATTTCATTGGAGACTATAATGACAAACCAGAAGGAATGACTTTCATCTCAGTAGTACCTGTGAAATTATTATAAATGTAATATATTTTCCTGATATTTGGATATCTTTAAGTCCTATGGTCACAAAATTGACAATAATGTGCAATTGCACCAGTAATTTGAATTGACTTACCTTGAATTATAAACTCCATATGTCCTCAAATAAATCATCCTTTTAGCTTCAAATAGATTTCTATCCCTTAAATGTGCTAAAGTACACATTAAAAAAGAAGAATTCCTGTAAAATATCTATGATTTTTGGTAATAATTGAATGCTTATAATTAGCATTGTAGTTTATGATCCTCACAGACTCTTTTCAAGTTATTATCAAAAAAACCAAATAATTTTTCTCCATGATCCGATATTCAACTAATGCCATTAAGAATAATGACATATTTGTCTCCAACTTTTCATAGAATAGTGATCTAGGAATCAAAACCTGATATGACAAGTCCGGCTTAAAATCACTCAGTGCTGAATACTAATGGTCACTCACAATTTCATCAGTTATACAGACTATAACATAGCTTGATATGGGCCAGAAAAATAGATACTTGTGTAGTTAGAGTTGGACATTTCAATTCCTAGACATATATTGCTCCTTTTCAAAACATTGGGCTATACAACATGCCATACCAAAGCAAAAACAAAACAAATATATAAATAAAATAGAAGCAACAAAAACAACCAAAAACTTTTGATTCTTTCCTCCTTCATTAATGTTTGTAGTTCACAAACCCTTTCAAATATGACATGTAATTTATTTATAATCTCTACATTTTCCATCATGAATTCAAGATTTTACATGATATTTCAAAATGTAATTGTTTTCATGGCAGAGTAAGCCAAAAATATTTGTGAAACTGGGGCTCCCCACACCTTCCCTTGCCCAACACGACACTCCAGCTGTTTATGATAAATACAAGTCCTTGGTTGTCTGAAAGATCTGATGCATAGGTTTATTTGCTCATGTTTTATTTATTTATTTTATTCTTTTTTCATTTTCTAAATTATATTAATTTATTCAGATTACATCTAAATTGTTATCCCCTCACTTTTACCTTCTCGCTTCTTTTACTCTGTCTTTCACCCTTTCCTAGGTTTGTGACAGAAGGGGACCTCTTCCCCCACCATATTCACAGCCTATCAAATCTCATCCTGGTAGCCTGCTTATCCTTTTTCTGAGTGCCACCTGGCCTCCCCACCAAGGGGAAGTGGTCAAATATGGGGCACCAGAGTTCATGTCAGAGTCAGTCCCTGCTCTCCCACAACTGTGGAGAATGTCCTGTCCATTCTTTAGATCTGAATATGGGTTCAATGTTTATTGCATGTATTATTCATCGGTTGGTGAAGTAGGTTGAGTAGATCTCCCCGGGGTTCAGATCTGCCCATGATGATGTTTTTCTTGTGGGTTTTTAGGACACTCTGGGTCCTTCTATTTCTTTATTATCCCATATTTCCCTCACCTAGAGTCTCAATAGAAAGTCCCCACATCTATTCTGATCTCCTGGTAAGTGAAGATTTCATTGGACATCCTTTTAGGGCAAGTGTCCAATTATAAGTGAATATATACCATGTGAGTCTTTCTGGGTCTGGGTTAACTCACTCAGGATGATCATTTCTAGTTCCATCTATTTGCCCATATATTTCAGGATTTCCTTATTTTTAATAGATGAGTACTATTATATAATATAAGTGTACCACAGTTTAGGTTGCTTCCAGGTTCTGGCTATTACAAATAGGGCTGTTATTAACATAGTTGAGCTTATGACCTTGCTGTGTGGTGGATCATCTTCTGGGTTTACTAAAAGCAGTGGAATAGCTGGGTCTTCAGGTAGCCCTATTCCTAGTTTTCTGGGAAAGTGCCAGATTGATTTACAAAATGGTTGTACAAGTTTACACTCCCAACAGCAATGAAGGAGTGTTCTCCTTTCTCTACATCCTTACCAGCATGTGCTGTCACTTGAGTTTTTGATTGTAGCCATTTTGATGGGTATAAGATGGAATCTCAGAGTTGTATTGATTTGCATTTCTCTGAAGACCAAAGATGTTGAACATTTCTTTAAGTGTTTCTAAGGCATTCAATATTTCTCTGTTGAGAATTCTATTTCTGTAGGATAAATAGGACTATTTAATTTGTTTATCTGATCTTAATTTAACTTTGGCAAGTAGAAACAAGTAAGAAAGTTGTCCATTTCCCTTAGATTTTCAAATTTTGTGGCATACAAGCCTTTAATTAGGACCTTATGATTCTTTTTACATGTTCAGTGTCCGTTGTTATGTCTCCGTTTGCACTTCTGATTTTGTTAATTTGAATAGTGTCTCTCTGCCTTTTAGTTAGTTTGACTAATGGTTTATCTATCTTGTTGATTTCCTCAGATAACAAGCTCTTGGTTCTGCTGATTTTTTAAACTGTTCTCTTTGTTTCTAATTTATTGATTTCAGCACTTTTGTTATTTCCAGCCATCTACTCTTTTTTCCCTTTGGGTGTTTCTGCTTCTTTTTTTTCCAGGGCTTCCAGATGTGTCATTAAGTTGTCTATATGAGATGTTTCCAGTTTCTTTATGAAGGCAATTAGTGCTAAGAATTTTCCTTGTAGCACTGCTTTCAATATGTCCCATAAATTTGTATATGTTGTTCCTTACTTTTCATTGAATTTTAGGAAGTCCTTAATTTCTTTTTTCTTCCTTGACACAGCTGTCATTAAGTAGAGAATTCTTTAATTTCCATGTGTTCATAGGCTTCTTGTTGTTTCTGTTGTAGAAGTCTAGCTTCAGTCCCTGGCGATCTGATAGTATACCAGGTATTATTTCAATCTTCTTGTATGTGTTGAGGATTGTTTTGTGACCTATTATATGATCAATTTTGGAGAAAGTTCCATGAGGTGCTGAGAAGAAGGTATACTCTTTCATATTTGGGTGAAAATTTCTGTAGCTATCTCTTCTGAGATCCATTTGATTCATGACATTGGTAATGTCCTTTTTTCTCTATTTATTTTCTGTTTTGTTGACCTATCTTTTGGTGAAAATTAGGTGCTGAAGTCTCTCACTATAAATGTGTGGGGGTCGATGTGTTGTTTAAGCTTTGTTGATATTTCTTTTACAAATGTGGGTGCCATTGTATTGAGAACATAGATGTTCAGAATTGTGATGTCATCTTGGCTGACTTTATCTTTTATGAGTATTAACTGTCTTTCCTCATCTCTTTTGATTAATTTTGGTTTAAACTCTATTTTATTATATATTAAAGTGGCTACACCAGCTTGTTTCCTGTGTCCATTTGCTTGGAATACCTTTTTCAAGCCTTTTTCCCTGAGATAATGTCTATACTTGTGGCTGTTATGTATTTCTTGGATGAAGAAGAATGTTGGGTCTTGTTTATGCATCCATTAAGTTAGCCCATGTCTTTTTATTGACGAATTCAGATGACTTATGTTGATGGATATTAGTGACCAGTGACTGTTAAGTCCCTTGATTTGATGTTGGCTACAGTAGAGTGTTAGTGTGGTTATGTTTTGGTGATGGTGTAGTTATCTATTTCCCATGTAATTTTGGTTGTAGTTTGTCACTTTGGGTTGGAGTTTTCCTTCTAGTAACTTCTGTAAGGCTGGATTTGTGTCTATGTCCTGTTTAAATTTGTTTTTATTATGAATATCTTTTTTTCTCCATTGATGGTTATTGAAAATTTCACTGGATAGAGTAGTCTTGCTTGGCATCTGTGGTTCTTAGGGTTTGCAGGACTTCTGTCCAGGCCCTTCTGGCTTTTATGGTCTCCGATAAGAAGTCTGGTGTAATTCTGATAGGTTTTCCATGCTACATTATTTGGTCCCTTTCTCTTGCCTTTAGTAGTCTGTAGCTTTTGTGTTTTTAGTATTATGTGGTAGGAGAATTTTCTTTTCTGGTCTACTCTTTTTGTTGTTCTGTATGCCTCTTGTATGTTTATATGCATCTCCTTCTTTAAATTAGGGGAAATTTCTTTTATAATTTTGTTGAAGATATTTCCTGGGCCTGAAATATTGTTATACTCAGATTTCATCTTTTCATTGTGTCATTGATTTTTTTGGATGTTTTGTGTGAGGAATTTGTCAGATTTAGCATATTCTTTCGTGTTTGTTTCAAGTTCTACCACAGTACCTTCTACTGCTGAGATTCATTCCTCCATCTCTTGAATTCTGTTAGAGAAACTTAGGTATGCATTACTGGCTTGCGCCTCTGAGTTCTGTTGTTCCTGGCTTTCTTCTGTCTGTGTTTTTATCATTGCTTCCATGTTCTTCTTCAGATATTGAAGTGTTTTATTGATTTCCTTCATATGATTTTATTTTCCTGATTTCTTCCAGTGCCTGACATAGGCCTCTTTAATATCTTCAATCTGTTTGTCTGCGTATTCCTGCATTTGTTTATGGATTTTATTCATTTCCTCCATTATAATCTTCATTACTATGGATTTTTGGTCATTTTCTTGTGTTTCAACTGTGTATGAATTCTCAGGGTTTATTTATTTGGGATAGTAGGGGTCTAGAGATGCCATATTGTTTTGGGTTTTGCTGTTTATGTTTTTATACTGACCTCTAGTCATCTTGTTGTCTCTGAAGTTGAGAGGTAGTTTCTGTTCTCCTTCCTGGGTACAGGAAGGTGACCTGGTTTCAGTTTAAGGGCACTTTTCTCTACACGCTGGGCTTCCCACTGGGTCAGCAAAGGCCAGTGCTGGAGCTCTGAAGCCCAAGAATTAGTTCAAAGTAGTGTAGATAAAGTCAGTTATCCTGCCTTTGACTGTGTTTGAAAACCTTGACCTAAGGCACTGGGATTTTAGGGGCCTAGCCTCAGTCTACCCTAGAGTTCTCCCAGCCACTGCTGACTTTTGGGTGTTGTCTAGTATTCTGCCTTCAATCCAGGCTGTGGGGCCTAGAATCAGTGCCACTTGAGAGAGCAGATACTGCCCTCTGGCTTCTGGGAGTTGGCTGGCCTTCTATCTATCCCTTCAGGCCAGTTCAGTGCCCTCTGGGCATGCATGTACACTCTTTCTGGGTTGCAGGAGCTGGTCAGGCACTGCCAGAGCTTGCTGGAATGGATCCCTGGTTTGGAGTGGGTACCTAGTTTTCTGCCTGATCCCCTTCAGGCCAGGTCAGACCCTCCAGAGAGTGTGGGAGCCCCATCTAAGCTGTGCTGCCTAGCTCGGTGTCTGCCTGGTCCATTTAGGACAAATCAGTTCTGCCCAAGTGTTCGGGGGAATAGAATGTTTGGATGGAGGTTTCTTCCCGATCTGATCAGACAGAGTGGCCTCAGGTCAGCCCAAATGTGTGGCTTTGGAGCTCTGCTTGGAGGGTGTGTTGACAGCTGTCTCAACACCTCCCCCGGGAGGGGGGGTTGAGCCCTGGGTCCCTGTGTGGACTGGCGGCCCCAGTTCTACACTTTCCAGTACTTCTGGAGCAACCATCCCACAGATCCAACCGAGAGGGATAAAGAGAGCTGCTAGCACCCTCAGCTGCACTGGGCTTTGAATTTTGTGCCTGTGTGGTCTCCAATCTCTGGGGCTTTCTTAGGACTCACAGGATGGTCTAAGGTTAGAATCCTCCCATTTTCCTTAATTTTTCTTAGGCCCTGAAATCCTGGTTGGAGTTAAACCACCTCCTGTTCAGTCTCAGGTACAGCATCCCTGCGTACCCAGCAGCTCCCTGGCAGGTAAGGGTCCAGTCTCTGGGAATTGGACCCTGGTCCTCTGGGCCAGTTGGGTGGTCTGAGGATGATCCTACCTGTGCTCTGTACTTTGTGGACCCCACTAGCCTAGGGCTCTTCAGGTCTTGTGGTATTTAGCTCCCACTCTGGTCTGTAGTCTCTGTTCTGCAGATCTGATACCCTGTGTGTCTGGTGTCACCATCTTGGATTCCCTACAATCCTCAAGCATTTAGCACTGCACAATGTTGAGGTAGTCTGCTGGCTGGGCACTCCAGTCTTCAGGCTCCACACTAATCCCTCCAAGTAGCCATCTTTCACATGGAAATAAAGCTCCTGGAAGGATAACAAGGCTGCAGTGGGCACAGTGGGGTCAGAGGAACAGCTGGACAAGACAGCCCAGATCAGGTTGCACACAAGACCTAAAGATCAGCTGATGTAGTGGCAAAAGCATGATGTCAAGTGTACCAGGTGATGCATAGCGTCTCTCCTTGCTTATGTTTTAAATGTTTACATTTGAACTCATTGTGGTGATACACACCTGTAATTGCAGCACTCTGGTAGACAGGTGAATGTCTGTGAATTTGAGGCCATCCTGGTGTATACAGTGAGTCCAGGGCAGCCAAGACTACATAGAAAACTCCTGTCTCAAAAACAAAACAAAACAAAACAAAACAAAAAATGAAAGTTTAATTATGATAGAATTTTATTTTTTACATACCACAAGCTTATATGATTTACAAATACCTCATAATAAAAATTACCATATCCATCATTGTTAAGGTTTTTCTGTGCTCTTTTGGAATATTAACCATTCATTTTTTCAGACATTTAACATCTATAGACAGGTATTAATCTGTATGTAGACACCATGTATTACTTTTCATTTCTAGACATGTATATTAAAGTACTCATGTACTATGTGCTCTTATCAACTCATTTAATGTAACATTCTTGCATATAGTTTCCCCATCTTATTTCTGAGCACTGTATCATTGTACAGATATGCCAGGCTTTTAGGTAGGCATTTGACCTTTATGGTTTTGGATATTTCAAATATAGTCACTATAAGATTTGTATGAAACTTCTTTGAATCCATATGACAATTTTTCTATAACATAATGTCTGTAATATCATGGATGTACACTTAAGTTTAGAAGACTCTTCCATCACCTTCATACATAGTTACAAGTACAGTTTCATGTGACCATATCTGTACTACAACAAGCTGAATAAAGACCATATATTGAAAGATTTGTTAGTATTGCAACAGTATTAAAAGGAAAGAGATTTAACAGGCGACAAGACCATGAAACCTCTGTCTTTCATTATTCTTGAATTAATCCAATCCTTCATCACAGGATTATCTTTAAAAGGATGAACCTGGTAATTCTTAGACTTTTGTGATAAAGCAGCAAGAAGGTTTCTATGCCTTCTGAATTACAAAGATATGTGATACATTTTTATAGTAACAACCAGCAGATTAAAACAACTACCATTCGAATACTGCAAGGATCACAACTCCTCACCCACAGTTCATAGACCTATTTTTGTAGTTCCTGAACTTTAAATGCATATAGGATGATATCTATATATCATTTTAATTTGCACTTACCTGAGCTGTAATGGCCTTCAGTATTTCCCACATGTGAAACTGGTGTTCATATAATGTGGTATGCCAGATTTCTCTGTATTGTAACATTCTCCCTTATAGGGACTGGGAAGGCTCATGAACTCCACACACTATGCAGCCTTTCTGTAAATGCACTTAAGCAACAGACCAAAAAATAAATCATTGTTGAAGAACAGGACAGGCCTTAGTAACATAGCCAACTGAAAGATGAATAAAAACATTGTGAGTCATCCCAATTCTGTGTAGTTCAGTCACCTGTGTCCTTCTTAGTAAAACCTTTTCTCATGTTTTAGTAAGTAAACCTAAGCAATTCAATGTCTCACTAAGCTGCACGTGGTTGGAATTGTTTTTGTGTTCTGCTGCTACCTTCTGAACATTGAGTAAATGAAAACAGAATTCCCAGAAAAGTAAAACAGTTAGTAGGGGAAATGCCATCAGTGGTTTAGTTCTAATTTTTTCCAGACTCTTGGAAATTTTTCCTCATTGCTTAATTTTAATTTACATGTTCTGCCTATGGCTTTGTCCTTTTATGGATCTGAGGGTATTATTTGTTTTTATGTTTTCCTCTTTGATTGTTTTTAAGCCGGTAGTTTGATGGTATGAGAAAGTGGTCAGAATTACATGGTAACTTGTCAAACAATTGTGAATTAAGCTCCTGTGTCTATTATCCTGAACCTGCTCAGAAATTGGTGGATGTGACCTGGAAATCTTTTTATGTACCACTTTTTTTTTCATTAATGTATTTAATCACAGACATGATCACAGACCTCTCCCTTTTCTCTTATCAGTTGCACCCTCAAATTCCCCTCCTTCCATTTCATTTCCTCTTCTCCCCAGAGAGGAGTACCAACAGATCCTGGCACATTAAATAGCAGCAGGACTAAGAGCTTCCTCTCCAACTGATCTCAGACAAGGGAGCTCAGCTATGGAAAAAAGATTCAAAGGCAGGCAACAGAGTCAGAGACAGCCACTACTCTGATTGTTAGGGTACCTACATGAAGACCAAGCTGCACATATGCTACATATGTGTAGGGAGCCTAGCTCCAGTCCATGCATGCTCTTTTATTGGTGGTTCAGACACTGTGAGCCAACATGGACTTAAGATATTTTCTTCTGTAGGTTCTTCTTGTAGTGTCCTTGACTCTTCGAGCTACCTCAATCCTTTTCCACCACACTTCCACAAGACTCCCCAAACTTCACCTATTGTTTGGCTGTGGGTTTCTCCATCTGAATCTATCAGCTGCTGGATGAATCCTTTTAGTTATGTATCATGTTTAAGTAATTCCAAGCATGCCAATTATTGAGACCCACAGACATACATAATCTTATCTTTTTAACTAAATTGCTTCAAGTTGCCACAGAGCATAGCTCTCAGGGTGACTTTTACTCTAGTATTAATCCTGGAACTTTGCTCAATTTACACAATTTTTTTGTATCAAGCCAATTTATTGATACGTTTGAAATACATATTTATGCATGTGAAAGTATAGCATAAAATTATCTTTTATTTGCCTGATGTAATTGTCTCAAAGGCTTACTGTTGAACAAGTTTAACCTTTCTAATACTTTCTGAATTCTGGCTGGCTGGTTGAACTTAGCTGTTCTGGCTGAACAGCTCTCAAAGCTGACTGACTCAAACTGGGTTCAGTCTGTTTCTCACTGAATTGCTCTACTTAGAAAAAATACCACTGAACTCCTCATACTTTACTGCAGGAACCCAACTGCACTCACCTGATCTGTACTAAACTGTGCTATACTCCCAAACTGTTCTGCACTGTTTTTTCTACTGAGCTCTCTACCAGACTGTACTATATTGTCTTCCCTTTTCTATATCTCTACTCCACACTAATCTAATGTGTTCTTTTGTCATTGTTTTTTTCTAAATTCAACTATTATTCTTTTACTTCTTAATTTATGGTTAGAATGTTTCATTTCTACTGTGTCTAAGTTTTTGACATGCAAAAGAAATGATTGTTACTTGAGTGTCTATACCTTGATAGCTATATTCAAGAAGAGTTTAAACAAAACAAAATGAGATGAAGTAACATGTTAATAATGGATAGTAGTGGGTAATGCCTAGAGTTAATCTTTCTTGGTAATCAATTTCTTTTGTATGTATTTACCCGATACCCCCACCCCCATGTGTATGTGGGTTCCTTTCTCTGGCAGGCTGGGCTGAGAATCTGGTGACAGCATTTTCATCAGCCTTCTGGAGGCTAGCCAAAGAAGGCTCCATCCTGAGAACCTGTCATGAAGAAGGCCTTCTTGTGCAGGGAGGAAGCACAGGGCAGCCACACTCAGCTGGGCTTGAGACAATGGGCATCTACATCCCTTCCAGTGGGGTAAGGGAGCCTCTGGCTTGTAAAAGGCCAGATAATGGACCACACATGATTAAAATAAAGACAGTCAAGAGTCAAAGACCTAGATTTTAATTCACTATCCTTAATGATTAAAAAAATGACAAGGATAGGGATCTATGGATGGAGAAATGGGGAGTGCACTCAACAACCCCACAAGCTCTGGGATTTTAAACCAAGGATATCTAAGTAGCAGGAGACACACCCAGGATACTTCTCAGGGCTTATCTCCAGGTTACCATTGATGATTTTCTTCAAAGAGCCAGCTTTTGACACCTTTTGGGTTAGGGCTTGCTTTTGAAGTGTCCAAGCAAGGAACTAGCCTTTCAACACATTTGGGTCTAGTGGATTGTTTTGCTCACAGGGGTAAGGCTGACCAATGTCAAAACCTGAAGCTTACCTGGAGGGATCATCTCTTCCACCTGCAAACAAGGGCTAACATGTGCATATATCACTGCATATGTGTGTAAGGACATCAGAAAACCCTTGTGTGAGTCAGTTCTCTCTTTTTAGCATATAGGCTTTGCTGAGCACACGCAAGTCATCAGGTTTGGCAATAACTGTCATTACCTACTGAGTGCTCATGCTGGCCCCTATAGGCAGTATAAGGACGGCCTATAAACCTAGTATTTATTGCATTTTTTCTGTTTTTGTTAATTAAACCTTTTTTATTTTTTACATGTACATTTTTTTTAAATTTTATTAATTTATTCTTGTTACATCTCAATGGTTATCCCATCCCTTGTATCCTCCCATTCTTCCCTCCCTCCCATTTTCCCCTTATTCCCCTCCTCTATGACTGTTCCTGAGGGGGATTACCTCCCCCTGTATATGCTCACAGGGTATCAAGTCTCTTCTCGGTGACCTGCTGTCCTTCCTCTGAGTGCCACCAGGTCTCCCCCTCCAGGGGACATAG
Source organism: Acomys percivali (assembly GCA_907169655.1). Classification (NCBI taxonomy): domain Eukaryota; kingdom Metazoa; phylum Chordata; class Mammalia; order Rodentia; family Muridae; genus Acomys; species Acomys percivali. The sequence continues at coordinate 70,216,506 of OU015747.1, forward strand.
TCAAATATGAGGCACCAGAGTACGTGAGAAAGTCATATCCCACTCTCCACTCAAGTGTGGAGACTGTTCTGACCATTGGCTAGATCTGGGTAGAGTTTTAAAGTTTACTGCCTGTATTGTCCATGGCTGTTGCTTTAGTTTGAGCGGGACCCCTTGGCCCAAATCTGCCTATCATAATGTTCTACTTGTAGGTTTCTAGGACCCACTGGTACATTTATATTATTACACATATATACAAAAAACTACCTACAACAAGAAGAACCATGAAACAATAAGGAATTATATAAATGTTGCATTCTTAGTGATTTGGCTATTTGTATTTAACAGCCTTGAAAAAAACATCTTTCCTGTCTTTGTGCATCTAAAATTCTGAATGTAAATAAATTTCCATCACCTCTTGTCATTATCAACTTAAAACATCTATCTAGACCTAAAAACATCTTAAACAATGACAACTAAGCTTCATTTTAAAACTAAGCTACCTGGTCTTCAACTCCATCAGAGGCTTGAAAAGGAATAAACTTGATTACATGAGCATGCCAGGAGTGCACATCAGTAGCTTTCCAAATGAGAAAATGACAGTTTTCTACCTGAATAATCATCCAAAACTTTCTATTACCTTGGAGCATTTTCTTCAGACTTCTAGCCCAATTATCTGACAGACATATTTGTGAGGCAGGAACTGTTGAGGACTATCTTACCCTTTCTTGGAAGTTTGGACGTCAACTGCACCTTCATCCAACCTTGCCCTTTTTTTTAGGCAGAATTCTGTCTGTGGTATAAATGAGCACATATTGCCCAGTCACTTGTTTGCTACATTTGAAACCATCTGGATAAGGACATTCTTTGATGCTCGTCATCCTCTTAAGGTAGGCTAGGCGCTGCGAGGATTAACCTGTCTCATTGTCCGTGAATCTTTAAAATAATAAGAAACTTATTTTAAATGCCATCTTCCACATGTCTCTGAGGTTTACGAAGACCTTATTTAACTATCCTACCTTATGTTTCTATAGAATCATATCTATCTTCTAACCTTAAGATGTATATTTTTGTGATAAAAGTAGACTAGTAATTGACATGACCACGATTTCATCAACTAAAATTTAACTTGTAAAACGTATTTATCCTAAGAAGACTGCAATAGCACTTTCAAAGTATTTGAAGTAAACCTTGTATTATAATTGAATTATGTGTGTATAATACCTCATATTAGAGTCAATATATATGTGTATATATATGTGTATATATATATATAATGTGCCTGAATAATCTTACATTTGAATTCCATACCACTGTATCTAGAATTAAACTTATATTGACTGTATATACAAAACTCTATGCCAGTGAATTAAAAATAACCATGTGAGTGACAATTGAGACATTAAGATGAGGAGTAGATTCACTAATTTACTTTTTATTCTGTCTTCCCTGTCTATTTCTATATTCCTGCTTCCTGCTTTTCAACCCCTATCTCCAAACCTAAGAATATAAGATGAAGGAAATGTTAGACAATGCTGAGTCTAACCTTGTTTTCTCTCTAAATATGACCAATAATAACTTGTAACCAACTACCATGGATAATAAGCCTCTATATCCCAAAAGAGCAACCCAAAACCTACCTGATCACCCTTAAAAGAAATGGGGCATTGTTCTGTTAAGGTTTTTTTCCAGATGATTTGGGACAAATAATATCTTTGTAGGGGCCCAAATAATATTGGGCACATGGTTAAACAAGCTAGGATTATAATTTGTGGTCCATTTTCTAAATGTTGAGTAATTCCAGGCTTAATTAGAGTCTTGGGGGGGGGGAGTGAGAAATGCTGGAAAATTAAGGTTGTAAGCTTTCTTTGAATGTGACCTGGGGGCTATCTTGTCCTGATGAGTAACAGCAATTGAGGCACTTGGTGCTAGAATATGAAGGATATAGGATGTCAGTGCCCAACATGCTGATAAGAATGAACACTGTCAGGTCTGATTCAATGTCAGTGTACAGTTTTTTTTTTTTGTTGTTGTTGTTGTTCTGAAATCATACAGTTTCTCACAACCATTATACAGTCCTAAAATTATTAGTGTTTAAGATGTGCATGATGCATGGAACGATTAAGGATGGTTTTCTGCTCCTTGTATGAGCAGAAAAAAATGACATCTGTAAATCTTCATTCATGTCATATGAAGAATGCCATCTAATACTAATTCATAGGAGTTCTGTAGACAACAAGAAGCATTGACTATGCCTAGACATTCATGTCTCAGCCAGCGTCAGAGCTATTCCCATATAGTGGGAATAGCAATATAAGTTACCTGCTTGTTCTGCAATTTAAAATTTATCGCATCCCGATTGTATCCACTTCTCTCATTCCCTCCCTATCCCACCACTCTCCCTTATGCACTCTCATTCCCACTCTTAGTCCTCAGAAAGGGGAGCCCTCCTCTCCTAACACCTGACCTCTGCCTATCAAGTCTATACGGAGTACCTGCAACCTCTTCCTCTGTAGCCTGACAAGGCCATCTTTCCAAAGAGAAGTGATATAAGTTCAATGACCAGAGTGCATGTCTGAAATAATCTCTACTCTCCACATTGGGAACCAACAAGGAGACTGTGCTACTACATTTGAGCAGAGGGTCAAGATCCACATCATACATGGTCCTTCGTTGATGATTCAGTCTCTGTGTGGTAATGTAGATATCCAGTATTGTTCGGATAATATTTGTGTATGGGTCTGGATTACCTTACTCACCATGATCATTTCTAGTTCCATCCATTTGACTGCAAATATCAAGATTTCCTTGTTTTTAATAGCCGAATAGTATTCCTTCTGTAAATGTACCACAGTGTCTTTATACTTTTTTCAGTTGAGGGATATCTAGGTTGTTTCCAGATTATTGCTATTATGAATAAAGCTGCTATGAACACAGTTAAGAACATTGTCCTTGTTGTATGGTGGAGAATATTTTGAGTATATTCCCAGGAGTGTTATGTCTGGGTCTTGAGGTAGAGATATTCCCAATTTCCCCAGAAAACATCAGATTAATTTCCATAGAGGTTGTACAAATTTGCACTCACACCAGCAATGGAGGAGTGTTCCCATTTCTCCACATCCTTGCCAGCATGTGCTGTCAGCATGTAGGATTTTGAAGCAAGACTGGAGGATTCCTTGGATTTCCTCAGTTTCTGTCATTAGTTCTCCCATTCCATTTCTGATTTTGTTGATTTGAATAATCTCCGTCCGCCTTATAATTAGTTTGGCTAAGTGGTTTACCAATCTTGTTGATTTTCTAAAAGAACTACCTCTTGGTTTTGGTGATTCTTTCCATTGTTTTCTTTGTTTACAATTTATTGATTTCGGCCGTTCTTTAATGATTTCCAACTCCTCTTTTTGTTCTAGAATATTCAGTTGTGCTGTTAAGTTGCTAGTATGAGAACTCTGCAGTTTCTTTATAAAGGTAGTTAGTGCAATGAGCTTTCCTCTTAGCACTGTTTTATTGTCTCGTAAGTTGGGTTTTGTTGTACTTTCAGTTCCATTGAATTCTAGGAAGTTTTTAATTTATTTTTTTTATTTTGCCTCTTACCCAGACGTCATTGAGTAGAGAGTTGTCCCATTTCCATGACTTTGTAGGCTTTCATTTGTTTCTTTGGTTGTTGAGCTCCATCTTTAATGCATGGTTGCCTGATAAGATGCATCGGATTATTTTAATTTTCTTGTATATGTTCAGGTTTGCCTCCTGTCTTCACACAATCAAAGACAAGCATAAATACTGATGTACTTCTTGCTTTCATATTCCCTACCTATATTTGATCAAGCATATCTTGTGTAGTTGGGGCAATCAAATTTGTTTACATAAGTGAAGGCATAGGGCCCATTATGTTATGTGAACCACAGTCTCCAGAATTCCAGGAAGTTATCTGTCCACTAGTTTGCAGGTTAGAGGTATTTTGTTTTATAGATCTCATACACTGTATATTGAAGTTAATGTGCTTTTTGAGTACCTTTCTTTCCTGTGTTGTTCTTGTGAGAGTTGGAAGTATTCTATTCTGAGAAATCATTTTCCGATTCATCATATAGTCTGTTCCTCAATTAGACATCACTTCCTGATATGGGTGCCTCCTTTTACACACTAACTTTACCTTTGTTTGTGATTAAACCACAGTGCTAAGGACAAGTCTGTATTCTAGCCAGAGGGAATAAAGGTATATAATTCCATCCTGATCACATAGACCTATAAGGTCTTTGGATGTGATCCATTGCCAGGATAGCCATGTTGTTGAGTTAAAATTCTTCTGCATTATAGGAAGTTCAATATAAGATATATGATTAAAAACAATAATATATCTCTCTTTGCATTGTAAGATTAAATGTTTTTTATTCCCTAAAATGTTTATAAATTTGAATGAGACATTTAAAAAGTAAGCTAGAAAATATTCTTTTTCTTATTTTGTTTTCTATTCTTAAACCGTTTAAGACTTCTCATATATACTTATTTATAAAGCTAAAAATAACTGATTATGAAGGCTATTACATTTAAAATGTGCTACGTGGTGATGGTAACATATCTAAAATATTCTGATTTTTAGTTTGAAATATTTGCTGATATAAAGTTTATTATGACACGCCATTGATCTTTTTTTACTTTTTAACCTGTCAAATCTAATTTATACTTATTCCTTTCAGTGTTCAGTGAAGAAGAACTTGGAACTAGCTTATTCAAGGTACTGTTGGTATATACTTTGTGAAGGTGTGTCTTGTCAAACATGAATAAGGGCCTAGAAGGTATATCTATACATGTTGTGAGACAGTGCTAGGTGACGGAATTAACTTAAATAAGTTAGTTAATAGTCTGCCCAGCTAAGACCTAAGCTTTGAAAATTAAAACATTTGGGTATCTTCATTTTTTTCCCTGGCTGGTCACCATTGTCTTACAACAATGTACAAAAATAAAATGGTAACATCAGTAAGATTTGTTTCCTACATCTGCAACTTTCAATATACCGAGAAGCAAGAGCTGTGCAAGTTATGACTGAACCCATCCATCACAGAACTTCTCTTGATAATCAGGGACTGATGATCAGTAAGTATTAGGTTATATTTGAGGACCTATAGCAATTAATAGATGTGAATTACTCATGGCAGCTGCTTAATCACATTCAATGCAGCTTAAATTTTTTCAGTTTTCTATCTCCATGTGTCTCTATATCTTCTCTCTGTTAATATAAAATACACTAGGAAAATTTACTATGCTATTTTTCAGAAACACTTTCAATATAATGGAACTCTACTTTCCTATGTATCATATTAACTGAGCAATTTAGGTAATAATGTGGGTGGTTGAAGTTCATATACCAGGAAACTGTCTTTTTTCAAAAGTGTTTGGGGATAGAATTCTTAAAATAATACCTAGGTTCAGACAATGCTTATGTATGTGAAGAGGTGCTAAGGAAAATGCAATGACAATAAAAACAAAGATAAAGACTTTTGGAAACAGGTTTATCTGGTTGAGGAGGTGATTTCTGCTCTGTCTTGAACTAGTGTCAACTTCTATAGATTGCTCTTTGAGATTTCATGACATTCTCTCCCTCGAATTGGGCAGTATTCAGTACCTTTCTTGTTGATGCCATGTCTTCATCCATCAATTAACTTGAAATTACTGTGTATAATATCTATAAAATAAAATACCTCTAACCTGCAAGCTTAGGAACAGATAACTTCCCAGAATTCTGGGGAATGTGATTCACACAAGATAATAGGACCTGTGTTTTCACTTTTGTAAACAAATTTTATTGCTCCAACTACACAGGGCATGCTTGATCAAATGTAGGTGAGGAATATGAATGCAGCAAGTACATCAGTATTTATACTTGTCCTTGATTGGGAAAAGTAAGCAAGTACCTTGTGGATATTGCCTTTATAAGCATCTGACTAGTGTAATTTTCAGCCATTCCCTGAGAATTGCAGGTATAGACCTGACCACTGTTTACTGTACTGGTCAGTAGTTAATAAAACTTGCTTCAAATCTGACTACACAATTGTGGTAGTGTTCTCATTCTTTTCCGGTGGGATTAACAACTCCAAGGCACACTACATTTTATTTAGTTATGCTTCAGACAATACTTTTAGTTTCCCATGTTCTTAATTTGATTTTCTTTTTTTTTTAATTATTTATTAATTTATTCTTGTTACATCTCAATGGTTATCCTATCCCTTATATACTCCCATTTTTCCCTCCCTCCCATTTTCCCCTTATTCCCTTCCCCTATGACTGTTCCTGAGCGGGATTACCACCCCCTGTATATGCTCATCGGTATCAAGTCTCTTCTAGGTGACCTGCTGTCCTTCCTCTGAGTGCCACCAGGTCTCTGCCTCCAGGGGACATGGTCAAATGTGAGGCACCAGAGTGTGTGAGAAAGTCATATCCCACTCACCACTCAAGTGTGGAAAGTATTCTGACCACTGGCTAGATCTGGGTAGGGGTTTAGAATTTAACACCTGTATTGTCCTTGGCTGGTGCCTTAGTTTGAGCGGGACCACTGAGCCCAAATCTGCCTATCATAATGTTCTACTTGTAGGTTTCTATGACCCTCTGGATCTTTCTACTTTGCTATTCTTCCATGATTCTCTCATCTAGAGTTCCAATAGGATGACCCCTCCTCTGTCCCAGTTTCCTGCTAAGTGAAGGCTTTTGTGGGACATGCCCCTTGGGCTAGTATGCACATATAAGTGAGTATATACCATTTACTCTTTCTGCTTCTGGGTTAACTCACTCATTATGATCATTTCTAGCTCAATCCATTTGTCCACAATTTTGAGGAATTCCTTGTTTTTAATAGCTGAGTAGTATTCCATAGTGTATATGTACCACAGTTTCTTTATCCATTCTTCTACTGAGGGACATTTAGGCTGTTTCCATGATCTGGCTATTATGAATAAGGCTGCTATGAACATGGTTGAGCAAATTTTCTTGTTGTGTGCTGGAGCATCTCCTGGGTATATTGCAAGGAGTGGAATAGCTGGGTCTTGAGGAAGCCCTATTCCCAGTTTTCTGAGATAGCACCAGATAGATTTCCAAAGTAGCTGTACTAGTTTGCATTCGCACCAGCAATGAAGGAGTGTTCCTCTCTCCCCATATCCTTGCCAGCATGTGGTGTCACTTGAATTTTTTATCTTAGCCATTCTGATGGGTGTAAGATGGAATCTCAGAGTTGTTTTGATTTGCATTTCCCTGATGACTAAAGGAGGTTGAGCACTTCTTTAAGTGTTTCTCAGCCACTTGATTTTCCTCTGTTGAGAATTCTCTGTTTAGTTCCAAGCCCCATTTCTCAGTTGGCCTATTTGGTTTGGTGGTGTTTAATTTCTTGAGTTCTGAATATATTTTGGATATTAGACCTTTGTCAGATGTAGGGTTGGTGAAAATCTTTCCCCAGTCTGTAGGCTGTTGCTTTGTTCTCTTGACAGTGTCTCCAGCCTTACAGAAGCTTCTCAGCCTCATGAGGTCCCATTTATTAATTGTTGACATTAAGGCCTGGGCTTTTGGTGTTCTGTTCAGGAAGTTATCTCCTGTGCCAATATGTTCCAGGCTCCTCCCCACTTTTTCTTCTAAGTGACTTAGCGTCTCTGGTTTTATGTTGAGGTCTTTAATCCACTTGGATTTGAGTGTTGTGCAATGTGACAAATATGGGTCCAGTTGCATTTTTTTACACATAGACCTCCAGTTAGACCAGCACCATTTGTTGAAGGTGCTATCCTTTTTCCATTGGATGGATTTGGCCTCTTTGTCAAAAATCAAGTGACCATATGTGTGTGGATTCATATCTGGGTCTTTGATTCGATTCCACTGATCAACCAGCCTGTTGCTCTGCCAGTACCATGCTGTTTTAATTACTATTGCTTTATAGTACTGTTTGAGATCAGGAATGGAGATTCCTCCAGAGCACCTTCTATTGTACAAGATTGTTTTAGCTATTCTGGGTTTTTTGTTTTTCCATATGAAGTTCAGAATTAAACTTTCAATGTCTTTAAAAAATTGTGTAGGTATTTTGATAGGGATTGTATTGAATCTGTAGATTGCTTTTTGGTAAAATGGCCATTTTTACTATGTTAATTCTCCCGATCCATGAGCAAGGAAGGTCTTTCCATCTTCTCATGTCATCTTCAATCTCTTTCTTCAGAGTTTTGAAATTTTTTTCAAACAAGTCCTTCACTTGCTTAGTTAGAATAACTCCTAAATATTTTATATTGCTTGTGGCTAATGTGAAGGGTGTGGCTTTCCTAATTTCTTCCTCTGCAAGCTTGTCATTTGTGTATAGAAAGGCTACAGACTTTTTTGAGTTAATTTTGTATCCAGCCAATTTGCTGAAGGTGTTTATCAGCTGTAGGAGTTCTCTGGTGGAATTTTGAGGGTCACTTAAGTACACTATCATATCATCTGCAAATAGGGATAATTTGAATTCCTCCTTTCCCATTTGGATACCCTTGATCTCCTTTTGTTGTCTTATTGCTCTGGCTAGAACTTCGAGTACTATATTGAAGAGATATGGAGAGAGTGGGCAGCCTTGCCTTGTTCCCGATTTTAGAGGAATTTGATTTTCTTTTTTTATGTATTTATTTTTACTATTATGTATACAATGTTTCATCTCTATGTCATAAGAGGGCATCAGATCTTATTATAGATGGTTGTGAGCCACCACGTGTTTGTTGGGAATTGAACTCAGGACCTTTGGAAGAGCAGCCAGTTCTCTTAACCTCTGAGCCATCTCTCCAGTGCCTAACTTGATTTTCTTACAGTTCTTCAGTTTCAATATCTCATGCATTCTCTAATGCTCTCCTTATAGGCCAGAATTTAAATTCAAATATTTCTTCAGTACTAAATATTTAATATCATTCATGTACTAACGTACTAAGAGAGTTTATAAATCATTCTGTAAATATCCTTTTAAATCATAGAAGGATAGACCATTGCCAGATACCAAAAAGAAAAAGAATAAATCAAATACACTATAAGTTGCTCGTGGAATTTTATGTGATAAAGGCAAATAATGTATTTTAATTCATTTCTCTAGAGTGAGGAAAATGTTCTGATAATTGCTGCCAAATGATCATATAGGGCACTGAAAATATATAAGTTCCCTATGCTATTTTTAAAATGGCAGGATTTTTATGGTTCTTTCAAATTTTATGATCATTTAACATTTGGAAACCCTTTTTGCTAATTGCCTCTCCTAAATATTTGCTTTGCAGAGAGACTGCTCCCATTCTGAAAGAAAAATATTCATATTCTCTGGGTACTCGTCATATTGTTAGTACATGCTCTTTGGTTTTCATATAGCTCAAATACATATTTAACTACTAAACAATATGTATGTATTCAACTCCAATAAATAAATAATATCCGTAGACTGGATTTTTTTTTCTGTTTCCTCTTGCTTTGAACATCAAAAATGTCAAGGCTTAGGAGATCACTTAGTGGGCAAAGTCCTCCTTTTACAATCAGGAGCACTTGAATTTGTATATCTAGGATATATATAACAAGTCTGGCATGGAAGTACACACCCATAACTTCAGTTTTGGTTGACAACTACAGGTTTATTTCCAGCACAGAACTGGACATTCATTATAGCTAGAACAGAAAGTTCCAGGGATAGTGAGAGCCTGTTTTTAAAATTAAGATAAACAGCTGAGAGGGAAGACACCCCTTATTACCCTCATTCTTTTCACAAAGCACATTTTTAAGCACACTTCAACATATAACACACAAAAATGTATGAATAAAATATCACTTTTCCAAGTTTTGTTTGATGCTAATGCAGTATAAGTTTGTAATGTAAATAATATTTAAACACAAACATATCTGATTTAGATCATTTGACATATTTCCCACCTCCTCCTCTATTAAAGACACAAGTTCAGCTCTCTTGTGAATGTCTTGGCAGCACAATTCGTGTTGAATTCTTGGAATTCTGCCAGAGTAATGTAAAGGAAAATCTTATGTGAACGTTCAAAGTTGGAAAAATAAACCCTGAGTTTTAACATGGAGTATTTGCCTAAACTGGTTTTTCACTTTCACTTAATATGAAATTGCAAATTGGTTGATTTTTTTTAACTACTCACTTTTTTCTCTTTTAGCCATCCATATTAGCTGCTGTGATTCATTGCAACCTTTTACCATTACTTTGTAGATACAATCCCCTGGTGCTCATTTCTGTGTCTGAGCTGAACAGCAATCAATTTGTCACTGAGCAGAGAAAATCAAAATGGAAAAAGTGAGGAATGTGTTAAAAGAAGGTATATGGTCTCTTGTTACCTAGGTTTATTTCTCTTGGATTTTAACTACAAATAAGTAGTACTTCAAAGAGAACAATGATTTATAACCATTAATAATTTATATTTGTCTGTCAAATGCCACTCATGACATATGATATAAATTGTTTACTAACATTATATGAACTTATGACTTCAAAAATTTAAATTTACTTGATGAATTTATCATTACCTCACCAACTTATTAACAGTAAATATCAATCATATTAATGCTTAGTTTTAAAGTGAACCAACACTACAATCTGTTTTTCATGAATTTATTTTTCTAATCTCATATATTCCTCTAATTTAACACTTAAACTTAATATTTTTAGATGTTCTATGAATCAAATGTCAAAACAAACATGAATTTCACATTTTGAGAGAATATTAAATTAACACTCAGCATAGTGTTAATGTTTTACATCAGTTTTGATGATACTGTGTTTAAAACTGGAAAGCTTAGCAATTCATGAGCCGTGAAGCCCACAGTTCTAATTTGTACCTCAAACTGCTTAAGTAAGGGTTCTCAAGTTAAGACATCCTTTTGCCTTGGGTTACTTTTGTGCTTGTGTGCAGGTGTGTGTGCATATGTGTACATGTTCACATTGCAGCCAGTGAGCAATATTTGGTATCACTTTTTAGATGGCACTTGCCTTGTTTTTGTGAGCCAATGTCTTTCACTGTCCTGGATATTCATGAAACCCCAGGCGTCTGCATACCTTTGCGTTCCTAAACCTGTAATTTTATAAATACAGATTTATATATAATTCCTTTATAGGAAAGCATTCTGTTTTGTATTCCTTTTTTCTTTTAAAACATTTTAAAATGATAATTTATTCACTTTACATTGTTATCCCTTCACTCTTATCCTCCAGCTCCCACTCTCCCTACCTCTTCTGACCCATCCCCCACCTTGGCCCCTGATGGGGGGCCTCCTTCCCCACCATTTTGTCTGGGTCTAATAAGTCTCATCAAGGTAGCCTGCATCCCCTACTTCCTTTTGCCCTCAAGGCCATCCCTTACAGTAAAGAGTGTTAGTCCATTGTCCTCATAACCATAAGCATGGCAGCATGCAGGCAACATGGTACTGGAAAAATATCTACCAGTTCAGTATCCAGATCCAAAGTAAGCATGAAAAGAGAGTGGCACGGGGCCTGGATTACGTATATAAATCATCAGAGCTGACCTACAGGGACACATTTCCTTTAACAAGGCCACCCCTTCTCCATAAAGGCCACACCTTTAATAGTGATAATCCTTTTGAGCCTATGTTGAGTCATCATCATTCAAACCACAATAAGTGTTCACTATCATACTTGGTTTTTAAACCACCAAATTTAGTTTTCATGTGAGCAACTCTCATAGAAACCATATCTCAGGGCTCGTGAGCTGGCTCAGAGGTTAAGAGCACTGATTGCTCTTCCAGAGGTCCAGAGTTCAATTCCCAGCAAGACATGGTGGCCACAAAATATCTATAATGTGATCTGATGCCCTCTTCTGGCCTGAAGATGTATATTCAGGCAGAGAATTATATTTATAATAATAAATAAATCTTTTTAAAAAAAGAAAAAGAAAGAAACTATATCTCTGGGGAACTCCCTACATTGGCCATCAACAATTCAGTGTTGGGTAGATTTAGAGATTATTTTTCACCACTTTTCGGGAAAGACTTCCTTCCTGTCAGCCAGATTGATTTCTCATATACCTATGTGCTAAGGGATATGTTCCTCCAAATCAAAATGTCAGTATCCCTAGAGGGGTAATAGAGACATCTAAACTTTCCTCTTGACAGGCTTTATTTTTGAACAGAATATTTAGGTTGGTAGGGGTTTCACTTCTTTTATACCTGCCTTCATCTGGGAAATGCCCCCCCATACAAACACACACTCATACATATGCAAGGCATGATAGCTTACATACATTTTAGTGTATCTTCTTACAATTTCTCTAAAACAACATGACCTGGCCACAGCATGGCTACTCTGGCAAGAGGGAAATATATTGAACTTCCATTTTCCAGGACCTTATATTTTCTAGCAATACACTAATGCAATGGAATGCGGTTGAGGCTTTCTGCATTAAAGCTATTGTCTCTGCTTTAGTCTTTCTGTCTACTCCCTACTTCTGATTTTCAGGTTTTCCTGCATCAGAGGAGATGGCCTCTTCCATATCCTATTTCGTAAATCTGATTCCATTCCAAATTTGACTTGTTCATGTTGTTTATTATTATGAATACTTTTTCCCCAATTACGACTTCTTTCCAAAATGTGTTGCTAATCATTTCCTTCTCTGAAAAATATCGTGCCTCTTCTGGTTTGAACAGCAATTGCTTTCTTTTTTATTTAAATAATTTATTCAGATTACATCTCTATTGTTTTCCCTTCACTTATATCTTCACGTTCCTCCTCCATGCTTCTTTCACGTTATTCCCCTACCCTAGGACTGTGACAGAAGGGGATCTCCTCCCCCACCATATGATCACAGCCTGTCAGGTCTTATCTGAGTGCCACCAGGCCTCTGAACCAAGGGGAAGTGGTCAAAAAGGGGGCAGCAGTGTTCATGTCAGTGTCATTCCTTGCTTAGTGAATATCTTGTAGGGTTCCAGGACCCAATGGGCCCTTCTATTTCCAAATTCTCCCATACCTCTTTTACCAGGAGTTCCAATAGCATGTTCTAATATCTGTCCCAATGCCACACTGAATGAAGATTTTCAGAAGACATCCATGTTGGGCTAGTATCGAATTACAAGTGTATATATACCATGTGTATAATTCTGTGTATGGGTTACCTCACTCAGGATGGTCTTTTCTAGTTCCATCCATTTGCTTGAAATTTTCAAGATTTCCTTGTTTTTAGTAGCTGAGTAGTATTCCATATTGTAAATGTACCAGAGTTTCTTTATCCATCTGTCAACTGAGGAAAATTCAGGTTGTTTCTAGATTCTGGCTATTATGAATAAGGCTGCTATGAACATAATTGAGCAAATGTCCATGTTCTGTGGTTGAACATGCTTTGGGTATATGCTTAAGGAGTAGAATAAGCTGTGTCTTGAGGTAGCCCTATTGCTAATTTACTGAGAAAGCAACAGATTGATTCCCAAATAGTAGGTCAAGTTTGCACTCCTACCAGCAATGAAGGAGTGTTCCCCTTTCTGCACATCCTTGCCAGCCTATGCTGTCATTTGAGTTTTTTTATTTTAGCCATTCTGATGGGTGTAAGATGGAATCTCAGAGATTTTTTGATTTGCATTTCCCTCATGACTAGGAGTATTGAGCATTTCTATAAGAATTTCTTAGCCTTTAAATAGTCCTTGATTGAGAATTCTCTATATAGCTCCAAAACCCATTTCTTAATTGTTATTTGGTTTGGTGGTGTTTAATGTCTTGAGCTACTTATATATTTCAGATATTAACCATTTGTCAGATGTAAGGTTAGTAAAGACCTTTTCCCAGTCTGTAGGCTGTTGCGTTGTTCTGTTGACAGTGTCTTCTGCCTTACAGAAGCTTCTCAATATAATGAGATTCTATTAAATAATTGTTGACCTTAAGGCCTGGGCTGTTGGTGTTCTGTTCAGGTAGTTGTCTCCTGTGTGAATGTGTTCCAGTCTCTTCCCTACTTTTTCTTCTAACAAATTAAGTATATCTGGATTTATGTTGAGGTCTTTAATCCATTTAGACTTCAGTTTTGTGCATAGTGATAACTATGGATCTACTCACATTTTTCTACATGTAGACATCCAGTTAGACTAGCACAAATTGTTGAAGCTGCCATCCTTTTTCCATTGTATAGATTTGGCTTCTTTGTTAAAAATGAGGTGTCCATAGGTGTGTGTATTTATTTCTGGGTCTTCAATTCGATTACTTTGATCATCCACCTCATTGCTATGCCATTACCACTCAGTTATAATTACTGTTGCTCTATAGTATAGATTTAGATCAGAGATGGAGATTCCTCTGGAGGATCTTTAATTGTAAATGTTTGTTTTAGCTATTTTGCATTTTTTGTTTTCCCATACGTAGTTGAGAATTTATCTTTAAAGGTATTTTTAAAAACATGTAGTTATTTTGATAGGGATTGCATTGAATCTGTAAATTGCTTTGGGTAAAAAAAAAAAAAATCCCTTTTTATTATGTTAATTCTCCCAATCCACAAACAGGGGAGATTTTTCCATCTTCCGATATTACGCCCTAATTTCTTCTTTGGAGACAAAGGTTTTTCATGCAAGTCTTTTACTTGCTTGATAGAGTTACACCTAGATACTTTATATTATTTGTGGCTATCATGAAGGGTGTTCCTTCCCTAGTTCCTTTCTCAATTCGATTGTTATTTGCATACAGGAAGACTACTGACATTATGAACTATCTTGTGTTCCCCATGAGTGGTTATTGGAAGTTTCACTGAGTGTAGTATTCCGGATTGGCATCTGTAGTCTCTTAGGGTTTGCAGGACCTCTGCCCAGTCTCTTCTGGCTTTTATGGTCTCTGCTATGAAGTCTTGTGTAATTCTTACAGGTTTGTCATTATATGGTATTGGCATTTTCCCTTGCTGCTTTTAATAGTTTTCTTTGTTGTGTACATTTTGTGTTTTGATTATTATGTGGCAGGAATATTTTCTTTTCTTGTATATTTCATTGTGTGTTCTGGCCTCTTGTATGTTTATATATATCTCTTTAAGTTAGATAAATTTTATTCTTTGATTTTATTAAAAATATTATCTGGACCTTGGAGCCAGGGGTATTCTTTTACCTTAATGTCTATTATCCTTAGGTTTCATCTTTTCATGGTGTCCTTGATTTCTTGGATGTTTTATGTCAGGGATTTTTCAGACCTAACATTTTCTTTGATGGTTGCATCAAATTACTCAATTGTATCTTCTACATCTGAGAGTCTTTCCTCCATATCTTGAATTCTGTTAGTGAAGCTTACCTCTGCATTTCCTATTTCTTCTCTAAGTTCACTCACTCCTGGCTTTCTTCTGTATGTGCTTTTATCATTGTTCTCATTTTCATCTTCAGGTCTTGAATCATTTTTTAAATCTCCTTTATTTGTTTGTCTTTTCCTTAATTTCTTCCAGTGATTTTTTTCATTTATTTTCTATAGGCTTTGGTCATGCCTCTCTAATGTCCTCAATCAGTTTGGCGAATCTCCTTGTATTTGTCTATAGATTTTATTCATTTCCTACATCATCATCTTCATTACTAAGGCTTTGATGTCATTTTCTGATGTGTCCTGGCCCGTAGTACAAATTGAACCAGGGTTCACCTGAAAAAGAGAGTGGGGATTGAAAGTGGAGTATAGAGACACAAGAAATAATGAGTCAAGTCTGGAAATTTTTTATCAAGAATCTCTTTAATGTAGATGAGTAAGACTATATATAGATCAAGGTCCATAGGATCTATTCTGATCCCACTCACCCTAGCCCCCAGGCAAGAATACAATAGATTGAAGAGCTACCTGTAAGAACTTTCTTAATCCTCTGGGTGGTTCCCTTCAGGGACTTCCCTATTTCTATTCAAAGGTAAATAGTCAAAGGATAGCTTAGAACACAAGACCCCCTCCGCCAAAGGTCAGCAACTCAGAGGTCACAGTGTGAAGCCTAAGCAGGATTTCTAACATGGCAGTATTTGGCATGGCTCCCCACAATTTTCTTGTGCTTTAATTGTGTTTGAATTCCCAGGATGGAATTCTTTGGTATAACTGGGTTATGAAGGTTCCATATTATTGTGGCTTTTGTTGTTTGTATTTTTACACTGGCTGTTCATCATTTTGCTGATTCTGTTATTCAGAGGTAGTTTCTGGTGTTCTTCACTGGTCATTGGTAATGGTTCATTGGTGAGTGGCTCTAGGTCTAGATGCCTCATCTATGGGGATCAGAGAACTGTTCCCTGGATCAAGCATATGACCTAGTTTCAGCTGTGGGGGACTTTGCTCCACACCCTGGGCTCCCCATTAGGCCAGCAGCAGTTGGTAGTGGTGCTCTGCAGCCCAAGATTCAGTTCAAGATAGTGTAGGTACTATCTTTCTTTGGCTGGGTTTTGGAACTCCCGCCCTAGGCTACTGGGGCCTTGTTGCCTCTGTTCAGTCTACCAGAGATCGGGGATACTGCCCCCTGGCTTGTGGCTATTGGCTAAGCTTCTCCTTGTTCTCCCTCATGCCATGGGACCTCAGTTCAGTCTGCCAGAGAGCACAGAAACCATGCTGTAGCTGGAAAAACATGCCCATACCTGCCCGGAAACTTGGAGTGTGCCCTGGGTCCCTCTGTGGCCTGGTGGGATAAAGTGAAGTCAGATATATAACAGATACACACTATGGGTTCCTCCCTGGGCCAGCAGACAATAACGCTGGTTCTCTGCAACTTTTTGTTCAGTAAGAGAGAGTGCAAGTACAGCCAGGTAGTCTGCACTGGGATTTGGAGACCCTGCCCAGGACCACATGATCATAAGACTTTCTGTGTACTGGCAGGTGGACAGAGGTCTGATCCATCTATTCTCTTGGGTTCTCCCCTAGGTCATCAGATGTAGATGCTGGCGCTTCACTCCTCACAGTTCAGTCCAAGATATATTGAGCACAGCTGCAGCTTGCAGATAGGTAGGCAATCAGTCTCTGGGGATTGAGCACTCATTCTCCATGGACGAGTTGAATAGCCTGAGGACAGACCCCCCCCCCTGTGCTCTGCACTGTATAGACCCCTCTCACCCAAATCTTTTGGTCTGTAACTCCCAACCTGTTCCCTAGGCTTCATCCTGTGACTCAGACACAGTGAGTAATTGATGCCGCCAACTTGGATCCCCCCACAATTGCTTTCTAGTGGTGTTACTACCTGCTTCCTACTCAAATTTCATGTTCAAATCAAATAGAAAGTGGGATGCTCTTACTTTGTGTTTTCATTCCTTTTCCCATTCTAATACACACACACACACACACACACACACACACACACACACACACACACACACAC
>OU015747.1:70239755-70253652 GCA_907169655.1 Acomys percivali
TCATATAGACCTCAAAAGTTTATGGATGTGATCAGAGCAGTTGTGTTCCTGGATTAAAATGCCTCTGCAATATATAATTATCTCAACAAAGTAGTGAGAAATGTGAATGGAGATTTTCATGCTTTGGATCTTACATTTTAACACTTGGTCCCCCATTTACAATGCTTTTGGTGAAGTGTAAGGAAACATTATGAAGTAGAGCTTTGCTTGCATAAAGGGATCATGGTAGGAGGACTTTGAGATTTCCTAATTTCACTTTGCTTCCTCTTTGCTCTCTCTGCTTTGTATTTCTTGTTGAATATGTGAACTCCCAGCTTTCTGTCATTTCCAACTCCTACAATGGCTCCCATGACATTGTGGACAGTACCTCTGTAAACATAAACCAAAATAAACCTTTTCCTCTATAACTTGTTTTTAGATATGGTGTTTTATCATTTCAATATTAATTACCTAAAGCAGAAGTTGATACCAGGAAATGAAGGGTTGTTGCTTCATGAACCAAGTCATATTGTTTTACAGAACAAAGTAAAAGTCTTCAGAAAATTGAAATAGAAGAGTAGTTGAATGTTGTAAGGAGATTTAATGGCTGTTCTGATAGGATTGTGGAAAATATTAATGTCTAGAGTCATGTGGAAGATTCAAGAGGTTTCTGAAGGAAACGTGGATGCTGACTACAACTTCTGCAATATTTTACGAAAGACTCCAGCTTCTTTCTACATGGCAGAGAGAATCTTAAGACGGCATAACACTGAATCTTTAGAATGGTGACTTTTAAAATAACTTTAATGCACATCTAGAATAGAAGCTTCTTTGATGGTCTAGGGATAGCTCTACTAACTGTTGATATAAAGATAAACTTGGAGTATAGTAAGGAATTTCACTGGTCATGTGGTGGTGGTAGATTTTTTTCCTAAGGTCCATAAGTTCACAAACCCTGGGACTTTTCTTCATTTCAAGTACCAGCCATGATCTTTCTATTGTAATGTGGGCTTTAAGTCCAATTAGACAGGTGTTCTTAGAAACTGATATGTGAGTGCCCCTTATTTTACCTTTATAGAAATCTTGACATGCTGGCTATTGTGTTTGCTCATAGGTAGGACTATGACCTGATTTGCTTCCTTGGCAGCTTGCAAAGTATTTCCTTATCCATGAGAGTTAGACTCATCAATGAATCTTCCAAATTATATGAAGTTCTGAGTTCTGAATAATCTGAGTTCTTTGTTCTAACTGTTTAGTGACTTCTACAATAGGAACTTACCTTCAAATTTTGAGAGGCAACCAAAGACAACAGCATAATTCTATATTATTTTTGATTTATTTGATGGAAGTCAAAGAGAGAGAGAGCAAAAGCAGAAACTAAGGAGGAACACTGCTTTCTAGTTTGTTTTCTAGGTCAGCCTCAGCTGATTTTGTTTTATAGTCCAGACTTGCTAGCTTAGAGATGGACTAGGCACAGTGGACTAGGTACAGTGGACTAGGCACAATCTAACCTTGGCCTACAATAGGTTCAGCCTCTAAGACTCACTGCTTAGTTACAATTTCTTGATTTTTTTTTTTTTTTAGTTCTTAAGTGGTAGTTCAAATAGTCTATGCTGCCACAAACTCTTCTTAGCTAACCTGTTAAATCTGGATTCCCATTTACCCCATAAATTGCTCTGCTTGTCCTCAAACTAACTCCAGCAATCTTTTCTAATCTTCTGGCTTCTTCTCATCTCTAGCTTGTTCTCTCTGCATTCTTTCTCTATTAGTGTTCCAGTAAAACTGCCTCTCCCCCCATCTCTCCATTGTCCCGTTCCTCTTTCTTCTCATTAGAATTGGGGAGATGTATCATGTATTTTGTCAACTCTTTCTCTGATCCATCACTTTTTCTGCCACTAAGTTAGGAATAACTTTCAAACATAAGTATTTATTTCTACAAACTAACTTTACCTTCATTGTTTGGAATTAAATGTATGTACCACCATGACCTGAACTAAGCTTGTCTTTTCCTGAAACTTGCTCGATACTAAGCTGGCCTTTCGCTTGCCTCTCTCTCCTAGATTAGAGTTGTTTTCCAGCCAGATCACAGAGACATAGAAAGTCTTTCGATGTGATCTCTTGCCTGAACAGCCATCTTCTGAACTAAAATTCCTCTGCAGAGCACTTTTTGAAATAAAAAAATATATATTTATTTTTGAAATAATTTATTCAGATTACATCCTAATTGTTATTCCCTCAACTATTTCTTCCCAATCCCCCCTCCCTCTCTCTTTCACCTAATCCACTTTCCTAAGTCTGTGACAGAAGGGGACCTCCTCCTATAACATATGATCACAGACTATCAGGTCTCATCTGGGTAGCCTGCTTCTACTTCCTCTGAGTGCCACCAGGTCTCCCCACCAAGGGGAAGTGGTCAAATAGGGGACACCAGAGTTCAGGTAAGAGGCAGTAACTGCTCTCTATACAACTATGGAGAGTGTACTCTCCATTGGTTGCATCTGTATAGTGGGTCTAGGTTTATGACATGCATTGTCCTTGGTTGGTTCAGTTGTTTGTGCAGGATCCCCTGGGTCCAGATCGACCAGCCTTGAAGGTCTTCTTGTAGGGATTCTAGAACCTCTGTGTCCTTCTATCTGTCATTTTTCCATACCATTCTCATCTGGAGTCCCAATAGCAAGTCCTAGCATCTGTCCTCATCTCCCACTGAGTGAGGACTCTCACAGAACATCCATGTTGGGCTAGTATACAATCATAAGTGAGTATAAACCATGAGTGTCTTTCTAGGTCTGGTCTAACTCATTTAGGATGATGATTTCTAGTTCCATCCACTTGCCTGCAAATTTCAAGATTTCCTTGTTTTTAATAGCTGAGTTTTATTCCATATTGTAAATATACCACAGTTTCTTTATCCATTCATCGACTGAAGGACATCTAGTTTGTTTCCAGATTTTGGGTATTAGGAATAAGGCTGCTATGAACATAGTTGAGCAAATGTTCTTGTTGTATGGTGGAGCATCTTTTGGATATAATCCAAGGATTAGAAAAAATGAAAGTAGATTCATATTTATCACCATGCACAGAACTACAGAGCAGTTTTTGGAAGCACAAAAGTGCATATACTTCTGGAAGGCCATAAGAAAGACAGTTGTCAGAAATTTTATTTTATTTTTTCTCTCTTTTAATTGAACTTAGTAAAATATTTCTATAATTCAATCTAAACTTTTTTTTTCTTGTTTAAACGCTTCAAATTGTGCTAGCTAGTCTTATGGCAACATAAAACAAAATAGAGTTGTTGGATGAATACTCTTTCTTTTTATCGTAATTACTACAGTAAATTATTACAGTAGCAGGTTTTTAATTTGAAAGTTCTTCAATGACTTACACAGACAGACCAAGATTTAGTATTCAAATGTAAGCATTATGCTGGGTGGATTCTGAGCTATTCTATCCTACTGTCTTTAAAACAAAATCAAATTGCTTGTCATTCTGATGACCCTCAGGCAGCTTCTGCTTATCAGTCTGTCCTTACAACCATGTGTTCATTTCCATCTTGCCTATGGTGACTCCTTTCTCTGGCTTCCAATCCCTCTGTTACATCTTCTGCTTTTTTTTCTCTTGCTCCTTCCTCTAAGTCCAAAATCAGGCAGCTAACTTTCCACCTTCTTCTCTTTTACTGAGTCATGGGCTACAGCATCTTTATTTACCTTATCATGGATTATTGGGGAACATACCTTATCATCACATAGTTATTATTATATTGAAATCCAAACAAGACTTTGTAGATCTTATTTTTCATTGTGAGCCTAGCCTTTAGAAGCTGAGCCATCTTTTAAGCATGTTGTAGAGATCTAAACATCCTCCTCTGGGCTCTGGGGTACCTATTGTATTAGGCTGAGCTGTTACTTGTCCCTTGTGAGGACCTTGCATATTTAGGGATAGGCCAGGTTCCCAGAGCATCAGAAAAGGCATTACTTTTGTAATTTTATTTTCTTTCCACACTTTCTACTTTAGTGCCCAAGCATACCCTAGGTGTCTTGTACCTACTTAGAGGTTGGGGCCTGAGTTTTTGTATTTGCTGTAGCTATATTTGTTCTACCCCTTTAACCATATGGAATGGGTGGTTCTGCCTTTCATACATATGAGTAGAACAGCCTTAGTGTTTGGGGACCTAATGTAGGCTGTCTTGTACTTTACTACCTGCAATGCCCCTGTGTCTCTCTGCAACAGCCCAGGCCACCACCTGTCCCCATGAGCACATCCATCTATAAGGATAAGCTGGTTTCCAGAGTAGTGTGACACCTTATCTCAGTCATCATTTCATAGATTTTGGCTGTGGCAGGCATTCATCTTGCATGTTCATCTCCCAGACTAATTTTGGATACTTATATTTATCAACAGAATATTACTATTAGGGCAAAATGCCTGTTGACACCAGTTTTCCGGTGGGAGGCCAACTTTTTAAGGATACTGGCTGCCATTTTATGGCACTGTGTTATCAGCCTTTCCTTACATAAACCTAAGATTGGTAAGTATCCATGCTATAGATCAGTAAAAACATTATTATGAAAAAAATGTACATAGTAACTTTAAAGAAATAGTCATTATTTTGAATCCTAGACTGTCTTTGTAAGTAGCCTTATTTTATCTATAGGAGATCCCACACAAGTATTATTTCATAGACAAGGCTGATCTAGAATTTACAAAGATCCATCTATCTCTTTCTCCTTTGTATTGGGATTAAAAACATATGTCAGGGCCTTCATGCTCAAATATTTCATCTCAATTCCATGATTGTAAGTAACTTTTGGTTTTAGAAAGCAACAAATTTGAATTGTAGTGAAAGTCTTCAAAAATATTCCATGCTTTAGCATCATCAAACAACAAAAATATCCTCTTTATTCCTTTCTATAGGGAAAGCAAAAACTTTTTAACAAAAATCAAGCAATGAAATAAGAAAATTTTAAGTTTGGGGTCAGTTGTGCCATCTTAGGCTGCAGCAATGAAAAGCTGACCATTATTACTTGGGATTTTGTTTCTGCTAAAACATTTCAGAGGACCCTTTCTAGAAATATCTGACAAGCATTTTGCCTCCAAAGAGCTTTAAGCTCAAATTGCTATCAACCTCTCATTCTCTATCTGTTAGAGTTTCTTTCCTTCCTCCATTTTCACTACCTGTTAGTTAACATTCAATTCTTCAGTTCCTTCCATACTTAAGTTTATTCTATTTTGAACTTTTGGAGAGAAGGCCCAGTAAGTCATGATCACTACTGAATACATTGCAACCACCATGACATCATGATGATCCATGACATAAACAACCAAAACAAAGCCATAAAATTTCCACGTGTTCTCGATGTGGTGCTTTCCCTTACAGGGATAGTTCTAAGCCAATCTCTCTTTAGAATGCTTTCCACTCTGTAGCTGTGTCTTTGGGCTTTGGTACAAGAGGGACCATTGCATCATCCATTAACAACACCTGGAATCTTTGCTGGAAGGCAGAAACTTTTCTTAAGGAAGCTGCACTTTTGACTTTGATTCTTTGTTCTTTCCTTAAGAAACCACCATTTACCCAAGACTTTTCAGGATGTAAGCTTAGATTCAAGCCCCATGTTGCTTAACCAATTTGTTGAATTATTAATCTTTCTTAGACTGGGTGGTGGTGGTATATGCCTTTAATTGCAGTACTCAGGATGCAGAGGTCCACGCATTGCTTTGACTTCGAGCCAAGTCTGCTCTACAAAGTGAGTCCAGGACAGCCAAGACGACACAGAAAAACTCTGTCTCATTTTTTCTTTCGATATTAATTAATATAGAAAATTATTATGATAGTAATTTTCTTTAACCAGCTAGTTCTCCAATGACTGACAGAGACTCATTATGATTTATTATTAAGATGTAAGCACTATGCTGGGCAGATTCTTAGCTATTCTAATACTAGTATCTTGAATAGCCACAGGAAAAAAAATCACTTGCCAATCTGATGACTCCTGGGTACCTTCTACTTATAAGTCTGTCTTTAACCATGTGTTCATCTATATCTTGCCTCATGGTGACTCCTCTCTCTCCAGCTTCCTATCCTACTGCTACATCTTCTAAGTCCCAATCCTTGGGACCTACCTCTCTGCCTCCCTCTGTTCTATCCAATTATAGACTTCAACATCTTTATTTAGCCAATCAGGTATAATTGGGGAACATTCTGTCATCAAATGGTTACAGCTGATAGTTCAACATTCATACCAATACCCATGGCAGAGCAGTAAACAGATCGCAAGGCACTAAAATCAATATTTTAAAATTCAGTTGGACCTTCCTACAACATGGAGTCATTTCAGAAGTGCTATCAACTGAGAAAATATTTCCACAAAATTGTTCTCTAAGATGCATGAATGCCCATGATGCATTTTATTGATAATTCATGTGGGAGAGACAGGCTTACTAGGGGCCAGTCTATTCTTTGACTGCTGGTCCTGTGGACTACAAGAAATCAGGCTGAGCAACTGAGAAAACAACATTCATCCAGGACTATTAGATGAGTTTCTGCCTATAGGTTCCTGCTTTGAATTTTTGTCCTGATTTTTATGGCTGATGGACTCCAAACTGTTCAAGGAAATAAAGCTTTTCCTCCAAAAGATCGTGTCAAGTTGACAAAAACATCTAACTAGAATATTTATCTAGCATAGTTTCAATATCACTATAAAGTATAAATAATGTAGTCCTCAAAGCTTAATGAATTGTTAAAAATTCTGAATATGTCACCAATCCAAGAAAAAATAAAGTTTTACATAAAATTAGGGTTGCTGATTTTAAAAGATATTTTCATAAATTGTAGGTATTCATAAAATCCTTTTTATGAAGGTCAAAAGAGCATTTCCCCTTAGTGATACACTACATGGTAAAATTAGAGAAATTTGAAAACTATGAAATTCACACCATCTTCTCTGTTGTGATATGCAGTGATGATGCACGGGGGTACCATGGCTGGCCTATGACAAAGTATACCTCCCTAAAAAATTGTTATGCAACAGATCTGATATAAAAATGTTTATTGGGGAGAGGGAGAGTAAGGCCTGAAAAAGTATAAGGGAGCCAAGCATGCAAAAAGATAAACGTGTTAGGAAGTGAGAAAAACAGGGTGCCATGGGCAGAGAGACTGAGAGCAAAAGAGACAGAGAGACAGAGAGACAGAGACAGACAGAGACAGAGAGACAGAGACAGAGACAGAGACAGAGACAGACAGACAGAGACAGATAGAGAGAGAGAAAAAGAGATGGGGTGGCTGCTGTCCTTTTATCTGGCAGACACCTAGTACAACTTGTGGCTGCAGGTGATGACATAAGAAGTTGCTAGGGTCCTGAAAGCAGGCCAGTGGAATCATTTCCATGCTAACAATCTCTTTCAGGGATCTACTCAAAAAATATGAGTAAAGGCAGCAGTCCCCAGACACGAAGGCTGTATCTGGCTGGCAATAAGCAATGACTCTGAACCTAAGATCTACAATATGATGAATGAAAACCAGCCAACACATGCATATATTTGTTTGGATTTTCCTTTCTATAATTTAGTAAGGAGTCCAGTCAGTCTTCCCAGCACCTTGACTTTAGACTTGGGAAATTTTAAACAGAGCAACTGTCTAAGTGCAGATGAATCCTAGTACATGGAAGCTGTGACAAGGATTGGATGCATTGTTTTAAGTTCCTAAGTGTGTGAATTGCTTAAAATGAGAAAAAGAGAAAAAAAAAACCTGTTCAAGGACAATAGACACCATAAACAACAGCTTTGTGAATGTTTGTACTAGTACCAGGAATGAAAAAAGGAGTCCATTTACTGTTCCTTTGTGATCACCTAATTAAACCTCAGTCCAGAGGCTATGTGTTTCTATGTTAAAGAAACTGTAGCTGTATTCTTAGAAAAGGCCAATAATGAATACTAAATTTCAATGAAGTCCACAGCAAGAAGAAATGAACCAGTTCATTTGCCATTAACCTTTACCACACTCTGCTAAGAGGTCTTTAAATGTATAGGACAGGGTACCATTTAACAGCAAGGAAAGATGACTTTCATTTAAATGAAGATATTTAATTGGACAATGGTACAGGGAAAGATATATGTGAAGCTTAGAGGAACTTATTAAGAGAAAAGTAAGGAAATTAAGAAATGCTTTTCTCAGAAGTGGTTGTAGACATAAGGTTATTATGTGATTCAAATGCTAACTTCTGTGTCCCCCCCCCCCCATATTTGATTATAATCCTTGTTTGGAGAATCTCCTGTCTTATAATTGTGTAGAAACTATTCCCTTGTTACCCTCTGGTATGCCAACGAAGAAGCTGATGATCAGGGAAGAGCATAAGTCTGTACTTCCTGCTAGCCAGGAACAGAGAGAAGGGGCAGAGCTGGAATAGAGCTCCTGTATGTGTTTTCTTACAAATAGGAGGAAGCAGAGAAGGAACAATAGAAAAAGTTGAGATAGTAGAGAAGAAGCAGAAGATAACAGCAGAGGACAGAGAGAAAACAAACTGCATCCCTATAGGCTTGTCAGGATTTATTGTAGCCATTGATGGGTGATGTGAATCAGATGTCAGAGCTAGTAGGATAGCCGGGAGATAAAGGACATGAATTATCACTGTAGATATTTTCCTCTTTCAAATTCTTTCAAATGAATGCATTGCTTGTGAATATCACACGACATTGCAGTAACTACAAAGCTAAAAATAAAATAAATTCAAAAGTTTTAGCTTGGTATGGAAGAGTGCCCGGTGTTTTTAATTCATCTACCATATTACTTACTACAACACCTGGCTCAGCCTGAACCTGGGTTGTGAAGTGTAAATTTAATATTCTCAATTTTTGGTTGCTATGAAATGTGTTAGAGGAGATGTTGAAAATTATTATTTTTTAATGCTGCCAGTTTCTCACAATTTTCATTCCAACTCAGATCTCACCATGGAGCTGCTCTCTTAGCAGTTCTCCTCATTAGACATTAGCGAACTTGATTTACAATTGTGTAAATCTCTACATTTTAGATGAGTTTGTTTCTTGTCAACTATCTGTAAATTACTACTACTCATTTGAGCATTTTAATACTTTTTAAATGATTAAATCAAATTTTGTTTGACCTTTTGCTACAGTTATTTTTATATAACTATGTGTGTTTCTTTTCATTTGTCTCTCAATATTAGAGGTTGGCTGTGGGCCCTTGTCTGGAGGCAGAGGAAATGCTCCCTCCAAGTAAGATTCCTGCTGGACATAGGTGAGTGTACTCCCTGCTGGCAAAAAACCTCCAGGCCTAGAATGTATTAAAAGGCTAGTTTCTTGCAGGGATACTTCAAAAGCAAACGCTAAGACAAAAGTTGTCAAAAGCTGTTTCTTTGAAGGGAAACATATCAAAGGTACCCTGCAGACAAGTCCCAGGAAGTGTCCTGGGAGTGTCTCCAGCTAGTCATATACTCTTGGTGTAAAACCCAAAGGTTGGGGGTTGGCAAGCACACTCCCATTTCTCCCTCTATAGCTCCCTGTCCTTGTCTTTCTTTTATCATTAAGCTTAATTAATTATAATCTAGGTCTTCTTGTCTTGACCGTCTTTATTTTAATCAAGTGCAGTGGTTGTCTGGCCTTTCACAAGCCAGAAGCTCCCTTCCCCCTCTGGAAGGGACATACCATTGTCTCATCCCCAGCTGAGCATAGCTGTCTTGCACACCTTCCAGCTGGGTAACCTGTCTGGAAATCTCTCTCCCTGCCCAGAAGTCTTTCTCCATGACTGGTTCTCAGTATAGAGCCTTTATCAGCTAGCTTCCAGAAGGTTGAAGAAAACTCTGTGAGCAGATTCTCAGCTCAGCCTCCCGGAGAAAGGAACCCAAATTTGGTACCCAATGTGGGACGACACCATCATTTATAGCTGAAAAGTAAAGATACTGGTCATGACAAAGGAGCATGAGTTTCACATGGGGGTAAAAAAAAACAAAACAAAAAAAACCTTTCTCTTCCAGTCTGAGGGTCCAGATAGGATTTGTAGAATAACTAAAGCCGTTTGGTCCCTTATATTGGCTGAAGATTCCCTAAGCTGAACTCTGGACCCCAACTGCCCAACTGAGTATGGGTGATGACCTTATAACCTCTCTAAACAAATACTGGTTACATAGTGATGAAGTAAAAGCCATCTAGGGTGGTTGCTAGGTCTGAAACTGGCTAGGCTTGTGTTTGATAAAGGAGTGAGTCCTTCTAACAAGAAATTGTTTAGAGAATGTTGACCATTCTCAACAACACTTCCTATCTTTTGCTATCACCATGGGAAACCATTCATCATGTAAGAAGGACACTCAGATTAAGGCCATAGGCAACCTCTTAAAAGCACAGTGAATTAAAACTAACAAAAAAGAGATTTCCTCATTTTAGGAAATGTTAATCCTACTAGAACCTTTAGAGAAAATATAGAATATTTATAATCCTTATGCATAGTCCCAAATTGCTTCCATCATCCAAAGTGAAAATTGTCAGGCTAAAACTACATCTCCCCAATTTCCATATATCTTAAATATAATCCTCCAATGCTTTGGACTTATTTAATAAATGACCCTTCCTGAGTCCTTCCAAAAAAATCTCCATTGAGGACTACAAATTGCCAGCCCTACCTTTACTCCCCCACACAGATTCCCGTTCCCTCATTACACTTCTCACTAAAATGGAGGGAACAAGCCGTGCTTCCCATGATGCTAAACAGAAGCACCTCTCTCAAATGTCCACCAAAAGAATAAAACAAAATCCAACTAACCCTCCTACCCTCACCCTCTAATCCAGAGTACCTTTGCAATTTCCCTGATTCTAATAAAATCACAAAAATATCCCAAGTTAAGGATTCCTCCCCCAATGATTATGATTCTGCCTGAGAGCCAGAAAATCAAGAATCCCAAGCTTTTTCAGTTATCATAAACCACACTAAAATCAAGCCAGTTAACTGATATCAGTATCAAAGACTTCAGGCAGGCATTTAGAGAAGACGGCATTCATACACCAAGACCAAATTGCTCTTACTTAGCTGGATTGCCACCTTAAATGCACCCAATGATTGGCAAGACATTTGTCATTCCTCCCTACCTGGCCCACTATTTTTACAATGGGAGGCCTACATCAGGGATGAATGTATACAACAACTTTTGAGAAATGAGGGCCGAAGTGATACCCCATGGAGATTTGATGAACTTTTTGGCCAGTGGCCCTTCCGTTCTCAGACACAAGAGGCAACATTGCCATCAGGTTGTTTTGACCAGATATGCTTTTGTGCACTCCAAGCTTTGGATAAAATAATTCAACCCTCTGTCTCACAGGTTCCCACCTCCTCCCTACTCTCTCTCTGACAAAAACAAGGAGAGGCCTTGGTCTCCCAAATTAACACTATAATTGATAGGTAGTAGCCACCAAGATATATGGACAAGACTAAATAAGACATAAACTTTCACAGCTTCATTAAAAAAGGGAATCTAATTTGACTGTCGAGAAGATGGCCACTTGAGAAAGACTGTCAAAAAAATCACCCAGCTAAAGACCCTGAGTACCCTAATGTCATCTGCCCTTGCTGTCACAAAGGCTTTCACTGGAAAAGAGATGCCATAGCCTGATATGATAGAGATGGCAAATTACTAGAACCTTTCCACTCCAAATGGCACATCCCTGAGCCTGAGTAAGAGAGACATATTATTCCATAGAGGCTCTATGGGTATCTAGCATTTTAGAAATTTCTCATCCAAAATTAACCATCAAAATACATAATAAGCCATTAAAATGGCTTTCATATATGAGCTGACATGACAATTGTAAGACAACAGGAAATCCCACAGGATTGGCAGCTAACTCCAGGACCCCAACTTCTGGGCATAAGTGGCTCCTCCCATTCATTTATCACTAACAAACCAATAGATGGGAGGACCCTGATGGGACCACTGGTTTGATATGACTCTTAGTGGCTCATGTAGTTACCAGTCTTCTGGGAAGAGATATATTACAAGCTCAGAAATAAGGCTTACCATCCAATCTCAAAGAAACCACATCAAAATAGATGATAATACCCTCAAAAGGAAGTGCATCAGAGAGGACCCTAAATACGCCCCACCCAATCACCCTCCATCCTAAGGGCTATTGTTAGATTTAATATTCCCTGCCTTGACTGTTTATCAAATGAGCCAGTCTGGGTTGAAAAATGTCCTCTGTCAAGGGAGAAATTTGAAACCCTCACACAATTGGTAGAACAACTTCTACTACAACACATTCACCCCTCCCGTAGTCTGCGGAAGACTCCCATGTTACCTAATAAAAAGAACTCAAGGATTTGGAGACTAATAAAAGTCATTAATGAAACTATGTGAATTTGGTGTTCCACTCAAATGGGGTTACCCTTTGTCACAGGTATTCCTACCGATGTTTCCTTGTTAGTGATAGATATAAAAGACTGTTTTCTTTCTATTCCACTCTACATCCAAGACTGTGAAAGGTTTGCATTTTCAGTACCTCCCATTAACAGAGCAGCGCCAGTCTCTCACTATGAATGAATTGTACTCCCTCAAGGCATGGCCATTAGCTTGACGCTATGCCAAGAGACCATGGCTACAGCACTAAGACCTCATCTAGAAAAATGACTCAATGTTTACCATTATATGGATGATATCTCAGTATGGGGAAATTCTTCCATCTCTCCTTCCTAACTTAAGGATCATCTAATACCTTCATTATCCTCCATAGAACTTGAAATAGCTCCTGAAAAAAAATACTACTTATTCTACTCATTATATTCATAGAAACAGAAAATTTCCTCACCTCAATATGACCTCTTAAGACCACCCTATCTTTTCCTCAAAAATTAACTCTTGCGTCTCTTCAAAGGTTTTTGGGCAACCTTAGCTGGCTTCAACCATGGACCCGTCTCCTCAAAAGCACCCTCCAGCCTCTTTTTGACCTTCTAAAAGGAGACAGAAATCCCTCCTATCCACAAACACTCTCTGCTGAGACAGGCCAAGCTATAAATTCAGTTAATAATATCATAAAAAAACATGACTCTTGCTAGATATGACTCTCCAATGCCCATAAAATTTCTTATCTTTAATTCCTCCCCTACACTTGTGGGAGCCCTATACCAGCCCCAAGGATTGCTGCAATGGCTCCACACCCCAGTGGGTGGTGCCCCTCAAATCCTACCAGAAGTGGATGCACTGGCCACTAGGACTAAGCCTGGCAGAGACAGAGCCCTACAAACCCTAGGAAAAGAACCCAATGAGTTTGTCTCCCCCTTTTCCCTCTCTGATATCCAATGACTATTCAAAAATCATTCCTGCTTTGGCATCAGCTTAATAGAATTCCCTGGACAAATTGATAACCAATACCCAATGAAAAATTGGATTCTGCCCTTACCCTCTTAACATGACTGCCTCCCTTGCTCTTTACCAAAGAACTTATCACTGGGGCCCCTTCAATATTCATGGATGGGGGAACCAGAGTAGCAGCTTCGATAATATTTTACTCCTCAGGAGAAGATATTCCCATTATTCATTCAAAGATTTGCCTCATCACTTGTCCCAACATAAAGAACTTTATGTTGTCTACTTAGCCCTAAAAGAAATTAATAGACCCCTTAATCTTTTTTCGGATAGTATCTATGGTATTAACCTACTTCCTTGGCTATCAAGGTCTTTTATTAAGTTAGATGCCAACCTGCTCTCTCTGTTGCTCATACAGGTCTCCACACTCTTAAGGAAAGAGTCTCCCCCCTCTTTATTCAGCATGTAAGACCCCATAGTCCACTGCCAGGATCAATATCTGAGGGAAATGCCATAGCTGACCAAATGGCCTCTATAAGGACACTTATAGATTCTATCAAACATGCAAATCAATCTCTCTCTCTCTCTCTCTCTCTCTCTCTCTCTCTCTCTCTCTCTCT
>OU015747.1:70254052-70272089 GCA_907169655.1 Acomys percivali
TCTCTCTCTCTCTCTCTCTCTCTCTCACACACACACACACAAATATAAAAAGGCTTAATGCCCACTTCCCCTGTATTTCTCTCAGTCAACTCCAGACAATAATAAAGACATGCTTTCACTGTGAGTCCCTCATTAGGACACCAGCCCTATAAACTATGGGCACAAATTATAGGGGTCTCAAATCCAATGCCCTATGACAAATTGATGTCACTCACAGCCCTCAGTTTGGCAGACAAAAATATGTCTTTGTCACCATTGACACCTATTCTCACAATGTCTGGGCTATGGCCGAAAAAGGGAGAGCTCAAAGAGACTAATATATGACATGGTTTCCACTTTTGCCATCATGGGCATTCCTCAACAGATAAAGACTGATAATGGCCTGCTTTTGTTAGTTTTCAATTCAAAACCTTTTGCACACAATGGGAAATTGCCCATCACACAGGAATTCCCTAAGAGAGAAATCCAACTTCTACAACAAAACTCAAATGCCTACCTCCAGAACATACAACTAATGATGGCCTTAACCACCCTAAATATATTTATCTTTTATAATAACTCAAAACAACCCTCTATCTCCCTCTATTTGCATATGCCAGGCATGACCCTTACCATATTAGTTCAATGGTGGGATTTCTTAAATGGGATCTGGAAGGGACTGGATCCCATCCTTACAACTGGAAAGGGCTTTGCTTGTGTCTTTCAACAGAACCAGCCCAGAACTATTTGTGTCCCAGCAAGAAATGTCTGACACCACCATGCCGAACAAGAATATGGTCAGGCCCTGTCTGATGGATCAAAGGCAAAAAGTAAAATGGAGACACCACTTTCCTTGAAACAATAAAAATCTCCTGAAAAGATATACATGACTTAGTGACAGTTGCTCAGGAGATGTTCCCCCACCCCACAGGCATCTCTCTCTGTTATTTTTATGTTTGTGTTTATCATTCTTTATTCCAACTCTGCTAGTGCCCTGCCTATACCTAGCCATCCTAACACTTACCACTGGAAATTCATTGTAAGGGAGACCTACAACAGACACAAGGAAGCTATAAAAACCTAGGACTGCCCACTGGAAGGATGCCAAACTTGGATTAATATTTTGCTACACGTCAGGTCCATCCCTCAATCTCTGATGGCCCCTTCCTCTGTTTTTCTTACTGAAACACAGGTGATTGCCTCCAGGAGGTT
The DNA here is from genome assembly GCA_907169655.1 of Acomys percivali. NCBI lineage: Eukaryota > Metazoa > Chordata > Mammalia > Rodentia > Muridae > Acomys > Acomys percivali. The sequence continues at coordinate 70,255,244 of OU015747.1, forward strand.
TCCATATATGGAGGTTTCAGATATTGAGTTGCAGAATTGAATAGTCCCATCACCATGACCCCATGGTCACAAATTTCACCCATTTTCAGCTTACTATCCATGACCCCTGGGATGAACGATGGTGAATAGGTTCATGGGCAAGCTCTATACTAATGGCTATGATAATTACCCTATTGCAGACATTCACAAATCTCACCATCTTGTCCCTACATCCTAATTGGTCCTGATCTATGTTAAGATTCCTAAACATGAAGATCAAACCCAGAGTATATTCAAACCATCATTTCTTGGCTATAGTACATTCAATATACTGCTGACCTCCTTCTCTTAACCATCCACCCCAAGTCTTCTTGATTCTTTTTCTGTGCTTCTCTTTCCCGACCATTATTAGCAGCTATTCCAATAAACACCTCCCTTTATGAATGCTGAGGATCTCTGTCCATTCAAAAGTCACAGGACATCTCTCTCTTAGACCTACTCCCTCCCCTCTGCCTTACAGGGCCCTCTTCAGACCCCATCCTGCTTGCTTTCACCATATCACTGTTACCAGGCCAATCTGTGTTAGCACCCCTGTCATTCTTTGGTGTAAGGAGACCACTGGTTCCTGCCTTACTGCTCCTTTTCAGGACTTCTGCTCACCTGTAATGATTGTTCCCCAGGTTTATCACTATTAGCCTGGAGAACTTATGTTGTAGCCAGGAGGGAGACAAAAAAAAGAGAGAGATTTTTATTGCCCTCCTCATTGGACAGGGTTTTGCAGCTTCACTGAGTGCCATCAGAACTGCAGGAGTGGCCCTCGCTCAAACCCATCATCTAGTCAATGATTTCCAGGACAAACTCGATCATGTGATAGCTTCTACCACAGACAGTCTTGAATCCCTTCAAAGCCAGATTATCGCCCTGATGCGAGTTGTCCTCCAGAACCAGAAAGCCCTGGATTTATTGACTGCTGATCAAGAGGAACATGCATGCTAATTGGGGGAAAATGTTGTTTTTATGTCAACGAATCTGAGTTGGTAGAAAAAGATATACAAGTGTTTAAGAATCTCCACTGGGACCTGCAGGCATGTTATGCTTCCTACTCCTCCACTCACTGGTATTCAAATCCCTTTGTAAGCTGGATGGTCCCCTTCCTTTACCTTATGCTAGGCATGGGAACCCTGTTTCTCCTTGTACTCTGCCTTATCCAACTTTTAAAATAACAGATGAATAATATTGCTGAGGTTAATGCCAGCAATTTCCTGGTTCAACACCAGAAAATTTCCAAACTAGGAACACAATGGTGACACCTTTCTTTTCTTTCTTCTTTCAAAAAAAGAAAAAAGAAAGAAAGAAAGAAAGAAAGAAAGAAAGAAAGAAAGAAAGAAAGAAAAGAGGGACAGATGTGGGCCCTTGGCTGTAGGTGGAGGAGATGCTCCCTCCTGGTAAGCTTCGTGCTCAGACATAGGTGAGCATACTCCTTGCTGGAAAAAACCCAAAGGCCTAAAATGTGTTAAAAGGAAAGTTCATTGCAAGGACACTTCAAAAGGAATCCCTAAGCCAAAAGGTGTCAAAAACTGGCTCTTGAAGAAAGACATATCAAAGGTACCTTGGAGACAAGCCCCAGGAAGTATCCTGGGAATGTCTCCTGCTATTCAGGTACTCTTGGTTTTAAAACCCAGAGGTTGGGGGTTGGTGAGCACTCTCCCAATTTCTCCTTCCATAGCTCTATGTCCTTGTCTTTCTTTTATCATTAAGCTTAGTGAATTAAAAATCTATGTCTTCAAGTCTTGACTGTTTTTATTTTAATCAAGTGAGGTTGGTTATCTGGCCTTTCACAAGTCAGAGGCTCCTTTCCCCCACTGGAATGGACATGGATTCCCATTTTATCAACCTCAGCTGAGCATGGCTGTCCTGCTCTCCATTGAGCTGGGGAATCTAACAGGAATGCTCCCTCCCTGACCATAAGTCCTTCCTTGTGATAGGTTCTCAGTATAGCGCCTTTTTCAGCTAGCCTCCAGGAGGCTTAAGAAAATTCTGTGACCAGATTCTCAGCCCAGCCTCCTGGTGAAAGGACCTCATTGTTGGCTTCATGTATTTTGATGCTATTTACTGCTTGCTTTCTTTTATTGTGCCCCAATATTTCTATGTAACTTTGCCGAAAAACTTAATAGTTGACATATAAAAGCCAAGATACCAGGGAGATCCAAGATAGTGGCACCAATCTCACACTGCATCTGATTAGCATAAAAAACAGGAATGTACAGCGACCTAAAGACCAAACTGAGAGTTACAAAATACCAGTGCTGCTGATTCTTAGGTGAAGGATCCACACCATGTTGGGCACAGGTAGCTCTGACCCCTGGCCACTCAGATAACCCACAGAAAGTTCCTGGCAGGACAGTTTACATTATCAGCCATCTTAGGAAGGACTGTTTGTTATCCATGCAGCTTTGGGCTTTCAGCACCTGTCTACTGCTTGCCAGATCTGGGACAAAGGACTGAGGGTTATCTGTACAGCTTAGGGATCTTGCTACCCATCTATTGCTTGTTGATCCAGAACAGGGAACATCAGACAGACTGAGATTCATCCCAGCACTGGACACAATCCACATTAGCTGCCTCCTAAGAAAGAGTGCAGAGCACCCAAACACCTGAGTCCTGATTGCTCTCAGACCCTAGCTGCTTGCTGGCCTACTCTAGTTGTGTCACAGAGCAGATAAGCATAACTCTGGCATCTCAAGAGGGACTGTGGAGTGCAGAGCTGAATCTAGGCACTGGCCACAATCCACATTAGCCACCATCCTATGAACAATTTCAGACCTTAGTCTCTCTCTGCTCACCTACCTGAAGCATACTGCTCAGACTAAGCTAAGAAACAAAATAAACAAGTGGAACAGAAAGCTGAGCAGGCCATAACTGTATTAGCTGCTATCCTGCGAGCAACTTCAGGACTGATTCAATCTCTGACTGCTTGCCTAAAACATACTGTTCTGACTTGGCAAAGACACAAAGCAAATTTCAGCTAAGACACAAAGCAAACTCAGGCTGAGCAGAGACTTGGTCAGACCACAATCCTTATTAGCTATCCTGTTAGCAACTTTTGGCTCTGATCTCACTTCAACTACCTATAGCCTATTGGCCTGATGCATATAGGTGACAGAAGAAAGACATGTGCAGGCCATACCCCACATTAGCTGATGTTTTGTGAGCAGCTTTGAGCTCCATTCTTTCTCTACTGGCCAGCAGCTTACTGACCTAGCCCATCTGAAACACAGTGGATAGATAAAGCCCTGCCATCTCGAAAAGGAATGTAGGGCATTTGAACAACTTTAGGCTTGGAAATCTATCAGCCCACTCCTTTCCTGAGAGACCCAACTGGGATAAATTCAGGGAAGCCAGCTGAGTGGAGCTGGGAGCAGGCTCTAACACCCACTGTCCAACATCCTGAGGAGGCATCTGGGGAGCCCAAGAAAACAATCTCAGGATTGGAGCTCATTTAATTGCTGGCAAGCTGACTTGCCAACATGGGACACAGACAGTGACCGCATTGGAGGAACCTCTATACCTGCTAGACAGAGACAACCAGGTGCCTAGAGGACAGTGCAAGAAGAATAGCAACAAAACTCAGAGCCATATAACAAAGTCAGAAACTAGTGTTCTTAATGCAGAAAGCCCTTGAGATATGAATATAACCAAAGTATAAGGAGAAGACTTTAAATCTGAGGTGATGAAAATGATAGAAACTTTGAAAGAGGAAAATGAATCACTCAAAGAAACACAGAAAAATGCATCCAAAGAGATGAAGAAATTGAATAAGTCCTATAATGAATTAGAAGAAAATTCAATCAAATGGGAGAAAGAAATTAATAAGATTATTCAAGACCAAAAGAGGGTATTAGAAGAAACAAACAAAACACAAGCTAAGACTGTCTTATAGTTGGAATACACAGCGAAGAGAACATGAATGATGGACACAAGCCACACGAACTGAATACAAGAGATGGAAGAGAGAATCTAGAGTATGGAAGATATTATTGAAGTAATCAATACATCAATCAAAGAAAGCATTACAACTAAAAAGTTCCTGACACAAAACATCCAAGAAATCTAGGATGCTATTAAAAAAAAAAAAAAAGCAAAACTAAGAATAATAGGAATAAAAGAAGGAGAAGACTCCAAGCTCCAAAGCCCAGAAAACATTTTCAACAAAATCATAGAAGAAAATATCCCCCACCTAAAGAAATGCCCATTAACATACAAGAAGCCTACAGAACTTCAAATAGAAATCCTCCTGCCACATAATACTCAAAACATCAAATGTAGAGAACAAAGAAAGAATATTAAAAGCTGCAAAAGAAAAAGTTAAAGACACATATGAAGCAAAGTCATCAGGATTGCACCTGATTTTGCAACAGAGATGCTTAAATGTAGAAGGGCATGGACAGAAGTCATGAAAATATTAAGAGACCACAGATGCCAGCCTAGACAACTATAGCTAGCAAAACTTTGAATCACCATAGATGGAGAAAACAAGATATTCCATAACAAAACCAAGTTTAATCAGTACCTAACCACAAATGCATCCCTACAGTAGGTACTAGAAGGAAAACTACAACTAAAATGACTAACTCTACCCAGGAAAACAAAGAAAATAAATAACTCCATATCCACAGATTCAAAACACAGAAACACACACTCTATCACCACCAACATCAAGACAAAAGGAATTAACAACCACTGGTCATTAATATCTCTTAGCATCAGTCACTTGATTGCCCTAATAAAACGACACAGGGTGTCAGAATGGATGAGAAAACCAGATCCATCATTCTGCTGCACACAAGAAATACATCTCAGCAATAAAGATAGACATTACTTCAGAGAAAAGGTCTAGAAAACTGTATTCCAAGTAAATGGACCCAAGAATCCAACGGGAGTAGCCATTTTAGCATCTGATAAAATAGACTTTCAACCAAAACTACTCAAAATAGATGGGGAATGTCAATACATATCCAACAAATGAAAAATATGCCAAGATGCTGTCTCAGTTCTGAACATCTATGCCCCAAATGGAGGAGCACCCACATTTGTAAAAAGGGATGTTATTAAAAATCTAAATTACATACAGAATGCTACATATTAATATTGAGAGACTTCAATACCATCTCTCCCAAATAGGCACACCATCAAGACAGAAACTAAATGGAGAAACAAGGAAACTAATATAAATCATGAAACAATTGGACCTAAGTGATATCTACAGAACATTTCACGCAAACACAAAAGAATAAACCTTTTCAGCACCTCATAGAACCTTCTCAAAAATTGACCACATACTTGGTCACAAAGCAAACCTTAATAGATACAATAAAACTGAAATAATCCCCTGCATCTTATTAGAACACCTTGGATTAAAGCTAGAATTCAAAAACAACAAAAAAGCCAAAAGCCTAGAAAATCATAGAAAATTAACAATTTTCTACTCAATGAAATAAAAAGAGAAAGATTTAAAACTACCTAGAATTCAATGAATCTGAAGACTCAAAATACCCAAATTTATGGGACACAATGAAAGAAGTGCTAAGAGGAAAGTTCATTGCACTAAGTGCCTTTATAAAGAACCTGGAGAGATTCCATACTGGCAATTTAGCAGAAAACCTGAAAGTTCTAGAACAGAAAGAAGCACACATACCCAAGAGAAGTAGATGGCTGGAAATAATCAAACTTGGGGATGAAATGAATACATTGGAAACAAAGAAAATAATTCCAAGAACCAACAAAACCAAGAGCTGGTTCTTTGAGAAAATCAACAAGAATCACAAACCTTTAGGCAAACTACACTAAAAGACAGAATGAAATTATTCAAATCAACAATATCAGAAAAGAAAAGGGGGATATAACAACAGACACTGAGGAAATCTAAAGAATCATCAGGTCTTAATTAAAAAGATTATATGCCACAAAATTTGAAAAACTAAATGAAATGGACAAGTATCTTGGTAACTACCAACTACCAAAATGAATCAAGAGCAGGTAAACAAATTGAATTGTCCTATCACTGCTAAGGAAATAGAGGCCATCATGAGAAATCTCCCAACAACAACAAAAAAAAAAGCCCAAGACCAAATGGATTCAGCCCAGAATTCTACCAGATCTTCAGAGAAGAGCTAATAACAACTCTGTAAATTGTAATATTCTGTAAAAATAGAAACAGAAGGAGCATTAGCAAATTCATTTTATGAGGCTACAGTCACCTTGATACCTAAACCACAGAAAGACTCAAAAAGGAAAGAGAATTTCACACCAGTTTCTCCTGTGAACATTGATGCAAAAATACTCAAAACCATATCAAATTTTTCATTTACCCATGAACAAATAGGCTTCATTCCAGGCGTGCAGGGGTGGTTAAATATACAGGAATCCATCATTGTAACTCAACATATAAATAAACTGAAAGAAAAAAAACCCCACATGATCATCTTCTTAGATGCCGAAAAAGAATTCAACAAAATCTAACACCCAATCATATAAAAAGTCTGGTGAAATCAGGGATAAAAGGCACATACGTAAACATAATGAAGGCAATATACAGCAAGTTTATAGACAACATCAAACTAATGGAGAGAAACTTAAATCAATTCCACTGTAATCAGGGACAAGACAAGGCTATACACTCTCCATATCTCTTCAACATAGTACTCGAAGTCCTGGCGAGAGCAATAACACAACCAAAGGAGATCAAGGGGATACAAATCAGAAAAGAGGAAGTCAAACTATCACTATTTGCAGATGATACGATAGTAGACATAAGTGACCCCCAAAGTCTATCAAGGAACTCATACAGTTGGTATACAGTTCAACAAAGTGACTGGATAGCAAATCAAATAAAAAAGCTGTAGGCTTCCTGTCTACAAGGGAAAAACAGGCTGAGAAAGAAGTTAGGGAAATTACATAATTCACAATAGGTACAAATAATACAAAGTATCTTGGTATAACTCTAATCAAGAAAGTGAAATACTTGTATGAAAAAATCAAATCTCTGAAGAAAAAATTTGAAGATTTCAGAAGATAGAACAATCTTCCATGCTCATTGGTTAAGCGAATCAACATAGTAAAAATGGCCATCTTACCCAAAGCAATTTACTTACTTATTGCAATTTCTATCAAAATACACATACATTTTTTTCCTGACCTTGAAAGTTCAATTCTCTACTTCATATTAAAAGAAAAAAAAACAGAATAGATAAAATGATACAGTACAACAAAAGACCTTCTGGAGGAATCTCCTTCCTACATCTCAAGCTGTACTATAGAGCAACAGTAAGAAAAACAACATTGTACTGTCATAGAAATAGGCTGGTTGATCAATGGAATCAGATAGATGCCTCCAGAAATAAAGCCACATACCTTTGGACACTACATTTTTGACAAAGAAGCCGAATACATACATTGGGGAAAGGATAACATCTTCAACAAATGGTGCTGGTCTAACTGGATGGCTGCATGTATAAAAATGCAAATAGATCCATAGCTATCACCCTGCACAAAACAGAAGTCCAAATGGATTAAAGATCTCAACTTAAAACCACACACACCAAATCTCTTAGAAGAAAATTTGGGGAAGAGCCTTGAGCTCATCGGTGTAGGAGACAACTTCCAGAATAGAACACCAACAGCTCAGGCCCAAAAATTAACCATTAATAAATGGGACCTTATGAAACTGGAAAGCTTCTATAAGGCAAAGGACACTGTCAACAGAACAAATGATGACTGTAAAAAGAACTTCTGAATCCTACCTCTGACAAAGGCCTAGTATCTAAAATATATAAAAACTCAAGAAATTAAACACTACCAAACTAAATAATTCAATTAAAAAGTGGGGTACAGAACTAAACAGAGAATTCTCAACAGAAGAATATCAAATAGCTGAAAAACACTTAAAGAAATGCTAACCATCCTTAGTTATCAGTGAAATGCAACTCATAACTACTGTGAGATAACATCTTACACTTTTCCAAATAGTTAATATAAAAAACTCAGGTGACATCACATATTGGAGAAGATGTGGAGAAAGGGCAACATTCATCCATTGCTGGTGGGAGTACAAACATGTTCATCCACATTGGAAATCAATCTGGTGCTTTCTGAGAAAATTGGAAATAACTCTACTTCAGGACCCAACCATATCACTCCTGGGAATATACGCAAAACATGTCCTACCATACAACAAGGACATTTGCTCAAGAATGTTCATAGCATTTTTATTCATAATATCCAGAATCTGGAAACAACCTTGATATCCCTAAACTGAAGAATGGATAAAGATACTGTGGTACATTTACACAATGGAGTACTATTCAGCTATTAAAAACACGGAAACCTTGACATTTTCAGGCAAAAGATCATCCTGAATGAGGTAACCCAGACCCAGAAAGACATGCACAGTATATGATCACTTATAAGCAGATATTTTCCACATAATAGATGATAACTACAATACAACACAGGGACTGAAATATCAAGCAAGGACCATATATGATGTGGACATAGACTCACTGATCAGATGTGGCAGCACAGTACCCTTGTGGATCTCATATGTAGAGAGTAAGTACTACTTAGCACATGCACTTGGCCCACCAAAATTAGATCACTTCCTCCTGGCAAGATGGCATTGCCAGGCTACAGAGGAAGAGTTTACAGGTTGTACAGATGATAATTGATAAGACCGAGGTCAGATGTTAGCAGAAATGGTTTCTTATTTCTTAGTACTAAGGGAACCAGGGATAAGGGATGAGGGAGGGAGGGATGATTGTGAGGAAATAAGGGATGGATATATAATTGGTATGTGAAGAATTTTATACTGCAGGACAAGCAGGTAGCATATTTTGCTAATCCCACTATTTGGGAATAATTTTGAGACTGGCTGAGACATGAATGTCTAGGCATAGACAATGCTTCTTCTTGGCTACAGAATCCCTATGAATTACTATTAAATACCATTCTTCAGATGGCAGGAATAAATATTTAAAGATGTATTTTTTCTGCTCATACAAAGAAAAGAAAACCATCTTTAATTGTTCCATGCATCACAAACACCTTATACGCTTACAATTTTAGCACTGTATAATGCTTCTGAGAAATAATTTGCTTTCAGAACAAAAAGACTGGACACTGACATTGAATGAGACCTGACAGGAGTCATTCCTCTCAGCATTCTGGACAATGACAGCCAATATCTTTCATGTTCCAGCATTAAGTGCATCAATTGTTGTTCCTCATCAGAACAGGACAGCTCCCAGAACACTTTCAAAGAAAGCTTCCAGTTCCAATTGGTCCAGCATTTAGACTATACAACACAGGACTCTAATTAAGCCAGGAACGTCTCAACATTTAGAAACTGGACCCTAAATGTGATTCGTAGCTTGGTTAACTTTTCCCCCAATTTTATTTGTGCCCCACCTAGGTATTATTTGTCTCAAATCAGACAGAAGAAACCTTAAGAGAACAATGCCCCTTTTAGTGAGGACAGGTTAATGCCCCTTTAAGTGAGGACAGGTAGGTTTTTGGTTGCTTTCTTGGGCAATAGAGGGTTATTATCAATGGGAGTGGGTTATAAGGTGTTTTTTTTTTTTTTTTTTGGTCTTATTTAGAAAGAAAACTAGATTAGACTCAGCAATGTATCTCTTTTCCCTTCTCTTACATTCAAGAGTTTGGATATAGGAGTTGAAAAGATAGACAGTGGGAATATAGAGGTATATAGGGAAGATGGAACAAAGAGTAGATTAATGAATCTACTCTACAACTTAATGCCTCAATTGTCACTCACAAGGTTATTTTTAATTCACTGGTGTACAATTTTGTATGGAGATGCAAAATAAGTTTAATTATAGATACAGTCATAGAATTCAAATGTAAGTTTATCCTTCCTACACATTACATATTTTTCTACTCTAATACGATGTATTGTACCCACACAACTCAATTATAATACAAGGTTTAGTTACTATACTTTGAAAGTGCTATTGCTGGCTGTTTAGGATAAATAATTTATACAAGTTAATAGCTGATCAAATCATGGTCATGTCAACCACTCATTTATTTTTATCACAAGAATATAGATCTTAGGTATGGCAGATAGATATGATTCTATAGAAAGATAAAGTAGGGTAGTTAGATAAACCTCAGAGACAGGGAGTCCAAGATGACCATGCTGACCACGCATTGTATCTGATCTAAAAGGAGACTGAAAACCCTACTAGGAGCCACAGACTGCAAGACCTGGACAATACTCGGTGAGTGGGGTCCGCAAAGTGCAGACCACAGAAGGATCTGGCCTCTGGGCATCCAATGGCCAGTGGAGAACCTGAACCCAGTCCTCAGACTCTGTACTGTGGAATCTGACTGTGAATTGGGAACTTAAGCCATAACTCTAAGCAAATTGGTATATGGGACTGAACTCCAAACAATGAAACATCAGAATTCCTGGCCTGGGGAAACCCCAGGGACACTGGTGGATCAGTCCTCAGAATCTAACACCTACCCCCTTGCCTGTAAACAGCACTGAGTATGCTTGCATTACCTACTCTCAGTCTCCTTCCCTAACTGATCTGTGGACCCGCAGGCCCAGGGAGACTGAAGAAGGAAGAGAGGGGCCTGCCAATCCAAGGAGGGACACAGGGCCCACACAGGATCCCAGGCAGTTGTGGACATGCCCTCCAGCCAAATCTCTAAAGCTTTGCACTCAAGTTGACTGCTCTAAGTACATGGAGGAAGGTGTCCATTTCCCAGCAGCTTAACAGGCTCCTGTCAGTGACAACCAGGACATTAGTATCTGAGACTAAACTGTGCATGGCTAAACACTAGCCTGGAGCTGTTGGTCCTGAAAAAAAAAGGAAAACATGTGGTTCTGACCTTGGACCTTCCCACAAGTCCTGAGAAAACCCCAGGTACCAGTGACCACAGGAACACAAAACAAAATCCAGAGCCAAGCGAGCATGTTTGCCTCACCTGTGCCCCTGTCTCCCTCTCTGATCATTTGATGGTCCACAGGCCCCGGGGAAACAGAAGGTGTGGATTGTGGCCTGCCACTCCACAGAGAAAACCAGGGCAAACACAGGGGCCCATGCAGCTGTGGACATACCCTCCAGCCACAGGTCTAAAGCTGCACACTCGAGTTGTCTGAGCTACAAACTTGGAAGAAGGGTGCACACTTCCCAGCAGCTGGACAGTTTCCTGCCAGTGATAATTGGGAGATTTGTATCTGAGACTGAACTGAGGACAGTGTGTCTCCAACCTAGAGCTACTGGCCAAGAAAAACACAGGAAAACCAGTGTTTCTGACCTCAGAGTGTCCCACAAGTCCTGAAAAATCCCCAGGGGATGGAGAACACTTGAGCACAAAACCAAAACCCAGAATCAAGGGTGTTTGCCTCACCTGTGTCCCCTGTTTCCCTTTTTGACTATCTGTGGGCCTACTGGCCAGGGGGAATGGAAAGCATGGATCAAGCTGCCAGTCCATGGGGAGACCCAGGACACACACAAGGGCCCAGGAAGCTGTGGACACACCCTCCAGCCACAGCTTTGAAGCTTCACACAGCAAAGAATGTGTACATGTGTGTATGTGTGCCACATCTGCCAACTCTCTGAATCCCTCTCTGACTGATCTGTGGGCCCACTGGCCCAGGGTGAACAGAGAGTGAGGATTGGGGTCCCAATGTCAGAGACATCAAGATGACTAGAGTTCAGTGTAAAACAATAAACAACAAAACCCAAAACAATATAGTATCTCCAGATCCCAACAATCTCAAAAAAATTCAACTCTGAAAACTCGAACACAATTGAAACACAAGAAAATGACCTCAAATCCGTAGTAATGAAGGTGATAATGGAGGAAACATATAAAATTTGAAGGCAAATGCAGGAAGATACAGGCAAACAGATTGAACACATTAAAGAGGCCTATAGAGAGACACTGGAAGAAACTCTGGAAAATATAAACAATCATATAAAGGAAATCAATAAACAATTCAACATCTGAGATGAAAATATGAATAAATTAATTTAAAAACATTTTTTAAAAAGACAGGAATGATTTGGGATTTAGAGGCAGTTCTGTAGAGAATAGTGTGTCATAGAGCCCCTCAGTCAACATGGGAAAGCTTACATGGAATGAATTCTGGCTGAGATGATGGGTAGAAATCCCTTTTCTTTGCTTATGATAGATAATAAAAGCCATTCTTCTGGCAAAACAACAAAAAACAAAAAACAATTGAGTTGTATTCTGAATAAATTAATCAAATTATTAAAAATAAAAAAAAAAAGAAAATGGAAACAATGATAAAAGCACACACAGAAGAAAGCCAGGAATAAGAGAACTCAGAGAAGCAAGAAAGTAATGTAGACCTAAGCTTCTCTAACAGAATTCAGGAGATGGAGTAACAAATCTTGGCAGTAGAAGATACTGTGATAGAACTTGGAACAACCATTAAAGAAAATGCTAAAACTGAAAAATTCATGACAGAAAACATTCAAGAAATCAAGGATACCATGAAAAGACAAAATCTGATGATAATAGGAATTGGGGAAAGAGAATATGCTGGATCCAAGGCCCAGAAAATATCTTCAACAAAACAATAGAAGAAAGTTTCCCTAATTTAAGGAAGGAGATGCATATAAACATTAAACATACAAGAGGGCTACAGAACACCAGAAAAGAAAATCCTCCCTCTACATAATAATCAAAACATAATAAACAGAATAAAGAAAAAACATTAAAAGCAGCAAGGGAAATGGGTCAAATAACATACAATGGCAAACCTATCAGAATTACACCCAACTTCTCAGCAGAGACTATAAAAGCCAGAAGAGCCTGGAAAGAGGTCCTGCAATCTCTAAAAGACCACAGAAGCCAAGCAAGAGTTCTATCCAGCAAAATTTTCAATAACCATTGATGAAGAAAAGAAGGTATTCCATGATAAAAATAAACTGAAACAGTACTTAACCACAAATCTAGCCATACATAAGGTACTAGAAGGAAAACTCCAACCCAAAGTGACAAACTACAACCAAAATTACATGGGATAACTCCACCATCATAAAACCATAACCACACAAACACTCTACTGCAGCGAACATCAAAATCAAGGGACTTAACAGTCACTGGTCACTAATATCCATCAACATCAATGGTCTCCCTTCTCCAGTAAAAAGACACAGAATAACTGAATGGATACATAAAGAAGAACCAACATTCTTCTGCATTCAAGAAACACATATCAGTCACAAGGATAGACATTACATCAGGGTAAAAGGCTGGAAAAAAGTATTCCAAGCAAATGTACCAGGAAGCAAGCTGGTGCAGTCATATTAATATCTAATAAAATAGACTTTAAACCAAAACTAATCAAAAGAGGTGAGAAAGGATATTTCATACTCATCAAAGGTAAAATCAAACAAGATGTCATCAAAATTATGAACATCTTTGCTCCCAAAACAAAGGAACCCACATTTGTAAAACAAATATTAATAAAGCTTACTCCACACATCAACCCCCACACATTGATAGTGGGAGACTTCAACATCCCACTTTCATCAAAGAATAGGTAAACAAAATGGAAACTAAATCGAAAAAAAGTGACATTAACCAATGTCATGAATCAAATGCATCAAATAGATATCTACAGAATTTTTCACCCAAATACGAAAAATTATACCTTTGTCTCAGCACCTCATGGAACCTACTACAAAACTGATCATATAATAGGTCAAAAAACAAAAGTCAACAGATACAAGAAGATTGACATAATACCTTGTATACTATCAGATCACCATGGACTAAATCTGTACTTCAACAACAACAAAAATAACAAAAAGCCTATATGCGCATGGAAACTAAACAACTCTCTACTTATTGACAACTGTGTCAGGGAAAAAGTAAAGAAAGAAATTAAGTACTTCCTAAACTACAATGAAAATGAAGGAACAACATACCCAAATTTATGGGACACATTGGAAGCAGTGCTAAGAGGAAAATTCATAGGACTAGGTGCCTTCACAAAGAAACAGGAAACATCTCATATAGGCAACATAAAAACACATCTGGAAGCCCTGGGAAAACAAGTAGCAGAAACACCCAAAAAGAGTGTTAGAAATAACAAAACTTAGGGCTGAAATCAATAAAAAGGAAAAAAAGAAAACAATTCAAAGAATCAACAAAACCAGGAGATGGTTCTTTGATAAAATCAACAAGATAGATAAACCATTAGTCAAACTATCTAAAAGGCAGAGAGACACTATTCAAATTAACAAAATCAGAAATGAAAAGGGTGACATAACAAGAGACACTGAAAAATGCAAAGAATCATAAGGTCTTACTTCAAATGCTTGTATGCCACAAAAATTGAAAATATAAGGGAAATGGACAGCTTTCTTGATTGCTTCCTCTTGCCAAGGTTGAATCAAGATCAGATAAGAAAATTAAATATTCTTATTTCTCTTACAGAAATAGAAGTGTTTATTAATAGTTTCTCAACAACAACAACAACAATAACAACAAAAGCCCAGGGCCTGACGGTTTCTGTGCAATTTCTATGAAACCTTCAAAGAAGTGCTAGAGTGATACTCTTCAAGCTACTCCACAAAATTGAAAAGGATGGAACAGTACTAAACTCCTTCCATGAGGTCACAATCATCTTGATACCTAAACCTCAAAAAGATCCAAGAAAGGAAGTGATTATCAGACCAATTTCTCTTATGAACACTGATGCAAAAATAGTCAATAAAATAGTGCAAACCGAATCCAATAACACATCAAAGATATCATCACCATGCCCAAGTAGGCTTCATCCCAGGCATGCAGGGATGGTTCAATATAAGGAAATCTATCAATGTTCTCCAGCATATAAACAAATTGAAAGAAAAAAAATCACATGATATTCTCCTTAGATGCCAAAAAGCATTTGATAAAATCCAACATTCATTCACATTTAAAGTTTTGGAGAGATCAGGGATGCAAGGCACATAAGTAAGCATAATAAAGGCTGTAAACAGAAAGCCAATAGCCAACATCAAATTAAGTGGAGAGAAATTCAAGGAAATTCCTCTAAAATCAGGGACCACGCAAGGCTGTCCACTTTCTTCAAATCTCTTCTATTTAGTTCTAGAAGATCTAGCCAGAGCAATAAGACAACAAATGGATACCAAAGGGATACAAATGGGAAAAGATGAAGTCCAATTATCCCTATATGCAGATTATATGATAGTGTACATATGTGATCCCCCAAATCCACCAGAGAACTCCTACAGCTGATAAACATCGTCAGCAAAGTGGCTGGATACAAAATTCACTAAAAAACATTGTAGCTTTCCTGTATACAAATGAGAACAGTGATGAGAAAGAAATTAGGGAAACTCCACCCTTCATGATAGCCACAAGCAATATCAAGGTATCTAGGAATAACTCTAAACAAGCAAGTGAAAGACTTATTTGAAAAAAAACAAACAAACTTCAAATCTCTGAAGAGGGAGATTGAAGAAGACATCAGAAGATTGAAAGGGAGAATTATCATAGTAAAAATGGCCATCTTACCAAAGGCAATTTATAGATCCAATGCAATCCCTATCAAAATACCTACACAAATTTTAAAGACATTGAAAAATAAATTCTCAATTTCATATAGAAAAGAAAAACACCAGAATAACTAAAGCTGTCCTTTACAATAAAAGATCCTTCTGAGAAATCTCCATTCCAGATCTCAAGCTGTACTGTAGAGCAACAGTAACAAGACAGCAGGGCACTATCATAGCAAGAATCAGGTTGACCAATGGAACTGAGTTGAAGTCCCAGATATAAACCCACACACATGTGGATACTTGATTTTTGACAAAGAAGCCAAATCTATTCAATGGTAAAAGGACAACAACTTGAACAATTGGTGCTGGTCTAACTGGATGTCTATGTGTAGAAAGATGCAAATAGATCCATATTTATCACCATGCACAAAACTCACATCCAAGTGTATTAAAGACCTCAACATAAAACCAGAGACTCTAAATCTGTTAGAATAAAAAGTGAGGAAGGGCCTGGAACTCATTGGCACAGGAGACAACTCCTGAACAGAACTCCAACAGCCCAGGCTCTAAGGTCAATATTTAATAAATGGGACCTCATGAGACTGAGAAGCTTCTGTAAGGCAGGAGACACTGTCAACAGAACAAAGTGACAGACTACAGACTGGGAAAAGATCTTCACCAACCCTACATTGGACAAAGGTCTAATATCCAAAATTTATAAAGAGCTCAAGAAATTAAACTCCACCAAACTAAATAAACTAAGTAAGAAATAGGCTCAGAATTAAACAGTGAATTCCCAACAAAGGAATGTCAAATGATTGAGAAACAATTAAAGAAATACACACCATCTTTAGTCATCAGAGAAATACAAATAAAAACAACTCTAAAGTTCCATCTTACATCCATCAGAATGACTGAGATCAAAAACTCAAAGGACAATACATGTTGGCAAGGATATAGAGAAAGGGGCACTCTTTCATTGCTGCTGGGAATGCAAACTTGTACAACCACTTTGGATATCAACCTGGCACTTTCTCAGAAAAATGAGAATAGGGCTACCTCAAGATCCAGCTATTCCACTCCTTGGAACATGCCCAGAAGATGATTCACCATGCAACAAAGACATATACTCAACTATGTTCGTAGCAGCTCTATTTGTAATAGACAGAACCTGGAAACAACCTATCTATCCCTCAGTTGAAGAATGGATAAACTGTGGTACATTTACACTATGGAATACTACTCAGCTATATATATATATATATATATATATATATATATATATATATATATAT
>OU015747.1:70278562-70317238 GCA_907169655.1 Acomys percivali
AGAGAGAGAGAGAGAGAGAGAGAGAGAGAGAGAGAGAGAGAGAGAGAGAAACTATTCAGATTATATGGTGAAAGCAAAGGAAAAGTTCTGCCTTTGAAAGTTTAGGGTAGAGTACAAGTTTTGTCAGCCATCTCTTTCAGGAGATAGGGACCAAGGAGTGGTGGGAGAACCTGGAGCTGTTTGTCTGTGGTCTGAAACACACAATATCAGCCTTCTGATGATAGTTGATAAGAGATGAAGAAATCAACATGTTTGCCTTATTCCTGATGACAGTGAGGTGGTAACAGGGTGTTAAAAGTCTGAACTGTTGATCAAGTCCAGGAAGTTCCGGCTGTTATATTTGCTGTCCAGGGTCTGAGAATATCTACAGTTAAGAGAGACAATGCAGGTCCAGCTGATATAATCTATAAGGTTGGACTGGATCACCTGCTTTGGTGGTATCCTGGATGTAGGAAATCTGATAGGATACTTGAACATATATGTATGAGCAGAAGACAAAGTCAATAGGTTAGGGAGAAAATTTCCTTTTCATGTACATTTGGAACTTTTGGGAGAGTAAAGGAGAGAAAAGAAATGAACTTGGGGAACTTCCTTCCATATTACCTTAAGTGTATATTTGAAGTTCATGGGAGAGCAATGAAGAGAAAAGGCTTGAAATAAGGAGCCTCATTCCATTTACTTTAGGTATACATTTGAAATTTTTGGGAGTGCAAAAAAGAGAAAAGACTTAAACATAGGGAGTCTCTTTCCATTTACTTTATTTCTGATGGTAATTAAAAATTTCACTTTGTGAAAGTCATACTCCACTCTCCACTCAACTGTGGAGAATATTCTGTCCATTGGCTAGATCTGGGTAGGGGTTTAAAGTTTACAGCCTGTATTGTCCTTGGCTGGTGCCTTAGTTTGAGCGGGACCCCTGGGCCCAAATCTGCCTATCATAATGTTCTACTTATAGGTTTCTAGGACCCTCTGGATCCTTCTACTTTGCTATTCTCCCATGATTCTCTCATCTAGAGTCCCAATAGGGTGTCCTCCCCTCTGTCCCAGTTTATGACTTTCACACGAACTCTGGTGCCTCATATTTGACCATGTCCCCTGGAGGGGGAGACCTGGTAGCACAGGTAGCACAGGTAGACCAGGTAGCACAAGGACAGCAGGTTACCAAGAAGAGACTTGATACCCTATGAGCATATTCAGGGGGAGGAAATCCCCCTCAGGAACAGTCATAGGGGAGGGGAATAAGGGGAAAATGGGAGGGAGGGAAGAATAGGAGGATACAAGGGATGGGATAACCATTGAGATGTAACAAGAATAAATTAATTAAAAATAAATAAATAAATAAAAATTTCACTTTGTATCTTTGGATCTGTCCCCATTTAGTTGCAGAGATATATAAGCTTAGTAGCCCTTAATACAGTCATAGAGATTTGAAATTCTCTAGAAGGCATTCCAGACGGAAGCCTGAAGGGACAGCAAATGGATTATTCCTGTTAAGATAGTAAAGTAAGTGACCTGTCAGGCGTCCCTTGAACAAGGTTTAACTCAATATAATTGCTGCAATATGTTCCAATAGCTGCTGGTCAGAGACCAGTGGAATGGCTGAAAGCAGATATGGTTACCTGGAGCTATGGTTTTGAACTTGAATGAAAGGGGATGGTGATAGAACTGTACTGGTAGAGTAAGATCTCATCCAAGGGATGAGGTCCTAGATGAAGTGTTTGGGTGTAATTTGGCAAGAATGACAGGAAGCATTTAAGACAATCATAAGGGAAAACTCAGCAGTCAGCTGGTGATGGTTGCAAAAATGTATGTAGCAATTGGTTAGTTAGGAAGTTCCAAAAGCAGGGGAAGTGGGAGGAAAACTAACATCAGAAATAGGATGTAGGTGGAAAACATAGGTCATTGATTGACAGTACTTATTTGGTTTCCATTTGACCTAGAGTTGGATTTGCTGTATCTTACAAGAATCCTTTTAAGTTTGCAATATGAGATAAATTTTAGACATGTTAGCATCATCATGTTTTGCAGTCTGCAGTAAAATACACATTGTAGAAATGGGCTAGTAAACATATACATTTGTATCATAGCATAACAGAAGCTTAGGGAAAATTTTTGTGTTAAAAGCATGAATACTCTTTGAGGTGATCTTAGGATATGTAGAAACCTTATGGATCTCTTTTACATCTGTGAAGTAATAACTGAGGAGGAAAGAAACCTCTTGTAGAACAGAATGGCCAAAGCTCACTCGATCTTAATTTTTAGCATCAGTACACATCAGGAAGAAGGCTTTCTTCCCACTGCCCATAACATGGGGTTTATATAATTTAAGCACAATGGGAAAAAATTTTAGTCTATATTAAAAAGACAAATAAAGGAAATGTAATATCTTGAGCTTGGAACTATGATAGAGGATTGCATAGTGGCTTTTTAAAAAATAGAATTAGATGAATAAATCAGAGCTCCAGTGATTACTGGCAAATCTCTGAACAGTCTCACTGCAGGTGTAACATAGCAATAGGACAAAATAAACATTTTTTTTGACATTCTGAGCTTTATAACTTGCATTTATCAAACTTAAAACACCTTCTTAGACCTTTAGCATCCATAATTTTCATGTATCATCCTTAAAAATCCTTCCTAGACACTCCAACAATTACAGAACATCTTAGAATCTTTAAGATAAGATTGCTGTGAGCTGTCACTATCCTTTAATTAAAAGAATGGTACAAGGTTGCATCTGAGACCTGTCTTTTAAGTCTGGCAACAAGGTAGACTACTTAGTCCTGGCAGTAGTAACTCTAGGTGTGAGACTTAAGGCTTGGTTTCCTGTATATGAAGAGGACTGAGAATGTCTCTGAAACCTATTTGTCTTAAACCTGAGTTCTGTGAGAAAGGCTAATTATCTAGTATCTAGTAGTTTAAATAGATAATGAATAATAATAAAGTAACATGGTAGATTACTTTGGGTGAAGGAGCTAATTGTTTTGTAGCTACTCAGCTAACATCAGCTTAGCTGTCAATGTGATCAGAGTCTTGAGAAAGATAAATGGTAACTTAAATGAATTTATATATTAATAAAAGTCTCTAATGGGGTTGAATACGAGATACTTTATTCCTATAATTAACCTAAGCTGTTTAGGGGTTAAGATATTTTCAGGTCTAGACAGAGGTTTTGAATTGGCAGTGATGAGAGATGATAGATATTGACTCTCATTCAGAATTTTAGACTCATCAAGATAGAAAAGATGCTTTCTATAAGGTTTCCAAATGCAATTAGCCAAAACACCTTGTATGCAACATTCATAAGATCCCTGAATGTTTTGTGCTTCTTCTTACTGTATGTAATTTTTCTACTTATGTGTAATAATATAAAGGCATATGACAAAAATTTAAAAAATAAAATGTTAAATACAAAGTAAAAGTAACAGAGGTGACTATTTATATCCCAGTATGCAGACAATTGTCCCAATTGTCTCCTGGGTCAATATGGCCACATGGGCAGAGATAGTCTTGCCATAAGGCACAGAGGAGGACAGGTTCTTCCTGTGGAAAGAGACCATGGGAAAGACTTATCTCACCTTTTTTTTCAGCAAAGCCAGACAATGACTCTCCATTTGTCAAGATTGTTCACATTTCAGGATTAGGTCTAGAAATAGGGTGAGACTTTGAGTGGGGGAGTTGTTGATGGCTATCTTGCCTAGTGGGCAGCATGCAAAAATTCTGGCTTGAAGTCATCAGCTGTTGTGCCCAAATCTTCTGGGATGATGGGGAACTACAGTTGTGATCTGGAAATCTGTTTTTTTAATAATGAACTTACACATGTTACATGCCATATTCAACAAATCTGACAAGTTTGAGAGCCAGCATATTTGAATTAAACATTCTTTCCCTGTATCTAATTATCTGCTCAAAACTATACTTCAATAACATAAAATAGAATGTGATGATCTTATTCTATGTTTGACCTTGAAAATATAATTAATCATATTTGTTTATAACAGAACTAAAAACATATTGTGGAGTTGGTGATGACACGTCCACAATTTTCTGTGGAATGCTACATGATTAGCATCTAGCACAGTTCTTGACAGTCTTTGGTCTTCTCTAAAACACCATGAGCACAGTCTTCATTATTGCATTTCTTTGGGCATTTTGGCCTTCTAATTTCCCGTAAGAAAGACCTATCAAGCCCTGCCTGTGTACCTTATTTTTGTTTTTTTTTTTTTTGCGAGTTGGCAATTCAGAATTCTGTCACATTCCTTTAAAAATATCTCAAAAGTTCTTTGGAATTACATAGTCAAGTTTATCGCAGCAAACGCTCTACTACTCAGTGATTTTTTTTTTCTGTATTAGTTACCTTTCTCTTTCATTTAACTGAATTTCTGAAAGTAAGCAAATTAAAGGAAGAAAATATGTGTTACAGGAAATAGATATTGCCTTTGTCAGATGAAGCTAGATGAGTCCTAAACATATCCAGTTTGGGTGTGCCTCTAAAATTACCCCCCATAGATACGAATGCTAAACAAAGGAAAGTTCCTTTGTATTTTAAACAGGCATCTTGTGGTCTTTGCTCCATGGCCTGAAGCAAAGTAAGGTGGGTGGCCTTGAGCTGCCCCACTCCAATGTAAAGGTGAAATGGTTCTGCCCCTACTGTGTTGGCTTGGAGCCCAACCTCACCCCCAACAATGACAGTGACACCATTGACAGGGTTAAGCCTTCCATGATTGTAGAGGAGGAGTTAGGGAATGCTTACATAGCACTTGGCTATTTTAGAGCTCTAGTAGTTTGGAACCTCCTTCAAAGTAGGCACTTATTGTAAAGGGTAGTGATTTTTCTCTCTGGGACTGCAGGAACAACAGAGAGGTAGATGGCAGGACACAGGTAAAACAGTAATCTAGGAAAGAGAGCTAAGGCCCTCTTGGATCTAGAGGAACTCAAGAAAATGGTAGACAAGCTAAGTAAAAGGACACAGATGGAATGAGATGTCAAAAGACATAGCAGGTTTTTACCTTAGTTTATACCTCCTGTGTCTTTATTGGTATGAATATTAAAGGATTGGTTTGTTTTTTGTTTTGTTTTGTTTGTTTGATTGTTTTTGAGACAAAGTTTCTCAGTATGGCCATGTCTGCCCTGTACTTTCTTTGTAGTCTAGGCTATCCTTAAACTCACAAAGATGGGCCTTCCTCTGCCTCCTCATGGAATTATACACAAGCTCACTGTTATTAGAGTTAAAATTAAAAGATAACTATTATAATAGTCTATCATGGTAGAGAAAGTATGAAGGTAGGAACAGCTTGACACATGCCACCAATCAAAAAAGAAAAAAAAAAAAAAAAGGGAATTGAGTACTCTGTTTATTCTGTATTGTTATTTTTTATTTAGTCTAGGACCCACACCCTGGGGATAACGCCACTCACACTCCACAGCTAAATTCCTAGAGAAACATCAGCACACTCATATCCAGGTGATGGTCTTCTTGGATATTCTAAATACTATCAAATTGACAATGAAGATTAATCACCAAAATTAATAAACAAGTTTGGAAAGCCATTTCTAAATTCTGTGGATATAAATCATGTAGAAAGAAGATGCTGTATTAATTGCTATAAATCTACCATATCTGATTTCAGAAAAATATATATTTAGAAATATACATTTGCATTCTAGTATTCTTATATAATATATTGACAGCATATTCTGGAATTCTGTAAGTGATAGTGCATTTCTTAACCTCCTGTAGTACATAAACTGTGGCTGTGAGTAGCATGACTCACAGTTCTAAGAGGCAGCAGTTACTTTGTGCTATTGCTAGCAATGGGGGTGGAACTAAATAGCAGAAAATAGTTAGAGAGACATAAAGCCCACCTTCATTTACATTAATAAATTGTCAAGTCCCTTCCTGCCGTAGATTAATGTATTTTCTTTTGTAATTTTCTGTTATAAGTGTAGGGTATCATTAGTGGAAATAGTGATTTATGGTCATACCAAGAATAGTAATTAATATTCATAGATCATATAAATATTTGAGGCATTTTGCTATCTCAATCAAACTTAAGGAAACAAACCATAATAGCCTTTTAATCAGCTTTATATAAGACTATTACTAAATGATAAATTGTAGGCACAATACTAAATAATTTGCCTTAGAGCTTAGGAAAATGGTCTAAATGTTGCTAAATAGTTAAAGGAGATGACTTGCTATTTCTATTGTATCTCATATCTCATTGTGAGAGAACTAAATGAGAAAAGGAAGATAGGTACTCCAATATTATAAGATGAAAGGCAAAATTCTTTGTAGTCTGAAACCCTGAGGTAGGAAACTTCAAATGATTTATGGGCCATGTTGTTTTGTACAGTGCCAGCTTTTGAAAGGGAAACAAAGTTTTCTTTGGCTATCAAATGATTTAATATTTTGATAAGATATGTAAATAAATTTAAATTGCTTCATAGAGAAAAGAATAGTTAGAGTAAAGAATTTTTGGCATGCATTAGGATGGCTAAACAGGAAAAACAGTTATTTTAACAATATTAAATTTTTCCATTTCTTTCTTTTTTTCTTTCTTTTGTTTTCTTCTTTCTTTCTTTTTTGGTTAACCATATTTTATTTTTCTTTATCCTTTAATAATTTCATATGCATATAAAATGGATTTTGATTGTGTTTATCCAACCTACTTGGACCCCCCCACCCTCAAATATGTTACTCCCTATTGTATATCCTATTTTCAAAATATTTTTTCATTATTATTTTTAACCCACTGTGTCCATAGGTGTGAGGTATAAGCAACGCATCAGAGTACATTTCAAAAACGTTCTCTCCTCCAGCAGGTACCAATTGCCAATGTTTTTTCAACTAATCATGGGACATTAGGAGACCCAGATGAGCTGGAACTTTAAGTTGCTTAATTCTGTTCAGGTAACTAAGACTGCTACCAGTTCACACATGCAACCATCACGTCATAGCCAACAGGCTGCATTTGCAGCCTTCCTACCTATCATCCGGCTTATTAATCATTCCATATCATCCTATATCTCCAACATTCTCTGAGACTTATGGGTGGGTGACAGATTGATATACATATGTATATCACATCTATGAATTAGAAAACCTAGGCAATCATCCTCATCACTTTATGCAGTAGAGATTGTATTGGTTAATATCTCCTTCATTCAAGAAGATAATAGGAGTCAGATGGAGTGGAGGATTCCATGAGAACATGGCCCACTATGTCAGCTAAGCAGGGTTCACATGTACTCACAGAGGCTGAAGCAGAAAGGACAGGGCTTTAATGGATCTGCAACAGGTCCTTTGCATATAAGTAATTACTGTTAGATTGGTGTTTATGTGAGACTTTTAACAGTGGGAAAAGGTATATTTTTGACTCTTGTTTAACCTTCTGGCTTCTTCCCTCCTATTGAATTGCTTGAGCAGCCTTAATGTAAGGGATTTTGCCTTGCCTTACTGTATCCTATTTTGTCTAGTTTGGCCATCTTCTTTTGGAGGCCTGCTCTTTCCTGAAATGGAAATGAAGGAGGAGTTGATCTGGGGAAGAGGGGAAGTAGGAAGAGCTGGGAAGAGTTGCGGGAATAGAAACTGTGGTTAGGATATATCATATGAGAGAAGAATCTATTTTCAATGAAAAAGAAAAAAAAGGAACAAATTGAAATGCAGATCAATACTTTTTGAAAAGTGAAAAAAGAAACAATTTAACAGCAATGTTGTACATCAGATTCTCTTTCTTTTTTCTTTCTTTCTTTCTTTCTTTCTTTCTTTCTTTCTTTCTTTCTTTCTTTCTTTCTTATTCATTTCACAGCTTAGACATGTCCGTATCCATCCTCTCCTCCAAGTTCCTCCCTCCTTCCCTCTCCTGACACTATTCTCTCCTACTGTTCACAAAAATGATAGCTCCCCTTTCTTTCCATCACAGCTCTTCAAGTCACATGAGGACTGTCCATGCCCTGTTCCCCTATAGCCTGGCAAGGCAGTGCCACCATGAGGTTGTGATCACAAAGCTCACATCAGAGTCATCCCTCACTCCTCTTACTAGAGAATCCACATGCCTATTGGCTACATCTGTGTGGGGAGCCTATGTTCATTCAATGCATGGTCTTTGGTTGTTGCTTCAGTCTTGGCCAGCCCCTCTGGAACCTGGCACAGCCTTTCAGCAATCCTACATCCGACAAAGGGCTAACATTCAAAATATATAAAAAACTCAAAACATTAAACACCAACCAAAAAAGTTAAAAAAATATGGAAAAGACTAAAACAGAGAGTTTTCAATAGAGGAATCTCAAATGGCAGAGAAGCACTTAAAGAAATACTCAACATCCTTAGTCATTAGGGAAATAAAAATCAAAATTACTTTGAGATTTCATCTTATACTTGTTAGAATGACTAAGATAAAAAAATTTAAGTGTCAACATATACTGGTGAGGATGTGGAGCAAGGGGAACACTGCTGGTGTTACTGAAAATATTTTTTTTCATTGCTTATTTGATTTGATTTAACTTTGGTAAGTCATATAATTAAAAAACTTGTCAGGTTTTGTTAATTTTCTAATTTTGTTAATATAGGTTTTATAAGTATGTATTTATGATCTTCTGAATTTCCTTGGTCTCTATTACTATATCTCTGTTCCAGCTAAAATTTTGTTATTTTGGATCTTCTGCCTTCAGATTTTAGCTAATTTGGCAAAGAGTTAGTCAATCATACTGATTTTTCTTAAAGAATCAACTCTTCACATTATTTATTTTGTGTTTGTTTGTTTGTTTGTTTCAGTCATTAGACTTTCAGTCCTGAGTTTGATTATGTTTTACTATCTACTCCTATAAGGCATAATTTCTTCTCCTTGGTATAGGGATTTCATGTATGTAGGTATAAAATATATGAGATGTCTTCAGTTTTTAGTATAGGGTCTTAGAGTTAAGAAATTGCCTTGTAGAACCGCCTTTTTTGTGTCCCAAGAATGCTGGGGGATGGTCTGATGTATTTTGATGCTAATTAATAAAAAGCCATCCCTCCTGGGCAGGGCAAATGATATAGAGGTGTGGCTAAGATTCCCTGGCTTAAAGGAGAGAGAGAAATTCTGGTAAGAAGAAAGACCCAGGAGGAGAGAGGAGGAAAGGGTGTCATGGTTTAGATAGAGGAGGAGCATATGGCTGGCATGGATGGAGGATTCAGCCCAGATGAAGAATATTAGCAAGTATTTTAGATTGTGGATGGGAGGTAGCTTGAAAGAAGTTATTAGATACAGATGGCATGGGATTGAGGCAGGGATCCCATACCTATCCCACTATGGGAAGTAGTTTAGAGGGTTAATATCTCCCCTGCCCTAGGTTAACTTAGGCTATTTTAAAATATAACAAGTGTCTGTGTCTTGATTGAGTGCTATGCAGGCCTACTGATAATACAGATAATTTAAAAACAAAACATTAGTTTGAATATATTTTATTTCTTTATAATTTTTTTTTTTATTTTCTGGGCATGGTGGCATACACCTTTAAACACAAAGTTATAGGTTGGGTACTTACCTGCGGCTTACTTCCACTTGCTTCATATGTCTGGTGCATACAGTGGGGGTGATGAGGCCAATTCCCAGTTCTGTGCAGGAAGTATGAAGCAGGGAGGAGAAAACTGCAAACATCTTCTTATACCTCCAGAAGGAGAATGTGAGCATGGATTACATCTCCACCAGAATCTTCCCATTTGATTAGGAGGCCTGCCAGTCTTCTGGTTAAATATGGAGCCTTCCTTAAAGGGGCAGTGTAGGCTGGCACTGGATGTCTACTAGAATTTAAGAAAGCGTCTAGCTGTCTGTGCCCTGCCTGCAAATTGACACATGCCTGAGTCTGATGCACAGGGTGTGCATTGGAAGAGCAGTATTCTGATGTAGTGAATATATTCCAAACTTTAATTTTAACTGGAAAAGTTGGGGGCTGTATGATGTGCCAAAATATATAGTATATTCTTTTGGGTTTCAGTGTTTTGTAAATGTCTGTTCAATCTATTGGGCTTCAGGAATTATCTGTTTACTTTTTCTATGATCTGTTTTTATGATCTGTTTATTAGTGACAGTGAGTTATTGAATCTTGCTGTTATGATTGTGTGAGGATAAGTATGAAATTTTCGGTGTAGCTGTGTTCCTTTTATGAACTTGTATGTCCTTGTGTTTGATGCCTAGATGTTTAGATTTTCAATATCCTCTTGGTGGTTTTTACCATTGATAATACAGTTTTCTTCTCTATCTCTTCAGATTAGTTTTGGTAGTGAAATCTATTTTGTGGTATATTAAAGTATCTACATAGATTTGTTTCTGGAATTCATTTGCTTACAATAAAATTTTCCATCATTTTATTCTGTAATGTTATCTATATTTGATATTCAGATATGTGTCATGGATACATCAGAAGGGTGGATATTGTTTTCATATACAATCTGTTAGTCTGCGTCTTTCATATTAGGAAATTGGAGTGAATGATGAGGAAAGTTATCAACAAGTGGCTATATTGATTCTCATTATTTTTTTGTATGTTTTTACGACCTTTATATGATGGACTGTGATTATGTATTTATTTATTTATTTGCTGGCTTTGGTTGACATCTTTAGGTTGCAAGTTTACTTTTAGTATCTTCTGTTGAGTTGAGCTGGATTTATAAATAGATACTGATTATAAGACTTGCTTTGTGTTTTATTATAGAATGTGGATTTCTTTCTCTATCTAATATGATTGAATGATTTGTGTGTGTGTGTGTGTAGAATTCTGGGATGGCTATGTGGTCTCTTCTTGTTGCAAAACATCAGCTTACTTGTGGCTTTTAGAGTCTTCAGTGAGAAGCTGGGCATTATTCTAATAGGTCTGCCTTTATATGTTAGCTGGCATTTTCTTTTGTATCATGTAATATTTTTCTTTGTTGTATGCATTTTTTGTTTCGATTACTATGTGGCATAAGAATTTATTTCATTTTCCATTCTATTTATTGTTCTGTCTCCTTCTTTTACCTTGATAGCCACCTCCTTCTTTAGATTAAAAAATTTTTCTTCGATGATATAGTTGAAAATATTTTCTGGACTTTTGACCTTGTTTCTTTTTTCTCTACTCCTACTATTTGTGGATTCAGAATTTTTGTACTGTCCCTGACTTCCTGGATATTTCTTGACTTAGAATATTATTTGACGAAGGCATATTTCCTTTATTCTGTCTTCAATACGTAAGAATACATTTTTGTTTTCTTTTATTCTGTGGTGACTCTTGCCTTTGAGGTTCCCAGGCTACTACCTATTTTTTTTTTATTTCCAGTTTACACTCAGATTATCTGATTTTCTTAATAGATTCCATTTCTACTTTCATGTTTGGAAAGTTTTCTTTATTTAATTCCATTGCTTGAATTTTTATAGACTCATTAATAGATTTATTTAAATCATCTTTAAAGTCTTTGCTCATATACAGAATAGCTATTTTCACATCTTTGTTTACTTCAGATATATCTGGTTTCTCAGGGTCTACAATAGTAAGAGTTCTGTTCTCTACTTTAGGCATATTTCCATGGTAGTCATTGACTGTGTTTTCACACTGGCATCTAGGCACCTGAGATAATGATGATTGTGAATCTGGGTTTTATTATCTAGTCTTGTCTTTGTTGCACAGATGTTCCATTCCTTGGTTTCTTTTGTCCTTTCTGTACCTAGAGAGTATGTGATTAGTGCTGTTTGCCTGGTACAGAGTGCTTCTGAGTACCTGAAACTGTGGCCACTAGGGATCTTTTGTAGAACTTGTTTCTAGTTATAGGAAGCTTAAAAACAGGAATGTGGATGGTCTCGAAGGGTGGTTCTGGGAGGATCCAAATGAGTGAAGAAAGTTGGGTTGGCTAGGAAGATTTTCTTCTTGGGTAGATTGGCCAATGTGTGTCCAGGGAAAGACTGTGTCTTAGTTTGGTTTTTCTTCCTGTGAAGAGACACCACAACCATAGGAACTCTTATAAAAGGAAAACATTTAATAGGAGGGCTGACTTACTGGTTGAGAGGTTTTATATATTGTGGAACCCTGCTGGATATGATTTAAGTATGACCTCTCCTGCTATCCATTTTGCACTTGGTCTACTTTGATGGACTTTCTTTTCTCAGCAGGGTTCTCACTCCGCTTTATCTGGTAACTCCAGCTTTTATAAGGCTCATTGCCCTTTAGGAAGAATACAAGCCCTACCCTTCCCTGATAAAGAACTTGTTCAAGAAGCACAGGCAATTCCTGCAAGCACTCTACCTTGTGCTGAATAGACCCTAGCCAAATGACCTCTATTCATACCTAGAAGTTATCCTTGCCTTAATAGGATAATTAAGTACTGTTTTCTCATTCTTGTGATAGGGCCCATGTTACTGCAGGTAAATGAGGTACAGTACCACCAAATGTCAATTAAGTATCCTGGTACCCTTAGTACTAACAGACACATTCAGCCCCAAGCCCGTCCCCATTGCTCAGGGTTTATAAATAAAGGCTGGATATCATGGTTGTGTACTGGTTGTCTTGCTTGCCATTCATCAATCATGTCCAATTAAGACTCCATTCATTCTGGGAAGAACCACTGATGAACATTGAGGGTGTGACTATAGATTAAATAGGTCAAGGCACTGGCTCAGTGCTGATCTCTGAAGAAGCACTACTGGACATGCATCTTACCAGAAGTGCATGCCAGTGGGTTTTGGACATCAACCAGATTCCTCTTCTGTGTTTGGCACAGCAGCTTAAACAAAGATCTGTAACACTTTGGTATCATCCGGGACTTGGGAGGGTCCTAAGCCTCCAATGCCTTCTGAGACCTGCAATCTCATCCTAAAATATCTAAACTTTAACAACAGTGGAAACTCACATTTTGCCTTCCTGGTGAGACAGGAAAACTGCACTTGCTTGTTCCTTTACCTTACCCTGGACACTCTATGCTGTCAAAGAGCAAGAAATGGGACCTTGGGACCATTGACATATAGGTCACTTTGTTCTCTAGAGGCAAGCAGTACCTGGATTGACCAGGAGTTTATGGAACTCAGGACGCCTGCCAGACACTGAAGGACAATATATTATCAACATGGTTTGAAATATGGCAGACATAATGTTGAAGGAGCCAATTGTTTTGCATCTTTCTTCACTGAGAGCAGAAGGATACTGTGACACATTGGATAGGTTTAAGCTTATAAAACCTCAAAGTGCCCCTTACCCCACAGCACTCAGGGAGGCAAGGCAGGTGGAGCTCTGTGAGTTTAAGGCCAGCCTAGTCTACAAAGCAAGTTGAGAACATCCAAGGCTGTCACACAGAGAAACCCTGTCCCCCCACTCCATGAAAAAAAGGAAAAACAAAAAGAAAAAAAAAAACCCTCACAGCCTATCAATACATGACACACTTCCTCCAGCAATGCCACAGCTACTCTAAAAAGGCAGCATCTATTAATAGCCATAATTCTTATGGCCAATTATTCATATACATAAATCAATGGGTACCATTCCTAGTCAAATGATGACAGCTTGCATTGGGTGTTGGCAGATGAGAAAAGGGCTGGGGTAAGAATAAACTCTATTTAGTTCAGTGATTCTCAACTTGTGGGTTACAAAACTCATGGAGGTTGAAAAAAACTTTCCCATGAGTCACTGGAGACCATTAGAAGACACAGATATTTACATTATAATTCATGACAGTAGCAACATTACTGTTAAAAAATAGCAACAAAAAAAAATTTTATGTTTGGAGGAGCTACATATGTTATACCGAGATTGCTCAATTTAATACCAAGATCACCCAGACCACGAGACCACCAAAAATGACAAACAGGACTCAATACAAATGCAACATACACAGAGTCCTGTATTACAGGCTCAGAACTTTGAATCACAATCCTTCTTGGTGCAGAAGGATAGAAGTGTGACCCCAAGCTTCAAGGGCAATGGGCTTCTAAAGTGAAGCGGGGATTTTGGGTCACAGGAATGTCGACCTGAGGCAGGTTGGGTGGAGTCTGGATCTTCAGGGAAGCTGTAGGTCATAGGTATATTGATCTTTAGGCAGGTAGGGTGGAGACTGGATCCTCTGGGAAGTTGTGGGTCACAGGAATGTTGACCTTCAGGCAGAATGAGTGGAGGCTGAATCTGGAGAGGAAGTCTTTTTATCTTGGAGGAACATTTGGAGCTAATTGTATGTAATTGCTCTGGTGGAGTTTCTGGGGACTGCTGGCAGGTGATTCCCAGAATGCAGGGAGAAGGGTCACCTAGAGGACTAGTTCTCATACAGAACATCATTAATTGCAGAATCTACATCACATATAGAATATGGCATTAATTTTGCCCTTACTCTACAACCGGAGTAACTTTATTAAAGAATCACCTCTTTAAGAAGAGAGTGAATCACCAGCATAGTCCCTTTCAACTTGAGGCAGAGTGGAAGGAGAGGGAACATCAGGTGGTTTTCTACCATACTATGGGTAAGTGGGTGTCATTGGAATTGGAGGTGGGAAAGGGGAGTAAAAATCACCTACTTGATTCTCTGGAAGGTTTGCTAGTAGATTTACAGAGACAGACTTCATTGGGTGTTAGTAAGGTGCAGGATGGTGGTGGTATATAAGACAAATGGATGTGGTGAGAAAAAAGGCTATAGGATGGCATAAACTGGTATTTATCTCTCTAGATTACAGTGTTATTCTGCCAAAATTTTGTAAAGTGCTGATCTCTCTCTCTCTCTCTCTCTCTCTCTCTCTCTCTCTCTCTCTCTCTGTGTGTGTGTGTGTGTGTAAAATACAGCAAGGCTATATAATAGTAAAATAATTTCTCCAGTTTCAGTTTGAATATAGTGATCCATTTAGTGTGTTCTGGAATTATTTATTTAATATTTGCTAGAAACAAAGTAGTGAAGTAAACACTAAAAACACTCATAAGGGTATGTTCAAATTATCATGTAAGGGACATTAAGGATTTATGGAGGTAAATTCAAAGCAAGGGTTCTTACAGATATCTATGATGTCAAGCAAATTGCAGATTATCAATCAAATGGCTCTTTTGTTTTATTACCATTAAAAGGTTGTTATCCTCTAGACATGATTACATTGAGAATGTTACTGACTCACTGACTTTGCCTCAAGTCTATCAATCTCCACTTTGCCAGACAAATTTGTGTATGTAAATCTATGTACTGAAGCCTTTACCTCCTTCCTATCAAAATGTTTCAATATTGAAGAAATGTAGTTCCTAGAAAGGATATTAGTGTTCATAATCTCTATATACTTTTTATTAATAGAGTGTGTAGTGAATATAAACATGTTTTTTACTTATCCCAGGTATGGGATGAGGAACAGACTTGTGAGAGAGCAGATTATATTTATCCACTTAGGAGTTGAACTAGTGTGTGTGTGTGTGTGCGTGTGTGTGTGTGTGTGTGTGTGTGTGTGTGTGTGTATGTGTGTGTGTGTGTCTTGGTTTTTGCCAGCTGAAACACAGCCTAGTACAGACTCAGAGAAGATATATATATATATACATGCACAAAACAGGAGGCAGGGCCTTTTGGGTATTGGTATTGTCAGTTTGTTCATCATTCCACTTCAAGATGACCCTAGAAACAATTACTCCAATGAAGGCATCAAGGCTTTGGGCTCTAGCTGAGGCTCCGAGTTCTAGTTGTTCCAGGCTCTAACAGCAACTTTAGTGGAATTGCAGGTCTGCTGAAATCCTGCAGACTAAGCTAGGAGAGTCACTCCCAGAAACAGGATTCAATAAACTCTACTCCTCCTTTTACTGTACATCTCCTTTCTCTCCTATCAATGATAGGAGGGTTGGAAGGGAAGTATGAGTATTTAGAGAACCCCAAATAAATTAGGTTTGGAAAAGGTGCAGCCTAGACGAGGGAAACTAATATAACAGCAACAACAAAAACAACAACGTTTTATACTTGAGTTAGATTTTGTGCTACAAGCAAGCTTTTTGACATTGGTCTAATGTCACTGCTTTGTGTAGTCAATATTCTCTGTACAGATTCCTCTGATATAAATTACCACTGTTTATGTGTGTCTATTTCCCTTTTTATTTGATATTCAATCTATGATTATTTAACATAATCCTTCCTGTTTCCTACGGCTGTGTCTTTTTCATTGGCACATATTTTCTGTGTGATATAAAACATGAGATGAATAAATGTTTCTAATGATTGATGAAGATATTGGGAACCATTAAGAATACTAGTTCAAAAAGGAAAATTTGAAATCTTTGTATACTCTCTGTGTCATTATGGAACAAAATTCCCATGTGGAGAAAAAACTTTAATTATATTCCTACTTATAAATCCTGCTTTGATGTAGCAGAGTTATGTATAGGTAATGCTTAAAACAGCTTGTGAAGCTATCATTTCCCTTCTCTAAGACTTAAAACATAGGCAGTACTCATTTTCAACAATTTTCTTGTTGAGAATTTCAGTGTGTAAGGTATATTAAAGGTTCCACTATATAATAGGAAAATAAAATAAATCTGGGTATATGATATTTCTGAAGGTAATAAGAGAGTACATTTGCCAAAACACTACTTTGTGCACTTAAGAATTACTGCAGTTGCATATTATATTTCTGCATGGAAAACCTCTCTAGGAGTTAGTACTTCTGTTATATAAATCACACTTCATTTTCTTGGACTGTACTTTACTGGGTAATTGTGATATTTATAATAAGACTCATTAAATGGAAAATGAAAAATGAAATCAGATAAATGTAATACAGCCTAAAGGAACAACCAGATTCTGTGAATGAAGCTAGAGTGGGCTTAAAGGTGGTAAAATTGAACAATACCTGCTGTTTTGGAAAATCTGAAACATTGTGTGTGTGTGTGTGTGTGTGTGTGTGTGTGTGTGTGTTTCTACATTAATTGCTGACACTGAAGCAAATGACTTCTAAAATTCCATGAGTGACAGTAGGCATGGAAAGCACTTTTCTAGATATTATTGCTAGACAGGTAAAACAGATAGGGGTTATATAAAAGAAATAATTATACTTGTAAATATCAAGTCATTTCCTTGCCCCATGTTACTATAATTGATGGTTTGTTACTGCTGTCCCTCTTATAAAAAAACTTTTGGCCACTGTGAAGCATCTGTAATCATTGTACCAACACCTTTTTTTCCTGCTTATTCCCTTTGTTTCTTCCTACTTATGAAAAGTAATTAATCACCGATTATTTTAGATAGATAAAAGTCTTGCAACCCACCTAATATCTAAGAAGTCTATTTTATTGCAATCTGTTTGAGACTATTTTTACTACTGCTCCCTCCTTTTGAATTACTAAACTCTATCTAGATAAATTATGAAAATTGTGTTTCAGCTGACATTTTCCTGAAAATGTGACATTGTTTTCAAAGGATCCAGCTTGTTTTTTCTTCAAGGACTATGCATGAAGAGGACCTAGGCACCCTACTCACATACAGCCTATAGGCAGTTCTGTCTCTATGTAGGTCTCCTAGTAAGGAGAGCAGGGATTGTCTCTTCCCTGGACTCTGTTGCCTGCTTTTTGATGACTTCCCTGTGGTGAACTGGCCTTACCAAGTAACAGAGTAAGAGGACTAGGGGAGAGGCATAGTGGGGAAGAGGGAGGGAGGGAGGAACCAGTAGGAGATGAGGGAGGGTGCTACCATCAGGACATAAAAGTGAATAAATGAAAAAAATAATAAACTTAAGTTAAAAAATACTCAAAGAAGCAGGGAAAAAAGGAAAATAAGTTTTTCACACTTTCCTGTAATTTTTTATGGAAAATAAATTGCTTTTATAAAGTACATTCTAATCACAATTTTTCTTTCTCCAACTCCTCTGACACCCTTTTTACATCCTTGCCTCTCTAAGTTCCAGGTCTTATTTCTCCCTTTTTAAAAGAAAACAAACAGATTATGAAAATAAATAAACAGAACTGGATAAAAAATGAGCACTAGAAACACACACAAACACATACACACACACTCTCACTCACACACACATACACACTCACACATACCACTAAAAATAAAAACAAAAGGGTGGAAACTGTAATATGCAAGCAAAAGACTACTAAAGTTAAAAAAAAAAATACCAGCATAATCGTATGAGAAAAAATATCTACCAAAGATTGTTATTTAACTCATTTTGTGTTGTCCTTCTACCACTAAGCATGGTTTATATACATGGAGAGATTCTATTGGAGAAAAGTTATTTTCCCTCTTCAAGTAGTTGTTAATTATAAATATCTTCTTGGCTAGGGATGGGAGCTCCTGTTCATATCTTCATGATAGTGCTGGGACTCCCATCTAAGTTGGATTTGTGAAGGTTTTGTTTATGCTCCTACAGTCTCTGTGAGTTCATATTTGCATAAGTCATTTTGTGTCTTCCAGACAGTGCTGATGTATGCCATCCCATTACTGTCTTTCTGCTGCCTCTTCTGCATAGTCCATTAAAATCATAAAAACTGAATGTCTCAATATATTTCATACTCTGTTTGAGCAAGATACTGACCTAAGGGTATATCAAAATGTCATTAGAAGTCATTTTATTGCTAGGTCCCTTTAATGTAACAATAGCATTTGTTTTTCTCTAGTATAATGGTCTATATAGTTTATTTAAGGATTTGGCCACCTGAGCATAGTCAAGCATGGGATACGTCTTATGGAGCGGGTCGTAAATTCAATTAGATATTGATTGGCTACTACCAGACATCTGTGTCAGTACTATAACAACATATAATGCAGACAAATGATCATTCTAGATTGAAGGTTTTATCTCATGTTTAGTGATTAGAGTTCTCTTCTTGTAGCATGCAGAATAGTTTCCAGTACCATGAAACCTAGTTGGCAAGGATTAAGTCTCTATTTAGAAACCAACTTTTGCATGTTCAATGAGATATGTAATTGAAGCTTGCAGCAATACAAACTTCCCATCTGTTTGTGGAGACCAAACAATAATTATGGGAATATCCTGAGTTGTATTGGGGGAGGGATCCATGAGACCCCACTACGCAATTAGATGTAACCTATTACTGGCACTGGAGGTTTCACTTGGTGGTTGAAGATATCTAACTGAGCTTCTGTCTTCCCCATTTGATGACTTTATTTACACTTTTTTCATATATATATATATATGTGTGTGTGTGTGTGTGTGTGTGTGTGTGTGTGTGTGTGTGTATGTATTTGCCTCCATTGTAGTAGGTTTCCACATAACACCTCAAAGTGACCTCAGAGTAGGTTTTCCTCCTTTTATTACCTTTCTTACCACCTTATTCCCTTCCATTCCTTGTTTAATTATCTGGTTATGGTCCCCTCCCAAACCTTTATATAAACATGTATTGTATTTCTTGCTATGAACATGGTTGAGCATATTTCCCTGTTGTATGCTGGAGCATTTCCTCCCAGACGCATACTTTAAAACCAACTTATGTGATGTCATGAATTGTAAAACACCTTTTAAAGTTTTAAAAGCTAACATCCAAATATAAGTAAATTAATGCCATATTTCTCTTTAGGTTACCTCACTCAAGATGATTTCGTTCTTTTTTTTTAAATTATTTTTTATTGAAAAATTAAATCATTCATATTACATCTCTATTCTTATCCCATCCCATGCATCCTCCCATTCCTGCCTCCCTCCTGCTTTCACCCCATTCCCCTTCCCTATGACTGTGACTGATGGGGACATCCTTTCCTTGAATTTGATGCTAGGTTATCAAGTTTCTTCTTGGTAGTTGGCTATCCTTCCTCCGAGTGTCATCTGGCCTCCCCATGAAGAGGACATGGCCAAATATGGGGCACCAGAATTCATGTGAAAGTCAGTCCCCAGTCTCCACTTAACTGTGGAGAATATGCTGTCCCTTGGCTAGGTCTGAGTAGGGGTTTCATGATGACTGCACATATTGTCCTTGGATAGTGCCATAGATCGCGCAGAACCCCTGGGCCCAGAACTGCCCATCATAGTGTTCTTCTTGTAGGTTTCTAGGACCCTCTGTCCATCTAATTCCCTATCTCCTATATGTTTCTCACCTTAGAAGGTCCTCACCACTATCCCTCTTTCCCGGTAAGTGAAGACTTTCATGGGACATGCCCTTTGGCCTAGTGTCCAGATATAAGTGTGTATATACTATTTGAGTTTCTCTGTTTCTGGGTTACCTCACTCATTATGATCATTTCTAGTTCAATCCATTTGTCCACAAATTTCAGAAATTCCATGTTTTTAATAGCTGAGTAGTATTCCATAGTGTAAATGTACCACAGTTTCTTTATCCATTCATCTATTGAGGGACATTTAGGTTATTTCCATGTTCTGGCTATTATGAATAAGGCTGCTATGAACACGGTTGAGCATATGTCCCTGTTGTATGCTGGAGCATCTTCTGGGTATATTCCAAGGAGTGGAATAGCTGGGTCTTGAGGAAGCCTTACTCACAGTTTTCTGAGATAGCACCAGACAGATTTCCAAAGTGGCTGCACTAGACTGCATTACTACCAGCAATGAAGGAGTATTCCTCTTTCTCCACATCCTCGCCAGCATGTGGTGTCACTTAAATTTTTGATCTTGGCCATTCTGATGGGAGTAAGATGGAATCTCAGAGTTGTTTTGATTTGCATTTCCCTGATCACTAAAGACATTGAGCATTACTTTAAGTGTTTGTCAGCCATTTTATATTCCTCTGTTCAGAATTCTCTTTTCAATTATGAGCCCCATTTCTCATTTGGATTATTTGGTTTGGTGGTGTTTAATTTCTTGAGTTCTTAATATATTTTGGATATTAGACCTTTGTCAGATGTAGGGTTAGTGAAGATCTTTTTCCAGTCTGTAAGATGTCGCTTTGTTCTGTTGACAATGTCTCCTGCCTTACAGAAGCTTCTCAGCCTTATGAGGTCCCATTTATTAATTGTTGACCTTAAGTCCTGGGCTGTTGGTGTTCTGTTCAGGAAGTTGTCCCCTGTGCCAATGTGTTGTAGGTTCTTCCCCACTTTTTCTTCTAACTGACTTAGTATCTCTGGTTTTATGTTGCGGTCTTTAATCCTCTTGGACTTGAGTTTTGTACATGGTGACACATATGCGTCCAATTGCATTTTTCTACATGTAGACCAGCACCATTTGTTGAAGATGCTATCCTTTTTCCATTGAATAGATTTGGTTTCTTTGTTAAAATCAAATGACCATATGTGTGTGGATTAATTTATGGGTCTTCGATTCAATTTCATTGATCCACCGGCCTATTGCTGTGCCAGTACCATGCTGTTTTAATTATTGTTGCTCTATTGTACAGCTTGAGATCAGGAATGGAGATTTCTCCAGAGGATCTTTTGTTGTATAGGCTTGTTTTTGCTATTCTGGGATTTTTGTTTTTCCATGTGAAGTTGAGAATTGATCTTTTAATGTCTTTAAAATATTGTATAGGTATTTTGATAGGGATTGCTTTGAATCCTTAAATTGCTTTTGTTAAGATGGCCATTTTTACTATGTTAATTCTCTTAATCCATGAACAAGGGACATTCTTCTATTTTCTGGTGTCATTTTCAATCTCTTTCTTCAGAGATTTAAAGTTTCTTTCAAACAAGTCCTTTACTTGCTTGGTTAGAGTTACTCCTAGATATTTTATAATGTTTGTGGCTATTGTGAAGGATGTAGCTTGCTTAATTTC
Source organism: Acomys percivali (assembly GCA_907169655.1). NCBI lineage: Eukaryota > Metazoa > Chordata > Mammalia > Rodentia > Muridae > Acomys > Acomys percivali. The sequence goes on from OU015747.1 coordinate 70,300,190, forward strand.
TTCCTCTGCATGTTTGTCCTTTGTATATAGGAAGGTTATTGACTTTTTTGAGTTAATTTTGTATCCAGCCAGTTTGCTGTAGGTGTTTATCAGCTGTAGGAGTTCTCTGGTGGAATTTTGGGGTCAGTTATGTACACTATCATATCATCAGCATTTAGGGATAATTTGATTTCCTCCTTTCCTATTTGGATACCCTTGATCTCCTTCTGTTGTCTTATTAGTCTGGCTAGAAGTTCAAGAATTATATTGAAAAAATATGAAGAAAGTGGGCAGCCTTGTCTGGTTTCTGAATTTAGAGGAATTTCCTTGAGTATCTCTCCATTTATTTTGATGTTGGCTATTGGCTTGCTGTATATAGCCTCTACTATGTTTAGTTATGTGCCTTTTATTACTGATCTCTCCAGAACTTTAACATGAAAGAATGTTGTATTTTTGTTAAATGCTTTTTATGCATCTAAGGAGATGATCTTGTGGTTTCTTTCAGTTTGATTATATGGTGGATTACATTGGTGGATTTCCAAATAATAAACCAACTCTGCATGCCAGGAATGAAGCCTACCTGGTCATGGTGAATGATATGTTTGATATGTTGTTGTATTCATTTTGTGAGTATTTTATTGAGTATTTTGTGTCAATGTTCATATGTGAAATTGGTCTGAAGTTCTCTTTATTTGTTGGGTCTTTGTTGGGCTTAGGTATTAATGTGACTATGACCTTATAGTACGAATTAGGTAGAGTTCCATCTATTTCTATATTTTGGAGTAGCTTGAAGAGTATTTGTATTAGCTCTTCTTTGAAGGTCTGGTAGAATTCTGTGCTGATATCTGGCACTTTTTCAGAAAAATGGAAATAGATCTTCCTCAAGACCCAGCTATCCCACTCCTTGGAATATACCCAGAAAATGCCCTACCACACAACAGGGACATATGCTCAACCATGTTCATAGCTGCTTTATACATAATAGCCAGAACATGGACACAGCCTAAGTGTCCCTCAGTAGAAGAATGGACGAAGAAACTGTGGTACATTTACACTATGGAATACTGCTCAGCTATTAAAAACAAAGAATTCCCGAAATTTGTGGACAAATGGATTGATCTAGAAATTATCATAATGAGTGAGTTCACTCAGAAGCAAAAATAGACAAATGTTATATACTCACTTATATCAAAACACTAGTCCAAGGGATACGGACCCTGAAAAACTTTACTTACCAGGAAAGTGGGTCAGAGGAGAGGACAGCCTATTGAGACCTTAGGCGAGAGTAGCATGGAAGAATGGGGAAATAGTAGGACCCACAGGGTCCTGGAAACCTACAAGAAGAACTTTATGACAAGCAGATCTGGGTCCTGGGGTCCTCCTCAAACTAAGGCACCAGCCAAGGAGAATATAGGCAGTAAACCTCGAACACCTACCAAGACCTAGCTGACGAGCATGATATTCTCCACCGTTGAGTGGAGAGTGAGATCTGACTCTCACTCGAACTTTGGTGCCCCTTTTCTGACCATGTCCCCTGGATGGAGAGGCCTGACGGCACTCAGAGGAGGGATAGCAAGTTACCAAGAAGAGACTCGATATTCTAAGAGCATATATAGGGGGACGAGGTCTCCCTCAATCACAGACATAGGGGAGGGGAGAAGGGGGGAAGTGAGAGGGAGGGAAGAATGGGAGGAAACAGAGGAAGGGCTAACAATCGAGATGTAATATGAATAAATTAATAAAAAAAGAATTCTGTGCTGAAACCATCTGGCCCTGCCTTTTAGTTAGTATGGATAATTGTTTGTCTATCTTGTTGATTTTCTGAAAAAATCCCAGCTCCTGGTTTTGTTAATTCTTTGAATTGTTCCCTTTGTTTCTAATTTATTGATTTCAGCCTTGAGTTTGATTATTTCCAGACGTCTACTCCTCTTGGGTGCTTCTGCTTCTTTTTTTTTTTTAGGACATCTAGCTGTGTCATTAAGTTGCTTATGTGAGATGTTTCCACTTTCTTCTTAAAGGCACTTAGTGCTACGTATTTTCCTCTTAGCACTGCCTTCAATGTGTCCCACAAATTTGGGTATGTTGTTCCTTCATTTTCATTGAATTGCAGGAAGTCTTCTATTTCTTTATTTATTTATTCCCTGACCCAGGTGTCATCAAGTAGAGAGTTGTTTAGTTTCCATATGTGTGTAGGCTTTATTGTTTCTGTTGTTGTTGAAGTCCAATCTCAGTCCATGGTGATCTGATAGGATACATGGTATTATTTCAATCTTCTTGAATCTGCTGAGGCTTGCTTTGTGACCTATTATGTGGTCAATTTTGGAGAACGTTCCATGGGGTGCTGAGGAGAAGGTATAATCCTTTGTGGTTGGGTGAAAAGTTCTGTAGATATCTGCCTAGATCCATTTGATTCATGATGTTAATTAATGTTGTTACTTCTTGGTTTAGTTTTTGTTTCCATGACCTACCATTCAGTGAAAGTGAGGTGTTGAAGTCTCCCACTATTAGTGTGTGGGGATCGATTTGTGGTTTGAGCTTTGTTAATAGGTCTTTTACAAATGTGGGTGTCCTTGTATTGGGAGCATAGATGTTCAGAATTGTGATGTCATCTTCCTTGACTTTAACTTTGATGAGTATAAAGTGTCCTTCATCATCTCTTTTGATTAATTTTGATGTAAAGTCTAATTAGATATTAAAATGGCTGCACCAGCTGGATTCTTGTGTCCATTTCCTTGGAATACTTTTTCCCAGCCTTTTACCCTGGGGTAATGTCTATCCTTGTGTCTGAGATATGTTTCTTGGATGCAGAAGAATGTTGTGTCTTGCTTACGCATCCATTCGATTAGTCTCTGTCTTTTTATTGGAGATTTGAGACTATTAATGATGAGAGATATTAGTGACCAGTGACTGTTAAGTCCCATGATTTAGATGTTGGTTGCAGTAGAGTACTTATGTGGTTGCTTTTGCGACAGTTTCAGTTGTAGTTTGTCACTTTGGTTTGGAGTTTTCCTCCTACTAACTTCTGTAAGGCCAAATTAGTGGTTAAGAACTGTTTGAATTTGTTTTTATCATGGAATATCTTGTTTTCTCCATCAATATTTATTGAAAGTTTTGCTGGGTAGAGTAACCTTGCCTGGAACCTATAGTCTCTTAGGGTTTGCAGGACCTCTGTCCAGGCCCTTCTGACTTTTATGGTCTTTGTTGAGTAGTTGGGTGTAATTCTGATAGGTTTGCCATTAAATGTTAATTGGCCTTTACCCCTTGCCGCTTTTAATATTTTTCTTTATTCTGCATATTTTATGTCTTGATTCTTATGGGGCAGGAGGATTTTCTTTTCTGGCCTATTCTATTTGGTGTTCTATAGGCCTCTTGTACGTTTATTTGCACCTCCTTCCTAAGATTGGGGAAATTTTCTTATATGATTTTGTTGAAGATATTTTCAGATCCTTGGAGTCGGGCATCTTGTTTTTCCTCAACTCCTATTATCCTCAGATTTGTCTTTTCATGATGTCCTTTATTTCTTGGATGTTTTGTGTCAGGAATTTTTCATATTTAGCACTTTCTTTAATTTTTTTTCAAGTTCTACCATACAATCTTTTACTGCCAAGATTTGTCCCTCCATCTCTTGAATTCTGTTAGAGAAGATTAGTTCTGTATTACTTGCATGCTTCTCTTAGTTTGTTTGTCCCCATCTTTCTTCTGTCTGTGTTTTTATCATTGTTTTCATTTTCATCTTCAGATCTTGAACTGTTTTATTGATATCCTTCATATGGCTGTTTGTGTTTTCTTGAGTTTCTTCCAGTGACTTTCTATGGGCCTTCAGATCTTGAATTGTTTTATTGATTTCCATCATTTGGCTGTTTGTCCTCTCCTGGATGTTTTCCATTTGCTCTCTCTAGGACTTTTTAATGTCTTCAATTTGTTTGGTTGCATCTTCCTGCATTTCTTTTCAGATATTATTCGTTTGCACCATTATGATCTTCATTACTATGGATTAGAGGTCATTTTCTTGTATTTCAATTGTGTTTGAGTTCTTAGGGTTGATTTCATTGGGATAGTTGGGCTGTGGAGATGCCATATTGTTTTGGGTTTTTTTTTTTTTTCGTATGCTTTTACGCTGTCCTTTAGACATCTTGCCATCTCTGTTTTTGTTGGGTAGCTTCCAGAGTTGGGTAGAGGGAGTCTGGTGGTAGATTCACCTGTTTTCTCACAATTTCCCTAGGCCAGAAGCTCTGATGCTTCACTGGTCTGGATGGCAGGAGGCTAACCCTGTTGTTTTGGACTCTCACAGCCAGTGATCCCCAGCTCCCTTGTACTGTGGGTCTTGCAATCCTTCTGGGTCTCAGAATGTGCGTTGGGTCAGGCCAAAGTGTCCACCACCTTCTGTGTCCCCTTGTAGCACCAGAGCTCTCCAGGGACTGAAGCAGTTCAGGTGGAGGTGGCTTGATGGCCACTCTACTCCCTGTCTCCCTGAGAATTCCTTAGTCCTGGAGCTTTGATGCTCTGTTGGTCTGTGGTTCCTGGTAGTGTTTTAAGACCCAGACTGCTTGCTGAGTCCAGGTTAGTGTCACAGGGCCCAAACCTTCGACACACTGATTCTAGTTCATGTCTCTGGACCCAAATGGGTCTCATGTCCTATTCCACGCACTTAGTCCAGTTAGTGCTGAGTCCAACCAGGGTCTTGGGCCCAAAGTGCACACTGAGCTCACCAAGTTCAGTTAGAGTCTCAGAGCCCAAACTTCCCACCGAGTCTAGTCAGAGTCTCAGGTCTGGGACTGCCTGCTAAGTCCAGCCAGGGACTCTGGCCCAAACCACGCTCTAAGCTCAGCTAGGTTCTCTGGAGCCAAACCACTTGCCAAATCCAGCCAGAGTCTCAGGGCTAGGACTGCATCAAGCTCAGGTAGAGCCTCAGGGTCCAAACTGCCTGCCAAGTCCAGCCAGGGACACTGGGTCCAAACCACATGCCAAGCTCAGCTAGATTCTCAGGGCCCGAAGAGTCTCCTGAGCTCAGCTAGGGACTCTGGGCCCAATCCACACACTAAGCACAGCTAGGGACTCTAGGCCCAAAATGCACGTAGAGTCCAGCCAGAGTTTCTGGGCTGGGACTGTGCGGCAAGCTCAACTAGGGAATTTGGGCCTCAGGGGCCAAATTGTGTGGCATGGCCCAAATCCTGCCCAGATTTTCCTCTCCTGCAGCAATTCCCACTGGCCACCACACCAATCACCGCCACCGGAGGTCTCAGAGCTGCAAACCTCAGCTGCCACGGCCACCACCACTGCCACTGCCACTCTGGTCAGGGAAAATCTATGCTCCTTCCATGTGTAGGGGTACGCATCTTCTGCTCCCTGGTCCCTTTGAACTATGGAGCACTCGTGCTGCAGTGGTGTGGGGACCTTGCCGTTCCTGGTTCAGAATTCTGTGCAATTCCCTGAATTATTTACTGGAGCATCTAAACACGGTCCACACTGCTCTCTGCCATCTCGGATCTCCTCGGTATATTTAATTATATTTTAAAGCTATCTGTCTCCAACTATCCTTTTAATCAATATTTATAAGATCCTGTGACTCTTGGGGAAGTAGATAAATTATAATGGTATTGATATAACATTTGTTACTTCTATATTGTGTATGAATAAGAAAGACATTTCATAGATGTATATTGAAAGAATAAAAATTAATTTATATATGTGTTCATGACACGTTTTATTTTATATGAATCAATTATAGTGAGAAACATATTTTTGTGAAGCACTGTGTAATGTTATAGATATTCCTGTCTTGAATTATGTAAAGGTATTCGCTCAAAAATACAATTAGCATAACACCTAAAAGATAGAAGAAATAAAGAAACTTAATGTTAGTTTTGACATCAAGAAATAACTTCTCTGTCCCAGTGACATATAAAAGTGAGACTGATGTATCAGTCTTCTATCACAGGCATAGGTGTTTTTCATGGAGGATGCCAAGAAGATGGCAGAAGAGTTTTCCTTTCTCTATCTACTTGTAGTCCACATGCCTGAGGTTTTGCAGCTTTTCTTATTTCAGGAAAATATCAGGAGTGTTTAATATATGAATTCATTTTCCCCTAATGTTTATGTTCACTTCTAAGTCCTCAGGTAGATGATAAAATTCATTTTTCTGAGCAAAGTCATTAAATCGCCTATGCTCTCCTCCACCCTTTGGCATTAATTGCCTTTAAAAGTAAACACTTGCAGAGAAGAATTCTTACTGGGTTGTTCCTCAACTGATATCACTGCTTACCTTTAAATCTCATCACTTCTAGTAATTCTTTTTGCCTATTCCTGGTGCCTGTCCTGGGACTATTTCATTGCTATATGGTTAGGTAGTTTATATTCCGAGGCATGCACTCCTCTGCTCTAGGTCCCATTCTTTTGGGACTCCTCCCTCTGACCTTTCAGCCATTATATCAATCTGGTTATCTGTCACCTGGTAACTCAAGGTGTAAGGCATCCACTTTCTACTGATTAATATCTTCACATGTTGGTAGTATTCGCAAAGTAACAAAGAATAAAATCTCATTACATTAAGTTGTGTTATTCCAAGTAGAAACATCGAGTTCCTTGGACTACAATTTCTTGTGTCAGAGGAAAACCCATATCCTTATCATGACCCAGATTTCATGAATGGTTTAATCGTTAGATAAATGTTTTACCAAGTAGATAAGGTTTGAGAGGACTTTGTAATCCTATCAGCAATTCTTTCTTTTTGCAGCTAACTTGTTTAAGGATGAAAATTCAGAATGAAAAACTGTGGGATATATTAGATATGAAAATGCATTTGTTCACTGACTGGTCAGTACCTGCTATAAATGAAGACACCAAAGACAGGCAAAATCAATATCCTTATTCAGAAAACTATAAGTTTATTGTGTCATTTAAATGATGATTTCTGTGCCCCCACCAATATCTTGTTTCTGGTTGCAATCTTTGTTCTGAGACTGACCTGTCTCCATGTTGTGTAAACACTGCTCCCCAATTGCACCCTGACATGCCAATAAAGCAGCTTCCACCTAGTTGTTAAGCAAGGGAGAGAGTGGGGCTGGACTTCCTGCCAGCCAGGAGAGGAGGAGTTAGAGAAGGAAGTAAGGGTTTGAGCAATGGTATTAAGCTTAAAAGATTGTCCAAGAGAGGGAGGACTGGCAAAGGAAAAGCTGCGAAGTGCAAGTATCTCTCGCATGCAAATGGGGAGAAAGTCAAATTAGCTTAGAGGATTAAGAATATAGTAATACATACAATGTCTTTTTTATGTTTATGACAAATATATAGATAGATGGATAAATGGATAGATGATGTATGTATGTATGAAAGAATGGATGGATGATTGCATGGTCACTATCTCAACATATATGTGGGGATGTGTTAATATGCGCAAATCACAATGTATACCAAATATGCAATATTAAATATATATCGTAAAATAAATAAAATGTAAATAAAAAAGAATACAATAATGACTGCTCAGTTCTTGTGCTGTGTAACATGTTTAAATAATAGAGTTTTAATTATTTGTGTGATAGCTGGGTTAAAAAGAATTTGAAAAACAAACACAAATAAGTAAAAATAAATCTAAGAGAAAACATTAAATAAATTGTGTAGAATTTGAAGTTATTAATAGAGCCATCAGGAAAATGAAGTGTTTCTAATTGACCAAAAGCATGTACGTTCACTGATAATTTCTAAGGATTAGTTGCTAAGGAGTTGGCTAGCAAGGCTCTACAGTTAATTGTTTGGTACTTAATATGACTTTATTTTCTTCTTTAAACAATCAGACATTTTTCTATATCAGCTAGGGTACAATTCAAATACTTGTCAATAGCAAGTTTTAATCTATTCTACTATATTTACAGATCTTAGTTATTGAACTAATAATTATGTCTAACAACTATTTATTGAATTACTTTCTATAATAAATTGTTAACAACTCTTGATATTACTACTGATTTGATGACATTTATACCATTCAATTTGTATAAAATATTGGCAAAAAATTAGGTAAATTAGTAAAGTAATAAACAAAAACAAGTTGTATTTTATTTTTCACTTTCATGTTTACTATGCTAAGAAAAAAGCAATTATTAGTATATATAAATTTTAAAAGCTTAATTTTTATTTAATGCATAACTTAGATAATTATCTTTATAAGTAAAAATATAAAATACTATAAATTTGAATTATAATATAAAAACTCATTTTAATATCTCATTATTTGCCTACAAATCTTAAGTAACACAAAAGAAGCAAATCCATGTAAAATCCTACTACTATTCACATTAAATTGGAAGAAAAACTTTCCTTAAGTCTTATCCCTTAAATGCACAACTACTTCTTTTAAGAAAGTTGAGATTAATTTAACTCAAATATAATTAATAAAAGGATGTATTTCAGAATCAGAGAATTATGAGTTAAAAATCTCTGTTTTTAAAACACCACTTCTGTGTCTCAAGACAGGCAACTTAAATATTGCTTCTCTGCTTTTCATTTATTAACAGATTCTTTAGGTGTTTAGGTGAAAATAAATTATATTAATTTTTATGAACTACCCCATAATAGGTATAATCCACAGTGACTATGGAGACACAGATTCAGTTGAATCAACAGATATTTTAACATGGATCATAAAATCCTTCCCATTTTTAAAAATTTTAGTAACCTAACTGTAGAAATAATAAACCATAAATGCTCTTTCAAAATTTCATTCTGGAAACATAGTTGGCCTGAATAGCACACAACATCAACAGTGAGTGTTTTTTTCAGATTGCAAAGATACAGGCTTATTTATATGCACATTGGTATGAATGTTATTTGGCATAGAAAAGTAAAATTATAAAAAAGAAAGATTCAACGATATACCTGGATAGTCATTATATAACATGTAATATATATGTAATACCCATTAATATCTACTATAATACATTATAATATAGCACATGCAATTTACAATAATATATTAAAACTATATGATAATAACAACACTGAAAATGCAGGTATAAATTAATAAATTGGTCTTGGTATTCCTGGACCCGAAGAGTTCTAATGACTTCCACAATGCTCCTGCATTCTTTTATTTTTTTAATTTTTTTATTAATTTATTTGTATTACATCTCGATTGTTAGCCCTTCACCTGTTTCCTCCCATTCTTCCCTCCCTCTCACTTCCCTCCTTCTCCCCTCCCCTATGTCTGTGATTGAGGGAGACCTCCTCCCCCTATATATGCTCATAGATACCGAGTCTCTTCTTGGTAACGTGCTATCCCTCCTCTGAATGCCACCAGGCCTCCCCATCCTGGGGGCGTGACAAGAAAAGGGGCACCAGAGTTTGTGTGAGAGTCAGATCTCACTCTCCACTCAATGGTGGAGAATATTATGTATTCTTTTACCTTTCAAAAGACCACATGCACAGATCAGCATGAAGATCACCATTGGCAACTGTGGACAACTCTAATTCTATTGACTTGTGGGCAATTTACCCACCACACCATTACTTCTGTAGTAGAGGGGAGTGTCCCTCTGTTCACCCGAAGTTCTTTGGGTTCCATATTACCGTTATTTCCTTCCAAGTTTAGCAGGGTTGCAGAGTTAAGTTTATGATTATGAATAAAATTCACAGAAAAATAAATAAATTGGACTTTTATCTCATACTACATATAAAACTCAACTCAATATGGATTAAGTATGTTATAAAACATGAAATATTAAAACAAAAAAAAAACATTTAAAAAGTAATCCTTAGTATCAATGTGGAGAACACGGAATTAAACAAACTGTGTCAACAACTCAGATAGCAAAAGTATGTGATATTCTTTCAATAAAAATATTTTAGCTGCAATCTGGTGTTACACTGCCCACAGTTCAGTCTCAGATACCAAGTTCCTGGTTATCACTGGCGGGTACCTGTCCTGTTCATGGGCCTGTGCACCCTTCCTCCAGGTCCTTAGATTAGACCATCTGGGTGTACCCCTTTAGCACAGTGTCTGGGGGGGATATCCACAACTCATTGGTCCCCTGTGAGGACCCTGGGTTTCTCTGTGGACTCATAGGCTCAGATCCACATTCCCTGTTCCCCTTGGGGCAATGGGCCCATGAATGATCTGAGAGGAAGACAAGGGGTACAGGTGAGGCTAACACTCTCAGCTCTCATTTTAGGTTTTGCACTCCCACTCACCTGGACACTGACCCCTGGGGCTTTCTCGTGACTAGCGGGTATTTGTAGCAGTTACACAGATACATAAATGAGGCACAGAGTCACACATTTTAAACAAAAACTAAAATTATAAAAAGAAATGCTTGAGTGGCAGGAGCTTATATAGACTTCACATATACACATAGACACACAGGCACACATTAACACACACACACACAAACACATATATACACACACAAACATACCCCTACAAAAATTATATTTCTTTTGCATTCAAATTGAACCATTAATAGCTATATTAACTGCCACTCTTATGAAACATAGATTATGGTTTTTTGTGTCTCCTATTTTTATGATTTTATTCAATTTACTTTGTCTTTGGTATCTACTTAAATGTTCTTATCTACCATTTAAATATGAGTCACTGCAAATTTTTGATAGAATTCAGCATATTAACACCCTGTACTAAAATTCTCATGGACAGAAATCTGTTATATCCATGAAGTCACACTATAATCCACTATTTCTAAAGTGTACTTTGTTCAATTAGGAAGCAGCTGGCATTCCTGATCATGTACTTGCAAACAATTTTTGCATACTCTGAGTACTTTCTAAATACAATTTATGCTTACAGCAACCTTTTCAACTGGGCACTATCATTTCTATTTCAGAGATAAACATCTTGAGATAGACACTCAAAACTCTTAAGGAATTTAGCAATTCCAAAAGTTACTATAATATTTTGTAACCTCTATTTAGACTAGAGAGAATATTTTTTTCTAAGACTGTGTGAATTCACAGTCAAAGAAACAGCTACTCATATCATCCTGAAGGTTTCTGTAAGAGAGGTAGTATTTTATTTTCATTCAAACAAGGTTTTGACTTGAGATAATCTTGCTTTCTGTAGGAAAGTGCAATGTCTTTAAAGTATTGGAAGGTACTATTTGTGATTTTTAGTGTATTACAATTTCCGCACATCACCTCCAAGGTTACATAGATAAATATATGGAAAAATAGAGTTCAAGTAAAAGTAAATGCTGAATGTATGGATACCATACTTCAGATTTTTTTGAAACAATTCCTGGTTTTTATTTATTTGTATGAGTGTTTATCTGCAGGTATAAATGCACAGCATGCATATTTGTATCTTTTGCCCAGAGGGACCAAAAAATGAAAGTTATTTGGCCTAGTGTTACATGGCCTTCATGTGGTACATCAGTATAGAACTTGGTTTTCTACAAGAACAGTACATTTTCTTTTATTTTTTTCAATTTCTTTTCAAATTTTTTTGACTGAGCAATCTCTTCAGACCCATATTTATATTTTAAACACTGAAAATTTTCTAGAATTTTTCACATACTCAAATTGATAGCTGATTTTTTATTTGTGAAATGAGTTTACAAAGAGCAAGAAAATGTTCTTGATACTTTGTAAGCAGAATTTAGTCTAAAATATACTAATAAATAATTATTTTAAGTAGACCTTTTCTTTCACATTCCATATATCTTTACATTTTCTTTCTTAATATGTGAAAATTTTTAAGGAAATAAATGTTTCTCAATGCTCTGTGCAATCTGGGAAACCTGTTTTTATAAAATTTGCATGTGACAAAATAACCTTTTAAAATATATTTATTTGGCTTTATCTCTCTCTCTCTCTCTCTCTCTCTCTCTCTCTCTCTCTCTCTCTCTCACTTTCTCTTAATATTTTTTAATTTTTAATTTTAAAATTTTTTTCCCAGACATGCTTTATCTTGCTATCCCTGGCTGTGCTGTACTAACTTTGTAGACCAGATTGGCCTTGAACTCAGAAATCCACCTGCCTCTGTCTTGCAAATTCTGGTATTAAAGGCATGCAATAACATTCTCAGCACTGAAAATTTTTTACATGAACAGATAGTATTGAACAGTATCATTTACTTAGGAGTTACTTTGAAAACTATTTTTAATGAAATTGTATCAATTTATATTTTATTAATTTTATTAAGGTCATTAATCATGTTTGTTTGTTTGCTTGGTTGGTTTTGATGTAACATGGATCCTGAGATATAGGACACTCTTCCCAGTGCGCATTGAACAAAGATGTTGGTTGATTGGTCTTAATTCTGATTCTACGTATATTGTGGGTGACCTCCTATTGTGTAATCATAGAATGTGTGTCTGTGTGCCTGTTTGTGCATGTGTGTGTGTGTGTGTGTGTGTGCATGTGCAATGTATGTAAGAACTTATTTGTGCCAAGTGCACATATCAAAGTCAGAGGATAATACCTTGGAGGTAGTTCACTCACATTTTCATGTGGATCCTACATGTCTAGCTCAGGTCACCAGACTTTTGTACCAAGATTCTTTACCTACTGAACCATCTCACCAGCCCATATGGACATTTATCAAGTTGCTGAAAACATGAAATGAGGGCTCAGCAAGGTACATCAAAAACTACTGTTCTCTCATTCCTTTGAAATTGACTCTTGCAACATTCTGAATGTAGGATATGATATATTGAATGTTCAAGCTGAGGAGAAGCATTAGATGTGTTACTGTTTATTTTTATAATCCCACAAGTCCATATTTGTAAGCTGGTGTATGACTCATAGATAATTTATTTGTGGATATATTATCCAATCATTCATTGGCATCTTCTAGAGAGCAGATGGTTGAGGAAAGTTTGATTCCAGTAGGAGATTGGCAAACTCTTTGTCTATTTCACTAGGATGTGCAGATGCTTGACTTAAGCTCTATACAGCAGGAAGAAAGATTGTTAAATAAAGAATTTGAAGGTTACTACAAACGAGTGGGAAAGTTGTCACTATTTCAAGGAACAATAAATATAGAAAATTAGAGAATAAGTATAATATAATATTTTCCAGAGATGTAAAGAACAGGATTCAGTGAAAACTACAGACACATTTAAAATATTTTATTTATTTATTTTTGACTATTTTATAAATACATATTTTTAGTATTTTATACATATATTTCAGTCATATTCACTCCCTAATCCTCAAAGACCAATAAGATTTCATGCTTCCTTAATTGGTTCCTTTCTTGCTTTTGACCAGTGTTTTCTCACTTTTCCTCTTTTTTTGGAATGGGAACGTATATTACAAGGAGATATGTATATTAAAAAGAGGTACAATTGAGATATTACTTTGAATCTCAGAAAATACTTCAGATATTTATATCTTGTTGGGACTGTGAAGGGCTATTAGAACTTCTCAAATTATACTAAACATATTTGCATTATTACATGACCAAGAACCTATGGAGGCCAGAGAGTGAAATGTGTGGTTTCCCATGAGCAATTGGCTCATGCAGTATGGGGTATTTGAATACTTATTCATTACTTGATGACGGTGTTAGGACAGTTTAGGTATTGCTACTTTGGGCGAGGATGCATGTCCCTGGAGGTGAGTTTTGAGACTAAAAATCTCTCACCACCTTAAGATCTATGTTTTTTGTTTGTTTGTTTTTTTGTTTTTGTTTTTTTGTTTTTTGTTTTTGTTTTTGTTTTTTGAGACTTTGGCTCTTGCAGGTTCTTGATTTTGTAATCATGCTTTCCTGCTGCTATGGCTCCGTGTGATGAACTCTAAGTTCCCTTGAACCATAAACTCTTTTTTTGTTTGTTTTTAGAGAGAGGGTTTCTCTGCGTATCAGTCCTCGACTTACTCTATAGACCGGTTGGCCTCAAAATCACAGAGCTCCACCTGCTTCTGCCTCCCAAGCCTTGGATTTATAGGTGTGCACCACCATTCCTGGATTAAATCTGTTTCTACTATAAATTGCCTCAGTCATGGTATTTTATTATAGCAACAGAAAGATGTATAATACACGTGGCTTTGTTGATCAATATTTTCCATTATGGGATAGAACTTGTATTACAAAGGTAAATGTTTATGGAGTACATATAAGATTAACACATTTATTTAGGCAAAAATGAACAGAGGGGATTAGAAAAGGAAAGAATCAATCCTTCAACTCTGAGAATTTGATAACATTACATTTTATCAAATCCTTGTGCTTTCACAACATTAGGCAGTTACTGAAGAACAAGCAGCTAATTTGTAATTGAATAAATAGATTTTCATATGGTCCTAGCAGTTGCAATTAAAGATGTCTCTTTACACTTTTAAATGTCTCATTTTAAGGAGTTAGAACACATTTGATGTAATCCTTGATTTTAGCTCAGGCATCTATTTTTCAGGAATGTTTTTCATGGTTATTACAAGTAATGTTTTGACTATTACAAATTATTTGGTACCACCTAGAAACTTTTTAAAAATTACCAAAAATAAAAATAAAAAATAAAAGAAAGAAAGAAAAAGAAAACAGAAAAGGAAAAAGAAAAGAAAAGAAGAAAAAGATTCTCAAACTTAATTTATAACCTTGAGTCTTAGGAAAATTTTAATTTCACCCTTTAAGCATTTGTTTCTGCTAAATATTTCTACAACAGATCAATCTTCAATGAAAAGAAGAAAGTGAATGTCAGTGTAGGACCAGAAATGCCACACACTAAAGGAATATGATTTACCGTACCCATGGATGCTTTTCTAGGTTGCTTGACTTTTATCGGGTAATTATGTTGAATCTTCTTCTAACCCTTTTGTTCCCTGGGCAGCACCATCTTTTGCACAAACCATCATCAGTATGCCTTCCTCATGCATCATGCCTGTGACAGATTCAATGGTGTACTGAAGCAACAGCTTATCAGAGCAGCAGTGTGTGGCAATGATTTATCACAGTAACATATCACCAGAGGAAGGCAGCAGAATAATATATGGCCAGAACAATTTGGACGTGCTATGCAGGCCATATTTAAATATGCAAGATACACAGGGAAGCCTGGAAACTTCACTTTAACAAACTTGTGTTTTTATCTATATAGGGTACTCTCAGTGAATGAAGGTTATTCATTTACCTGAGTGCAGCTTGTCCACCATACACTGATTCATGTTTTCATATAATCTTTGAAATTACTTTTCTGATTTTGTCTTTGTGGGAAATTTTTGCTTATTAAATGTGACATATCATGACAGATACTTTTGTATATTAGGGATCCTCTAAAGATTATCTTCATCTCATTTTTTCTTTCAGGATGTATAGCTTTTAAAATGAATTACTAATTCTGTCATATCACTTTCCTATGTGAAATAGATTGCCCTTCAATACATAATTAATGAGTGGTGCACTATTTGCTTTGTGATTTAATTAAAAGCAAAACAAAAGTAACCTGTAATTTAAAGTTGAAATTGAATAGTGATAAAGTTTTATTGTTAAGAACAAACTTAATTATCTCAACTTGGGAGAAATGAGAAAAAAAGGTATGTATAGCTTATAAAAAAAAAAGGAGTTTGAAGAAATGCTGAGATCACAATGGGAGTGTAATAAACATGAATTTATTGAACAAATTTTCAAACTTTCTACAAATGGAATAATTTATTTTCATTGAAGATGTATTTCTGAATAATAGAATAATGATTAACATCTTTATTTGATTTGTTTATCTTACTCATTTTTTAAGAGATGCAGTTTGCTTCAAGTTCAGTCATACTTATATATGTCCAACATATGTCTCAAAAACAGCAGGGATAACTGGGGGACTTTAACACAGGTCTCCTTCAGGAAGCACAGAACTGCAGCACTACGTCGTCTAAGGAGTTCTGATTTTGGAAGGACGTTGTGCCCTTGCCCTGATTTTGATGCATACATATGTCCTACTCCTTGAAGGTGCTGCTCAGTGAGAAACACCTCTTGGCAGACGTCCCACCACAGCGCTTGTCAAGACCTTCCCAATCCTCAGCGCCACTTGGATGAGAAATATTTCCTGAGTGAATTATTTCTTTTTCATTCAACAGAAAGCTGTTGTCACCAACTTTATTGGGCAATAAAAAAGAGGTTTCAGGAGACTAAATCATATATTTTCCTGCCAGCTTGTATTTTTGATATCTTCAATATGCAGCACCTTATTTTATGAGTTTGGATATAACATTTCCCCCAATTCCTTCCTTCCAGACTGTGCTCCTATCAAAAATTTGTGGGCAACGTCAATAGCACTTATCTGCTTGCAATATATCATTATAAAAAGTACATTTACTGGTAGTCTTTTCTCAAGCTGGGCCTTGAGCCTCTTGAGGACAAGAATTATGTTTTATCCGTCTGTGAATTCTCAAGTACAGAATATGACACAGGCCAAATAAGCTTGATATGGATTGGATTTATTTTCAGTCATGACTTAAAGTCATGTTCATGTTCATCTGAAAGAATTTCTACTTGTACAAATTTATTTCTGCTTACTCACTTCAGAACATGTTTCTTATATTTGATTTAAAATACATTGACTGGAATTAGTTTGCATTGATTGAAAATCCACTATTTGCCAAGATTATGAGTATTAATCAGACCAGTAAAGGGCATAGTAGCATAAACATATATCTATAGCATATGTTTTCTTGCTAGAAAAAGCAAATCTATTAGTAGTGATTAGTTGTGCTAATAACTATTTTAAATAATAATTAGTCATATAATAATAATGAAGAACTAGCTTATGTTTACTTAGGAGAAAGTATGCATAACTAAAAGCATTATTTAATTAAATTCTTACATTGGAGTAGGTCTCATTACTGTTTGAAGTTTTTACAAGTGATGAGGGCAGTTCATGACAAATTGTTCACCTCATCAAAGATATACTATTAATATCTAGTGCAACAAAAGTAGAACCAAGATGTGTGCAAACTTCATCTTCTGCTCTTAAATCTGCTATCAAAAGGAAACTATTAAAAACTGGTTCATGTTTGGATAAAATGACTCAAACATTTTATAAAAACTTAGAACCTGAGTTCATGCTGTTGGACCCATATGGCAGGAGGTAAGAATCAATGCGCACACACACACACACACACACACACACACACACA
>OU015747.1:70317248-70336649 GCA_907169655.1 Acomys percivali
AGAGAGAGAGAGAGAGAGAGAGAGAGAGAGACTTAATATCCAATCCTAATAAAAAGATAATCAAATATAGTGAAGGGTTTTCCATAAATAATGACCAGAGGGTGCCTGAAGAAGCTGTCTTGAACATTACCTTCTACACAGATACTAAGTTTTAATAAAGAGGAGTAGTGTTCATGCTGAATTTCTGGTAGTTCTCTCATTGTAGAGATATAAATCTAGTCTCTATAGTGATGGTATATAAGAAGTTTAGTTTTTAGGTTGACATGCCTCAGAAAATCTGAAAGATTACCATAGTGTATGGTAGGTCCCAACCTTGAGTTTCCACATGTAGGAGGTACAATGATGGCCTTGTTGCTGATATCTGTAAAAATATATATGTACTATATTTACACTATTTTTACATGTACTTTTCTTCCTCCAAATTCTCCTATAACCTACAGGCCCCTCCACTCTTTATCTTGTTCATAGTCTCTTATTCTTTAATTATTATTGTTATGTATATGCATGTAAGTTTATAAATAAAACTTTCTGACTTAATTTAATGTTGTTCATATGTACATGTGTTTAGGGATGACTGGTTCATAATGAATCACTTATCAGTGTGCTGCTTTCTGGAAAGCACTTAGTCTCCTTTTCTCAGAAGTCATTAATTTCCTATACCTGTTCAACCAGATTGGAGGACTTATGTGGTCTCCATATTCAGTTGGTATTGTTACTGCAGAGCTTTTGTATAGAAAAATGTATCCTTGAGATTTCATTGGTGTGGTTTCCATGTCATTATATAGAAGATGTAATCTGTCAGAACACATCCTGGTCCTCTCATAGCTACAGTTGTCATACCTACTTCTGTCATGTTCCCTGAGACTTAAATTTTAGGGGTCTCTTGTAAAAGTATTAATTAAGACACATTACCTGGTGGTCAGTTATTATCTACAACTGGCCCAGCTATGGCTTTCTGAAATTATCTCCATCTTCTAAAAGGCACAGCTTCTCAAATTTGGCAATAGAAAATATTACTGAAGAAGAAAATGCATTTTGGTTAACAGGGTCAAGAACAAAAACTTTACATTCATCTTCTAGGAACTACAATGTATCACACTGGAATAAAACTACAATGTGAAAGAAAAAGTCCAAATATGCATGTGTGTAAGGTAGTTTTAGGGACAACAGTCAGAAAACATTCATTAGGAGCTAAACCTAAATCAATTCAATTTAAATTACATATATCTAAAAACAGAGTTTAAATAAAATAGTCATTTCAGGAATAAGAACAGCAATGGACAATTGAAAAACAATTCTAGTAAGCCACAGATACATATAAATACAACAGGTATCTGTATAGAATCTAAACACAAAAGATATCCTCATTCTATAGTACCACTAATATGAAATTTTATAAAAGAAGACAAAATTATAGTTATATAATTTTAAGCTATCTTGACTTCATTGAAAAAGATTATAGCAATCTTTGCCAAGGATGTCAAGGAAATAAGAATCAAGCTTTCAATACAACGTTACACCTAAAATTTCAGCTGTGTTGGTATATCACCATTTTTCCTAATATTATTTCACTTTTCTTTTTGGTTTTTCATGACAGGGTATCTGTAAGTAGCCTTGGCTTCTTATATTTACTTGTAGACCAGGCTGACCTCAAACTCACAAAGAGCCACCTGCCTCAGTCTCTCAAGTGCTGGAATTAAAGGTGTGCACCAGCACACATGGCTTAATATTATTTCACTTATAATTAATACTTTTTTGCACATAAAAGCATTGAAGTTATGTTTTTGACATCTTCAGATATATTCATCACATATCTTTAGCTTCTCTGGTTCAAAGGACACTACTGAAGATTTGCATTCCTTATTATTGTGTAATGTGAGTTATGACTTTTTCTACTGCCTTGGAATATTTCACCATAACAAACTTTTCTATTTTAAAATGTTCTTTATACTTTGAGGTCCTATGATGACAATATATTGATTAATTCCCTAAATAGAAATAAAATGTTGTGTATGAATATTACTTACAAATATTTCAAAGTCCTATATTAGGGTTTTATCATAAGAATATAGGTGTTCTAGTCCACGTTATAAAATTAAGGTTTCCTTAGGTAAGTAATTTCACAATTCTGCCTTAGTCTGTTTTCAAACTGACTATAATTGTAGCAAAAACTGCGACCTATACTTAAATAAATAAAGGAAATAGTTAAGAAAGAAATAATATGCAATTTTGATAAATGATTTCTGACCACAAAGAATAAATAATCAGAATTTTGGTGTGATTGATTTCTTCTATGTGATATTGTAATCCTACAATAATCTATTTTATAATGCATTAGTTCACTCTATCATACAATTTTTTCATCTAGGTTCTATTAGATTTATGCTAATTACTATGAAAAGGATTGCCTAGAAATTGTTAATCAGGACAATTGCAATCTCATTTTTACATACCTGATAGCCTAGAAAGGAACATAGGCATCAATCATATTACCCTTCTGTTAAGTTCTAAGTTAGGAGATAAAATAATTTTCTGAGTTGAATGAATATTGGTTTGATGACTGTATATACTGGTAAGCTCAAACCACAATGTTTTTGAGATTTTTCTGATGAATCCCCATCTTTTATCTTCTGTGTGTTGCATCCTTTCCTCATCCATTTTCACTTGTTATTTCTGATCATTTCTCTTCCGCTACATCTTTCTCTTACTCATCTGAAGTGCCTCTTTTTTATTACAAATGTTTCCCCTAACAAAATAGAAGTAGTTGTGCATTCTACGATGCTCTCCCATTGAAACATATTGATCAGTTACATTCACAAAATATCTTTATCTTATAAGATGTTGTTAATAACTTGTGATTCAGTATGTTTAGTAAAGTGAAATTTAGATAGACTGTCATCATATGTTGGTATGTCAGTTAGATTTATGTGGCAGTGTAAGAGTATGGGAGAGTTTTCAAAGAATCAGAATCTTGAAATTATCCTAATAGGTATTGATTAATCAAGAAATAAAAGAACTCCTGGTTTAAATTTAAAATATCAATGAAATGATTCATACTGATCTTTTTCTACACTTACAAGTTGGTGCCTTGTCCAGTCACCATCAGTGAGACTTCCCTTGGGAGATGGGAGCAGATTCAGAGACCCATATCCAGATATTATATAATGATATAGTCTAAATTGGAGGTCTCCATTTCCCTGCTTTGGAGATTTGGGAAACCCACGGAAGATGTAGGAGTCCAAGGGGATGGAAGACGTCAGAGGCATATGACAGACTGGGTCAACTAAGCAGGCATATTTAGGCTCACAGTAATTGAAGTAGCAAGCATGGAACCTGATTGGGTCTCCACCAGGTCCACTGTCTGTATCTTATAACTGTTAACTATGTGTTTTGTTGTACATTTAATAGTTGGAGCATGTATGTCTATGATTCTTTTTCCTGCTGTTGGAATTCTTCCTCTTATTCCTTGTTCAGCATCCCTATGGGACCTTTGCTTTGCTATATTGTATTCTGTTTTGTTATGTTTGTTATTGTCTATTAGAGACATACTATTTTATGAAAGGAAACGACAGAAGTATGTGTGGATGTGTGGAGAATCTGGGAGTAGTGGAGGAAGGGAAACTGTTGGAGCAAAGTCCTATTGTGTTTTCAAATGCTGATTTCAGTGCCTTGAGATCTGATTATAGCCTGGCCATGGGTATTGTTACACAAGCGAGAAAAACATACACATAAGGAATGTTTCCCAATTATAGCTGATTGGGTAAATAAAGATGGTGAAGGCTATGGCCAATCAGCAGAGAGGTAGGTGGAGATTTAGGTTTCAGGGCTTAGGTTGGAGAGAGAAGAGGAGAAAGGGAGAAAGCAGAAGATCAGCAATAGGGGAGGAAGCCATAGAGAGAGGAGTCACCGTAAGACAAGATGATGATAAACACAGGGCTATAAGAACAGACTGTTGGATCAGAAAGTAACCCGGCAGTCCTCAGACTTGCAAGTTATTGGCCTTTATGTGGATTTCGAAAGTACTAGGGGATTACAAGATGGTGACACCTATCATGCACTATATCTTATCTACTGCATGGAGACAAGGGACCAGACAGAGAGACACAGATTGCAAGAACTGGAGAACACTAGGTGAGTGGAGTCCTGCACAGTTCAGACCACAGGTGGGCCTGGCCCTGGGTCAACCAACAATCCAGGGAGAACAAGAGACCAGTCCCCAGTCTCTGGTACAGAACCCACGTGCAAACTGCAGCCAGGCTTTATAACCCTAACGTGGTATATGAGACAGTAAAACACCAGAGCTCCTGGCCTAGGAAATTTTCAGGAAAATATGTGGATCTGTCATCACACCCCACCACCCAACCCATGCCAGTCCACAGAAAGGCCCAGGGCCCACAAGGAAGTCCAGATGACTGTAACATGTTACCCAGCCACAGAGGAGTGCTCTGAATGTGACCAGACAGGAACCTAGCCACTGGCCACAGCTGTCTGTACCTGCACAGTTGGACAAAAGGAACCTGGCCTAGCATGGATACAAGGCCATGGAGGGTCTCCCACATGCTTGGGATAGGCTGGGCAACCCTGAGGGGTTAGGACATTAACCTAAACAGTAACCACAACACATCAAGACTGACCTGCCAAAGTTGTGCTACCTATATCGGTCCAGGCAGGAGCCTAACTATCAGCCACAGTGGTCCTTGCTGGCACAATTGAGTAGATAAAAATGGGCCTAGCTAGAATTCATAACCGGCATGGTTTCCTATGCATTTGGGAGGGGCTGGACAACCCTGAGGGGTCAGGACAGAAAACTAAACAGAGGCCACAGCTCAGTGGAACTGAACTGCCTCAGTAGAGCAATCTGAACAGGACCAGAAGAATCCTACCACTACCGACCCAGTGGGGAGCCTACGGCATACAACAAATTCACTTGGAGAGGTAACCAGGTCACCTGACTGTGCCAGGGAAAACAATTCATCATCTGCACATCCCAGCTATCCCAAAGAAAGCAACTAGGAATAAAAGAAAATGACCTCAAATCCTTATTAATGAAGATGATAATGGAAAAATGGATAAAATCTGTAAACAAATGCAGAAAGATGCAGCCAAACAGATTGAAGACAAAAAAGAGGCCCATAAAGAGGCACTGGAAGAAAATCAGGAAAATACAATCAGAAGAAGGAAGTCAATAAAACACTTTAAGATCTGAAAATGGAAATGGAAACAATGGTAAAGGAACAAACAGAAGAAAGAAATTAGAGAATTTAGAGAAGAAAGTAAGCAACATAAAGGTGAGCTTCTCAAATACAATCCAAGAAATGGAAGAATGAACCACGGGACTAAAAGACAATCGTAGAATGTCAAGCAAGCATCAAAGAAAATGCTAAACTTGAAAAACTCTTTACATAAACCATCCAAGAAACCAAGGACACCATGTTAAGACAAAACCTGAAAATAATAGGCATTGAGGAAAGAGAAGACACCAGACTTCAAGGCCCAGAAAATATCTTCAACAAAATCACAGAAGAAAAATGTCCCAATTTAAAGAAGGAGATGCATATAAACATACAAGAGGTCTACAGAACACCAAATAGAATAGACCAGAAAAGAAAATCTTCCAACTACATAATAATCAAAACTTAAAATATACAGAACAAAGAAAAAATATTAAAAGCAGCTATAGAAAAAGACCAAGTAACATAAAATGGCAAACCTATCAGAATTACACCCAATTTCTCATCAGAGACCATAAAACCCAGAAGGGCCTGGACAGAGATTGTGTAAAAACTAAGCAACTGCAGATTCCAGGCCAGAATACTATATGCAGTGAAACTATTAATAATCATTGATGGAGAAAACAAGATATTCCACGACAAAAACAAATTCAAGCAGCATCTTTCCACAAATCCGACCTTAAAGAAGTTAATAGGAAACTTTCAAACTGACAAGCTACAACCAAACTTTCATAGGAAATAGATAACTACACTGTCACAAAAACACAACCATACAAATACTCTACTGCAACAAACAGCAAAATCAGAGGACTTAACAGTCACTGGTCACTAATATCTCTCAGCATCAATGGTCTCAATTCTCTAATAAAAAGACACAGACTAACTGAAAGGATCCATAAACATGACCCAACATTCTTCTGCATTCAAGAAACACATCTCAGCCAGAAGGATAAACATCACCTCAGGGTAAGAGGCTGGAAAAAGGTATTCCAAAAGAAGCAAGCTGGTCTAGCCATTTTAATATCTAATAAAATAGACTTTCAACCAAAATTAATCAAAAGATATGAAGATGGTCACTTCATATTCTTCAAAGATAAAGTCAACCAATATGATATCATAATTCTAAATATCTAAGCTCCCAAAACAAGGGCACCCACATTTCTAAAAGAACTATTATCAAAGTAAAGACATATTCAACCTCACACATTAAGAGTGGGAGACTTCAACACCTCGCTTTCACTGAAGGATAAAGCATTGAAACAGAAACTAAACTGAGAAGTAATGACACTAACCAATGTCATGAATCAAATATATCTAAAATATATCTACAGAACTTTTTAACTGAAAACAAAGGAATATACCTTCTTCTCTGGATCCCATGGAACATTCTCCAAAATTAATCATATAGTAGGTCACAAAGGAAGCCTCAACACATTCAAGAAGATTGAAATAATACCTTCTATCCTATCAGATCACCATGGTCTAAAGCTGAACTTCAACAACAATAGAAATAACATAAAGCCTACACATACATACATACATACTAAACAACTCTCCACTTGACAAAAAGTGGATCAGGGAAGAAGTAAAGAAAAAATTAAGAACTTCCTTAATTTTAATGAAAATAAAATAACAACATAGCCAAATTTGTGGGATACATAGAAAGCAGTGCGAAGAGAAAAATTCATAGCACTAAATGCCTTTATAAAGAAATTGGAAACATCCCATATAGGCAACCTAATGACACATCTGGAAGCCTAGGAAAAAAAGAAACAGAAGCACCCAAGAGGAGTAGATATATGGAAATATCCAAAGTCTTGGCTGAAATCAATAAATTAGAAATAAAGAGAACAAAGAATCAACAAAACCAGGAGCTGGTTCTTTGAGAAAAACAACAAGATAGACAAACCATTACCCAAACTAACAAAAAGGCAGAGACACACTCTCCAAATTAACAAAATCAGAAATGTAAAGGGAGACATTGCAGAAATAAAAAGAATCAAAAGATATTACTTCAAAGGTAAATATGCCACAAAATTTGAAAATCTAAGGGAAATGGGCAATTTACTTGATTGATTCTACTTGCCAAAATTGAAGCAAGATCAGATAGACAAATTAAATAGTCCTATTTCTCCTACAGAAATAAATGCAGTCATTAATATTCTCCCAAACAAACAAAGGCCATGGCAAGATGGTTTCAGTGCAGAATTCTACCAGACAATCAAAGAGGAGCTAAAACCAATACTCATCAAGTTCCTCCAAAACATAGAAAAGGATGGAACATTACCAAATTCATTATATGAGGCCATAGTCACATTGACACCAAAACCCTACAAAGACCCAACAAATAAAGATAATTTCAAACCAAGTTCCCGTATGAAATTTGACACAAAAATACTCAAAAAAAAAAAAATACTCACAAAACAAATACAAGAAAACATCAAAGATATCACTCACCATGACCAGGTAGGCTTCATTCCAGACACACAGGGATAGTTAATATATGGAAATCCATCAACGTAATCCACCATATAAACAAACTGAAAGAAAAAACACATGATCATCTCCTTAGATGCAGAAAAAGCATTCGACAAAATCCAACACCCATTCATGGTTTAAGTTTTGGGGAGATCAGGGCTGAAAGGCATGTATTTAAACATAGTAAGGCAATATAAAGCAAACCAATAGCCAACATCAAATTAAATGTAGAAAAACTCAAGGAAATTACACTACAATCAGGGACCAGAAAAGACTGTCCACTTTCTCCGTATATCTTCTATATAGTTCTATCCAGAGCATAAGACAACAAAAGGTGATCAAGGGGATCCAAATGGGAAAGTAGGAAGTCACATTATCCCTATTTGCAGATAATATGATAATGTACATAATTGACCCCCAAAATTACATCAGAGAACAAGTACAGCTGATAAACACATACAGCAAAATTCCCGGATACAAAATTAATTCAAAAAAGTCAGTAGCCTTCCTATAAACAAATTACAACCATGCAGAGGAAGAAATAGGGAAACTACACTCCTCATGAGAGCCACAAACAATAGAAAATATCTACAAGTAACTCTAAACAAGCAAGTGAAGGACTTGTTTGAAAAAAAGCTTCGAATCTTGGAAGAAGGAGAATGAAGATGACAGCAAAAGATGGAATGCTTTAACTTGTTTGTATATCAGGAGAATTCACATAATAAATAAGGCCATATTACCGTAAGCAATGTACAGATTTAATGCAATCCTCATCAAAATACCCACACAATTTTTAAAGACATTGAAAGACTAAATCTCAACTTAATATAGAAAAACAAAAAAACCCAGAATAGCTAAAACATTCCTGTACAATAAAAGATTTTCTGGAGGAATCTTGATACCTGATCTCAAACTGTACTATAGAGTAACATTAATTAATACTGCATGGTACTGGCACTGCAATAGGCTGGTTGATCAATGGAATTCAAATGAAGATGCAGAAATTAATTCACACATATGTGGTCATTTGATTTGTGACAAAGAAGCCAAATCTACTCAATGGAAAAAATATATCATCTGCAACAAATGGTTCTCATCTAAATGGACGTCTACATGTAGAAAACTGCAAGTAGACCCATATTTATCACCATGCACAAAACTCAAGTTCAGATGGATTAGAGACCTTAACATAAAACCAGAGACAGTAAATCTGTTCGAAGAAAATTGGGGAAGAGCTTGGAACACATTGGCACAGGAGACAACTTCCTGAAAAGAAAACAAACAGCCCAGGCCTTAAGGTCAACAATTAATAAATGGGACCTCATGAGGCTTAGAAGCTTCTGTAAGGCAAGAAACACTGTCAAAAGAACAAAGTGATAGCCTACAGAGTGGGTAAAGATCTTCACCAACCCTACATCTGACAAAGGTCAAATATCCAAAATATATAAAGAACTCAAGAAATTAATCATCACCAAACCAAATAACCCAACTGAAAAATGGGGCTCAGAATTAAACAGAGAATTCTCAGCAGAGGAAAATCTAATGGCTGAGAAACACTTTAAGAAATGCTCATCGTTCTTAGTCATCAGAGAAATGCAAATCAAAACAACTCTGAGATTCCATCTTACACCCATCAGAATGGCTAATATAAAAATTCAAGTGGCACCACAAGTTGGAAAGGATGTGGAGAAAGAGGAACACTCCTTCATTGCTGGTGGGAATGCAAACTTGTACAACTGCTTTGGAAATCAATTTGGCACTTTCTCAGAAAAATGGGAATAGTGCTACCTTTAGACCCAGCTATTCCACTCCTTGGAATATACCCAGAAGATGCTCTACCACACAACAAGGACATATGCTCATCCATGTTCATAGCACCCTTATTCATAATAGCGACAATCTGGAAACAACCTAAATGTCCCTCAGTCAAACAATGGATAAAGAATCTGTGGTACATTTACAATATGGAATACTACTCAGCTAGTAAAAACAAGGATCAAACTGGAAACTTTTATACTAAGTGAGTTAACCCAGAAGCTGAAATACTCACATGATATATACTCACTTATAATTGGACACTAGCCCAAAAGAGATTTCCTATGATTGTCTTCACTTACCAGGAGATTGGGCTAGATGTGAGGACATCCTATTGTGACTCTATGTGAGAGACGTACGGGAGAATGGGGAAATAGAATGATCCAGAAGGTCCAAGAATCCTACAAGCAGAACATAATGATGGGCGTATCTGGACCAAGGGGTGTTTGCTCAAGCTACTGATCCAACCAAGTATAATACATGCAGTAAACATTGAATCCCTACTCAGATCTAGCCAATGGACTGGACATTCTCCACAGTTATGTGAAGAGTGAGGACTGCCACGGACATAAACTTTGGTACCCCGTATTTGAATACTTCCCTATATCTGAGAGACCTGGTGGCACTCAGAGAAAGGATAAGCAGGCTACCAAGATAAGACTTGATAGCAAGCCTCTGACTATATATTGAAGGAGGAGGTGTCCTTTGGTCATAGACATAGGAAAGTGGAATAGGGTGAAAATGGGACAGAGCAAGGAACAGGTGGATACATGTGAGCAGCAAACAATTAAGATGTAATCTGAATAAACTAATTAAGTAATAATAAAAAATAAAAAATTACTAGGATTAGAGTAGATCAGAGTCTTCCTACTATATTGCTTTCAGCTTAATAACAAGCCATAATTTCTCTGTGTCAATCACTGGGAATTAAAACTGCTGCCATAATATTTTACTGCATTGATTAATAGTGAAAACATAATTCCTTCTCCAGGATAATGTAGTCATGATGTATTGAATGAGAAAAAATTATATTTTTATAAAAATGATAAAAACATATAATTATGTATGTATGTATGTATGTATTATGTATTATGTATTATGTATGAATGATTGTGTGGGTACACATGGCAAACACCTGGAAGCCTAAAGACATTTTGTAAGACTCGGTTCTCTTCTTTCATCATGTACATTCTAGGGATTGAACTTTGGTAATGAGGTTTAGCAGAAAGAAGCTTTTGTGAATGAGCTACTTTGCCAACAGTTTTAAGACGATATACTTGACGCCTGAGAAAAAAAATGTATGTGATTGAGAAAGCTTGCCTTTTCCCAAATAAATATAAAATGAACAACAATGTGAATTAAAATTAAACATACATTCCTTTCACTATTTCACTCACTTCTTACTGGATGTTACTTCCATTTCTTTGGAAATTATATTCATTTTGAGATAATAACCAGTGAGTGAGAGTGATTATTTAGAAACACTTAGAATATATTCTAAGAAAGAGCCCGATTGATTTCAAAAGTATTGTACAAGTTTGCACTCCCAACAGCAATGAAGGAGTGCTCCCTTTTTTCCACATCATTGCTAACATGGGCAGTCAACTGTATTTTTGCTCTAGCCATTCTGAATAGTCTAAAAAGGAATCTCAGAGTTGTTTTGATTGGTATTTCTCTGATGACTAAATACAGTGAGCATTTCTTTAAGGGTTTCTCTGCCATTCTATATTTCTTTGTTGGGAATTCTCTGTTTAGCTCTGTGTGGGTTCCTTTCTCCAGGAGACTAGGCCGAGAATCTGGCCACAGATCCTTCTGGAAGCCACCTGAAGAATGCTCCATCCTGAGACCTGTCAGGAAGAAGACCTTCTGGGAAGTGAGGAATCACCAGGCAACTGCCCGCAGCTGGGTTGAGACAAGAAAAATCTGCATCCCTTCCAGAGGGGGAAGGGGGCCTCTGGCTTGTGAAAGGCCAGACTACACTTTATTAAAATAAAGGCAAAGGAGTCAAACACCTAGAATTTAATTTACTAAGATTAAGGGAAAAAGGGCAGAGAGCTATAGGGAAGGGATAGGGGGTGCACTGCTCAACATTCCAACCTCTGGGTCTTTAACCTAATCTTACTTGAGTAGCAAGGGACACTTCCTGGGGCTTGTCTCCAGGGTACCTTTGATATGTTTTTCTTCAAAAAGCCAGCTTTTGACACCTTTAGTGTGGGTTACCTTCTGCAAGGAACTATCCTTTAACATATTTGGGTCTGGCAGGCTGTTGCTAGTAGGAGGTCCGCTCACCTATGTCCTAGCATGAAGCTTAAGAGGAGGGAGCATCTTCCAGCCTGTATCCCACAGATCTGGACCTCAATTTTTAATTGGATTGTTTAGTTTGGAGGTGTTTACATTCTTGAGTTCTTTATATATTTTGGATATTAGCCATTTGTATGATGTAGGGTTGATGAAGATCATTTCCTTGATGCTTTCTCACAAAATTTGGAATAATGCTTCCTCAAGATGCAGATATATCACTTCTAGGCATTTAATGAAAGGTTGCTCTACCATACAACAAGGACGTTTGCTCAGCTCTGTTCATAACAACTTTATTTGTTAAAGCCACAATCTGGAAACAACTTAGATGTACCTAACCTGAAGAATGAATAAAGAAACTGTGGTACATTTACACAATGGAATACTGCTTGGCTTTTAAAACCAAGGACATCTTGAAAGATGCAGGCAAATGAACGGAACTATGAAAGATCATCCTATGTGAGATTACTCATACCCAGAAAGACATGCATTGTTTATAGTCACTTTTAAGTGGATATTAGCCCTACATAGATGTCCTTTGAGGACCCCACCCATTGAGGGATCAGAACAGATACTGTGACTCAAAGCTGGACTCTGGGCTGAGCACTGTTAGTGGTGTGGAAGGATAGGGGAATAGAAAGACCGGAAGGAGTCAGGAGATCCACAGGGAGACAATCAAGGCCTGCAGATCTGGACACAGGGGGCCTACACAAACCGAGGCACCAACCAAGGAAAATGCATGCAGGGAACCTAGACCCCTTGTTCAAATGTAGCAGATGGACAGCTAATTCTCCACATATGTGGGGTGGCTTTGGAGAGGGCAGGGGACTGCCTCTGAACCTTTGACACGCACTCTGATGCTCACAATTTAATCACTATCCCTTTCCAGGGAGGCCTTGCAGCATACAGATAAAGAGCACTCAGGCTACCCTGGTGAAACCTGATAGGTTGTGTCCAGATGGTGAGGCCTGTCAGAAGTCTAGTGGAGGAGACTAGTGCAGGAGAGGGAGGGACAGTGGGAATGAGAAGATAAGAGCAAGAGGATAACAGTCATAATGCAATGGGAATAAATTATAATATACAAAAAGATTTTTTTGAAAAAGAAAAAAAGAAAAAGAACACATCCTCTAAAATTTTTCCAGGTTCTCAAAAAAAATTTTTTTTCCAGGTTCTCATTTTTCCATTTCTGCTGCATATCTGTGGGAGAACATGATAATGACATCACTCTGGCTAATTCTCTCTGAGGAATCTCACTTTGGCCTATATAGCACAGAAAATTCTTTTCATATTGTGATTTCTAATTGACTTCAATGAATCCCAGACTAGATTGTAAAGATTATGAGGAAAGATGCAGTGTCATTCTCATTTTCATAA
The DNA here is from genome assembly GCA_907169655.1 of Acomys percivali. Taxonomy (NCBI): domain Eukaryota; kingdom Metazoa; phylum Chordata; class Mammalia; order Rodentia; family Muridae; genus Acomys; species Acomys percivali. Next base: position 70,330,445 of record OU015747.1, read on the forward strand.
TCATATTCTGCCATATGTTTTACTGGAAAAAGTGAAAAAAATTCTATTTGGGAGAATAAACATATGAAAGAAGGCAACATGACAGACTAGGGTTTATATCCCAGTCAATCTAATTTCAGTTTCATAGCTCAGAAAACTGAGGCCTGCAATGACCAATGAGCTCTCAACCTCCTTCCACACAAGCAGCTGACTGCTAGAACTTGAACTGCAGCTTCTAGGTGCTCTTATCTACAGAGACTTCATATAACTCCAACATGACTAGGTAATCTAAAGGAGACAAAACAGATGGGTCCATTCAAGAATATAATGCTTTACTGAACATTCAACCTCCAAAATGGAGAGATAATTTCTCCACATTGCAAAAGTGATGGAAGGTGTAGAATCAGAACTATTGGCAGACCATCACCCAATAATGCCTTTGCATAACCACCTATCCTTATCGCCTGAAGAAATGTTAGGGAATATAACACACCGTTCCTCTCAGATATTTGTTGTAATTTCTTTTGTTTTCAAGTAAAAATCCTTCAACATTTACCAACTTCACAAATTATATCTTTTGATATTTTTTAAATTTTAATTTGTTTATGTGTGAATCTCTGTCTCTCTGTCTCTGTCTCTCTCTCTCTCTCTCTCTCTCTCTCTGTTGCTTATGTGTGTACGTGTGTGTGTGTGTGTGTGTGTGTGTGTGTGTGTGTGTGTGTGTTCTTTTGTTTGGTTACCCAGGTAATACTGAACAAACATCAGTACAGGAAACTGAAGTCTGTATCTCTACAAAAGTAAGGATGACCTTTAAATCCTGAGAAATTTTTCAGCCCCAAAGTACTTCCTTATAAATTAGTTTTAATAACAAAGATACTCGGACAAATGTATCATAAATTTTGAATAAATCTGGAAGGCAGAATGGAAGTTATTTTAGTTTTGAAACTGACATTTATCCTATTACTATGCGACATAAGAATGAGACGTGAGTGGAGTGAGATACTGGTGTTTCGTTTTATTGCTTGTTTTTGTTTTATTGTTTTTGTTGTTGTTTGGTTTATTTGTTTATTTAATTTTTGTTTGTTTGTTTATTTTGGATTTTTCCTGAGTGCCGGTGAATTGCAGACTGTTCAGTTCAGATAAACCACCTTGATTTCTGTAGTTGCATGCTCTGAGTTCATTTATGATTTAAGAAATATAAGAATGACTAAAATTATTAATCTTTGTGGGATAGTAAGTGATCCTATTTCAGATATTCCCCAATTAATGAGCGGAGTTTGTTAGATTGCCATAGATTATTCATATCATTCTAGTTATTTCTGGGACTTAGTCCCCAGGGAGGTCAAAATTTCCTGTGGCCTATATAGAGAGACCTATTGATAATAGAAAAAGTATAATTGTCCTGAGCAATACGCAGCTGATGTCTAAGGGAGGAGACTTGCTGCTATAATATTTCATGTAATAATGGAACCTTAGTTTTAGGCAATTAATAGAAGAATATATATTCAAGTAAGGCAAGCAAATGGTGCTTGATAGGTAAACATGAGAACTGACCATGGAAATGGACCCAGTGGGAAGGAGAAGTGTCCTACTTAGTTTTAAATGTTAACTTGGATTATGTGAGAAAGTGACATGGGCCTCTCAGTTGAGGGTTGTGTAAATCATATGGGTCTAAAGGCATGATTGTGAATGATTATCTAGATTGTTGATTGATGTATGAGGATGCAACAGGACCATTCCTTTGGCAAGAACTCCTTGCCTATATAAGGAAGGTTGGTGAGCGTGCCCACAAATAGCAGTTCTTCATGGCTTTTGTTTTCAGTCTTGAGATCCTGCCCTGATTTTTTCCATATGTGATGAATTATGATGTGTAAACCTAGAGTAATTAGTTCTTTCTCTTTCTATGGTGCAATTGTTCTTAGTGTTTTAACATAGCAACAGAAATCAAGCTAGAACACTAAGTTGCATATGTGTAGTATGTTTAACATTAGACTGAATGAACAATCTCATGTCACCACTTATATTCCATGATTTACACTTTAAAATTAAATATGATAACCATGAGAATATTAATTAATCAATGTTTACGTATATAGTTACATACTTTTAAACTGAGCAATGAGAATAATGAAGGTGTTTTAGTTCTCTGATTGTTTTAATTTTTCCTTTTATTTTTTATTAATTCATTCATATTACATCTCAATAGTTATCCCATCCCTTGTATCCTCCCATTACTCCCTCCATCCCACTTTCCCCCTACTCCCCTCCCCTATAAATGTGTTAGTTCTCTGAGTTTTAAATCCTCTATTGTTATAGGAAAGTTGTTCTTCAATGGAAACATAAAACTTCATCAAGGGTGGATCAAATAACTTTTGTTCTCTATATCCAACTATAGCACACAAAGTGAGAAGCCACAGGATGGTACATCTTCTGATGAGAAATCATATCCACGAACCACTAACCAGAGTGAACATGAATTTCCTGAGGAGTATCTAGTTCTCTTAGACTAAATACTCGGTGTTGGACACAGAAATAATTAAGCATAATATTTGGATTTAATGGCTAGAAATAAAAATAAAATGCTCAAAATACTAAAACACTGAAAATAATTATCTGTGCATTAACTGAGAATGTATTATCATTATAGAACATGTGAATAGTTGTATTTTATATAACAGATTATATTTTGGTTAAAATTGTTTTTTATATTATTTTTTCCCTATAAACCCTAGAAAATACAACTGACCATTTTTAACATTCATATATTCTCAATTTGAGTAAGCTATTTATTATAAGTTATTACAAAAGATTATGGTAGATGGGGAGTGGGAGAAAAGTCTGTCATTTTTAAACTTGATTTCCCTTAGGCTTTTTTGAATTTTCCTTTTTATTCAAGAGTTTCCTCTGAGATACTGCTTCAAAAATCCTGTCTCTTCATTCTTCTCTGAAAAGTCTTCTGATAATTTGAAAGAGAATCTCTAGTTAGATGAAAGCACTACAGCTTTCTGCATTTCTGAGTTTTTCCTCATTCCTTTGCCTGTGACATTCTTTTCTTTATTTTTCTTTTGTTAATTTCATGAATGACAGTTAAGAGAAACAACTAAAATTCTCCAATGGTGCCTAAGATTATTAAAGCATTTACAATGCACTTTTAGACCTGGTGGTGCTTTGTGCCCATGGCCTTCTTGGATAATGAGAAAATTTACATTCATGACATAAAAAGATGGTGTGCAGCAAGCCACATGATATTTTTTATATATTTAAATACATGTCCCACAAAAGCCTTCACTTACCAGGAAACTGGGACAGAGGGGAGGAAATCCTATTGGGACTCTAGATGAGAGAAGCATGAGAGAATAGCAAAATAGAAGGATCCAGAGGGTCCTAGAAACCTACAAGTAGAACATTATGATAGGCAGATTTGGGCCCAGGGGTCCCGCTCAAACTAAGGCACCAGCCAAGGACAATACAGGCGGTAAACTCTAAACCCCTACCCAGATCTAGCCAATGGGCAGAACAGTCTCCACACTTGAGTGGAGAGTGGCATATGACTTTCTCATGTACTCTGGTGCCTCACATTTGAGCATGTCCCCTGGAGGGGGAGACCTGGTGGCACTCAGAGGAAGAACAGCAGGTCACCGAGAAGAGACTTGATACCCTATGAGCATATACAGGGGGAGGTAACCCCCCTCAGGAACAGCCATAGGGGAGGGGAATAAGGGGAAAATGGGAGGGAAGGAAGAATGGGAGGATACAAGGGATGGGATAACCATAGAGATGTAACAAGAATAAATTGATAATAAAAAAATAATAATAAAAGAAATTTTTTCAACATAAAAATAATACATTAGTGGTGCTAGTTGACTATTTGAATTGCAAAGTCATTAGGCTCAATTATTTGAGGAACATATGTAAAGCAGCCAAGTTCCGGTTGCAAGGAACAATTCAAAAGTTTAAAACGTATTTTTCAAGAATATCATTTATAATAGCTGCTAATGACTACTCTTATTTAAAATCAGATGTGTTATTTCTCACTGAAATGGTTAAATAAAGCTTATTCCTATATTTTTTTTGTTGAGGAAATGATTTACTAGGGTCACATTGTATTCAAAATAATCACTGCTCTGATTGTCTGTGGCCAACTGTAGTAAATACTTGTTTCAGGATACTGAGATATAGTCTAGATAGCAGACGGAAAAGTTATATCCTTTTGTCCTCTATTAATATCCATTAAACTTCAGCCAAGGAAATACTATATTAGAGTCATAGTGTTCAAAATACTCCCTGCTCTGATTTCCTGTGGCCAAGTGTAATAACTGTTTCAGGATAGTGAAGTACTGTCTAGATAACTAAAGCAAAAGTTATGTCCTCTCATTTACATTCAGGTATAACATGGGTAGAGAATAAATGTCATTTCAGGGCTCTTGGACCATTGGTTCTAAAACACTCCATGATTTCCAAAATCAGCAGACGTTTTAGTCCCTTATATAAAATTATATGTGATTAGCATACACTCTGAATACCTTCCAACATACCTTCAATGATTTTTAGTTTATGTACAATTGGATTAAGATACAACATAACAAATGTAAATGCTAACAAAGAAGATTATTTGTACATAATTTATAAGAAAAGAAAGAATTTATGTAGATTCCCCATTATAGACTAGGTTCTTCCAATTTTTTCCAATGTGAAGTGATTCAAAAGATTGGCATACTGCAGTAGAATCCATGGTTTATGATGTTGTACAATATGCAATAAATTCACAAGGTTATTATTATAATTATTTTGTGAAGAACTTATCCAATTCCACATACTCAGTGTTCTATGAGATTTAAGCAAAAGTATCCTAGATACAGATCTTATGACCTCACTAATGTTCACTGGAGCTCCTCAATTGTTAACAACAATATTAATGAAAGCTATTCTTAATATATAAGTTAAAATTTAAAAATAAGAAAACACAACTCATTTTCTGTTTCTGTTTCATTTTTAATAATTCCTGTTGTTAATTTATAAGTAGGGCCTAATAAATATTTATTATTACAACAATATTTTCTCATGTGTGAGCAACCAATGAGAACACAGACACTTGCTGTATCTTATAGTGAGCTTTTACCCTGGGCAAGGCAGATATTATCTCCCAAGCTATCCTCCAGTAACATCCATTCTCCTTCCCATTTCATCTGCTTCTAAAAGTTTCTATGTGGGCTACATACCATCCATAATCCCCAAATTCTTGCTGTTTTTCTGTATATTTTCCATGTGGATTTTCAGAGTCCCTTCACTAGGCCACATGGCTCTATTCTATCCCATGGTGATTCTCCTTTTTGTGCTTCTTTGTTCCAATATAGTTTTCTTTCTCAATATTCTCCCTGTTTTTTAAATCCCAGAAGCCTTAGCCAGACCTATGCCATTTGCCTGCCTAGCAATGTTGGCTTTTAACTGGTCAAATTAGAAAAAAGTTCTTAGCATGCCTGTCTTTCTACTATGAAACATAGCTGCTATGAACATATTTTAGCCAATGTCTTTGTTATATGGTGGAACAACTTTTGGGTATATTCCCAGGAGTGATGTGGTTAGGTCTTGAGGTAAAATTATTTCCATTTTCCCAAGGAAGCGCCAGCTTGATTTTGAAAGTAGTTTTACTAGTTTGCACTCTCCTCAGCAATGGGGAAGTTTCACCCTTACTCTACAACCTTATGGTTCTTCTTGCTGCATATAGTTTATTGTATTTATGTGTAATAAGGTAAATGTATATGTAAAAAAAAAAAAAAGGAAAAGAAGATGACCACCAATAGAAACACTAACCAGGACCCAGAGGGGCTTGCTGATACTGAAGCACCAACCAAGGACCATGCATGGCCTAGACCTAGGACCCCTACACATGTATCCAATGGGCATCTCAAGCTTCATGTGGGTCCTCTACTAAGAGGATCAGGGACTGTCCCTGACATGGATTCTATGGAAGGATCACTTCCTCCTGGTGGGACTGCCTGGCCAGGCAACACGAAAAAGGACACGTTCAGTCCTGATGGGATTTGATGAGCTGGGATGAATGGAAAGGGGAACCTCCCCTAATCTGAGAAATTGGGGAGGAAGATGGGAAAGAGAGTGAGAGTGTAGAACTGAGAGGAAAGGAGGGATTTGTACTATAACTAGGATGTAAAGTGAATAAGTTAATTAATACACACACACACACACACACACACACACACACACACAC
>OU015747.1:70336659-70373745 GCA_907169655.1 Acomys percivali
CCTGCCTCCCTGTTTCACCTGTCCAAGCTGCCATGTGTCTAAGGCCTCTGCCTTCATTCTGAGAGCTGAACTCAAGCTACAGCTTGTTTTATTGTTCTAAGTCTGCTCCCATCTGCCTGCAGTAGTCTGCGTTTTGTTTGTGGGCCTGTCTAAAAGTCCCTCTTAAAGAGACATATAAGAGACCCGGAGGTTGTAAGTTTTAAGCCTGGATTGTCTGGCTGGGAACTTATTCCTTCCCGCTAAACTATGATAAAATAGGATTTTTAAGGATGTAGCTACTTGACTTTCTTTGGGCACCAATATGTTAAGATTAATTTATAAGTAAGGCCTAATACAGTTTTATTATTGCCTGCCCAGGTGTGTCAGATTTTTATTGGTCAAATAGGAATAAGATTTTAGCCAAGGTTACAAAGCAGTCTTGGTACACAGAGACAGCAAGCAGTAATTAGCATCAAAATACATCTGAGCAAAATGCTACAATTTTGTTTGCTATTAAGGGATGTCAATGAATATAAGATCATTTGAAAGAAACAGTGTAATGAAAATGACATTAATTTTGTATTTTTTATTCTCTTCCTTTTTCACCTGGGCCATACCCTTAACCTCTAATCGTCATATAATATACATATGAGTCAGTATCAACTTTAGTAATTGAAAAATGATATATTTATTTTTATTTGATGAATGGGTGTTTTGGTTTCATGTATGTCTATGTACCTCATGCATTCCTGGTGCTCATGAAGTCAAGTAAGGCATTGCGGACCATAGCACTGGCGTTATAGATGGCTCTTATTTTCTGGGTGGGGGAAAGAATTGAATCTGGGTCCAACAAAGGATCAGTTAGCACTCTTACCTGCCTAATTATCTCACCAGCCCCACTTTTCATAAAAGTTTAAAATGTAAATATCTTTTCTTTCTACAAGTAAGGTTTAGGACCATTTAGGAAACAGCAGAAGGAGTCTTTTCACACCTCCTACCCTGTGACTGAATAGTGCTGAACACAGTCAACATCCCAGTGAGGATTTACTTGGACAACTCATAAACTTGCCCTTTTTAAGTAGCTATAGAAGTTTTCCTTCTCAGAGTCACTTTTAGATAATTCCAGTTGCTTCAGATCCTTGTAAATATCTATCATGGCTCTAGGATTCTATTCATCTGGAAGTTCCACATTGGTATCTGATTTCTGTCACCAGTGTTCCAGTTTCCTAGAAAAAGTAACATAATAGTTGTAAAATGACAGTTTATAATTGTATAAATTGCTAAAATATGTTAGAGGTTTATCAACATAATGCTGAATTATTAAAGTGATCTAATTAATATTTTTATTGCTTAAGTATGTAATTTTAAAAGTGAGAACACTTGACAATTACTTTTAATAAAATCAGGATACTGAGTATTTATTATATTGGTAATTATATTCACTGCACTTCTCAATAAAACAACAAATGTTCATGCTGCATGAGACCTTGAGCTTTTAAACAATCATCTTCTTTTCTAACCTAACCCTTCTTTTTTTATCCTTGGCTCTTTAACCTTTAGTCAAGAATCTGCTTGCATGAGTTCCTATATATTCAACATGCAAGAATATGACATACATATCTTTCTCTGTCTTATTTTTTTAAGAAGAACATCCCACAATTCTGTAGTAATTTCTCTGTCTTTAGGATTAAGACTTATTCTATTATAAACATATAATAGTCTTTTTCTGTCAGTCATGTTTGAAAGGATACTGAGGTTGATAAAGAGCATAGGCATGTGGTCATCTTTTCCACACATAGATATTTAGATCATTTCACAAGTATCTAGAAATTGAAATGTTGATTCATTTATTTGTAGTTTTTTGGGAATTTTCACATAAACTATGCTAATTTACATCTCTATCAATGATGTACAAAGATTCTTTTTTCTCCAAATCCTTGTCAATACTATCTTTTGTTTTCTTGATAAAAGCCACCCTCGCATGTATGAGATCATATCTCCTTGTGCATCAATTTGCATTTCCCTAATGATTAGCAATGTTGAATATTTTTCAGGAATCACTTGGCCTTGTATTGTTTCTGTAAATATCTATATATAAGTTGCCAGTTTTTAATTGGTTTTCATGCTGCTCCGTTCTCTGAAGTCTATATGTACTTTGAAATTTATATAATTATGTGTCCAGAATAATAATTCAAAAGACCAAATTGTTTAGATTTGGCTTATCATTGCTTGGTAAATCATTTCTCCTGAGTATTTTCACAGTGACTTACATATAGCAATGTCATTACCTCTCTCTTTTGTTTTTCTTTTCCTATGTAAATTATTAAATTATTTAAAATTTAGATAATTCATACTATTTACCCAAAAAACAATAAACTTTCTACATTCTTAAATGCCTAGTGTATGGCAAATGCTCAATAAATGTTATTATTTTTTGATGCAGTAGATACTAAATTGAGTAAAATTATATGACTCGTGATTATTTGTTAAGCTATTTTCTTGTCCTCCTTCTCTTTTTTCCTCTTCCTCTTCTTCTTCCTCCTCCTCCTTTCAAGACAGGGTTTCTCTCTATAGCCTGGCTGTTCTGTAGCTCATTCAGTAGACCAGGGTAGCCTTGAACTCAGAGGTCCACTTATTTCTGCCTCAATGTTGTTGAGATTATTATACTTCTTATGTCAATATCTTTCATAGAAATAAACAGAATCAAAACTATTTGGCCAGCCCAAATTGGTATTAGTAATTGTTTGTGCCGTGTTTTTTTAAGGGACAAATTTAAAGAGTGTAGGTGAGAGGGTGGATATGGACAGAGTAGAAGAGCTTGGTGAATATTATCAAAACACATATGACATTTGGAAAGAACCAGAATGTATTAAATAAATTAAAACTAATATAAGGTATTTGATAACAACATCCCTATACTATGATTTTATACTAAAATACCTTCCACTTTCCTGACTTTTAAGACATTTTATTAAAGTTTCAGCTTTCTTTTGGCATATGTTAACACTTCATATGTATTGTACTTTTCTTCTCTCATGTCTATTCAATTACATTATAACAGAGAAAAGGAGGATTATTTATTTGTATCCCTTAATTAAAAATTATCATGTGTTAAAATTTTTGTTAAAATAAAGTAATAGTTTTTCTTAAAGAAACTTAAATTAGTCTATCTGAAGGTTCATTTAAATGATGTTAATTCTTATAAGTACCAAGAATAGAGGATGTCTGGTAAAATAATTCATTCATACATTCATTCATGTAAAGCAGATTACTAATTGAATGCTATTTCATACATTTTATGTTAGAGTTGAGCACAATTATATTTATTTTTCAGCTTAATGGAGTCAATATGAAGCAGAAATGGATGCTTAAATGAGTCCACAAAATGAGTCAGCATCAGAAAGGAATTGCAGTTGACAGAAGATTCACTCAGTCAATCTTGTAAATGAATGTTCTGTTTACTCATCTACTGTATTAGGAAACCAATGCTTGAAAGATCAATAATATCAATACGCCATTCTTTTCGAAAGAATAATGGTGAATAGCTATGCCTTAAGATTCCAGTGCTTATCATATGCATATATTTTGGCTTTCTATCAGACAAATGATGATGGTTATCAGTTTAATTCTGTAAACAATTGTTATGACATGGCCTAGTGATGTTTGTTTTTGTATTATAACTGAGTAGTGTTTGTAAAGAGCTGAAATAGAGGAGTTGTTTGACTTGTGCACATCTAAGAATAGAATTTGGTTATTGACACTCAAACCTCTTTTATTCCTGCCACTAATTCTTCATCACTAGAAATAACATTTATGTAAAAAGTTATCCTTTTCTTTTATAAATAAAGGGCCTGCACATAAATATTTCTAATATGACTTTCTGCCTTTGAATATCTGTGGTGTTACTTTGTGTTTAATTATAAAAAGCCTGTGGGTCAAGCTGCAAATCCATAATTATGTGTGATAATTTATTTATGAAAATCTACATATGTTTGACATTTCTTTGTGTGTTACAATCACTAGTAGAAAAAAACATATTCTAGAAATGTCATAGCACAATTTGATGTTCAGCTCAAAAGTCCATATTGTTCCATTACAAAAAGCCAATGATAATTCAACATTGTGGAATGTATGCTTTAAGCTAGCATTTGTTAGAAGTTCAGATATCAGACTGATCAGTTTCTCTCATCATTCAAGAATACAATAGCATGTACTATACTAATAGAATAGAAAGCATGCTTTCCATGTTATTTCAGTTATTTGATAATCAGGTCATAATGAGTACAAACAATATCCTTTCCTTCCTCCTCTCATCTGTGCATCTCCTCCTTTCCTTGTCTTTGTAATTGACACTGAAGCAGCCCTGGTACATGCCTTTTGGGTTTTTAGATGTGGCAGAGGAGGGAAGACCCTGATAGACTGGTGGCAGGACGGCTTTTTGGTGATGAGGCCTAAAGGCAAGAAAAGGGGATGCAAATAAGATATTTGAAGCATTGATATCATCAAGAAAAGCTGTCACAAAGATAAACCAAACTTGATAACCCAAGTATAAGAAAAGGAAGGAAAGTGGTATTGGATCATCATTATGTCATTGCAAAATTTTGTGAGTGATGATCTCCATGTCATGGCAAACATTCTCATTATAGCCAAAGCATAAGGAAATGGAGGTTGTATGAGCATGGTGTTCCACAACAATTGAGCCCTGAGGGCTAACCAGCAAAGAGAAAAGCAGCAGTGGAATTAATTAAGAGAAAAAAAATATAGATATTCTCATAATAAAGTGAACAAGGAAGGGACTGAGAAGAAAAAGTGAAATTCATGGCTTGGGCTCCTCAGGGATATGATGTGGGTTGGCTTGGTTGCTAGTAGTCATCTCTTTAAGGATGACTTTGATCTCTGCTTCTGGTCTGTTAGTAGAAGCTTACAGGCACCGTGTCAGATGAGATGGCTGTCACTGTGACCATTCAGATCATTACTGTAATAGAAGAAAATTTCAATGTGAGGCACCAGAGTACGTGAGAAAGTCATATCCCACTCTCCACTCAAGTGTGGAGACTGTTCTGACCATTGGCTAGATATGGGCAGGGGTTTAAAGTTTACCATCTGTCCCCTGGAGGGGAAGACCTGGTGGCACTCAGAGGAAGGACAGCAGGTTACTGAGAAGAGACTTGATACCCTATGAGCATATACAGGGGGAGGCAATCCCCCTCAGGAACAGTCATAGGGGAGGGGAATAAGGGGAAAATGGGAGGGAGAGAAGAATGGAAGGATACAAGGGATGGGATAACCATTGAGATGTAACAAGAATAAATTTAAATAAATAAATAAATAAATAAATAAATAAATATAAAGACACACAAAAAAATAGAAATTTACTGATTACCTCAGTTTGGGGATGATGTTGCAATTGTAATTAAAACAAAAGACCCCTTTTCCTTGAACACTCTCTGTTGACCATGCCCTTTTTCAGAGAAGAAATTTAGAAAATATTTCCAAGAGAAACACTGTTAGTCAAAGACCCATCAGGTATTCTATATAGGCAAAAATAGGTAGCTGCCTTTGAGTCCTTCCCATATGCCAAAGGGCAGAAGTCATGCATCATTATCATCCATGTTGTAAGAGACTTATGTGTTTACATACCCACCTGTAGGTTCTTTGGAGGATGGCCCCTGGAGATGCTGTGTAAGCAGTGTAAACACACTGCCAAAGGAGAAGATCATTGCAACCTCTTCCTTGAAGAGATTTCTGGTATGCTTCATGGTAGTAGCTGTGTAAGAAGATGGTTTGTGCATTTTTGATTCTTGTTTAAAAGTAGCCACTGTTGCTATTGAACACTAGACAGATAGCTATGGGAATATATCCTAAAGAGTAAACAACATGCTTTACTGCCATCAGCCTGCTCCATAAAGCCTTGAGATGAAATCATTGGCTTTCAAAATGTCCAAGAAACCAAAGAATGAGAACCTAGTGGACTACACCACTTATAACAACCATGTCCACCAACATTTCCATGACACCATGAAACACTCCCTGGAAGAGGATTGAGGGAAGTCTCCCAGTCAATTTTAAATAATATATATATAAATATATATCCAGAATTTTAGAGAAGGCCACACATTCCAAGCTATAGACCCCTGAATAAACTGAATTTTAAGAAGCTAGGCTGTAGTACAAGCATATCACCCCAATAGATCCTCATCTTTGTCATGTCTATAGATATAGATAGTAGTTCCATGGACAACTCACGGTTTCTAAAATGACTGCAAAGCTACATGTGGCTATAAAGGTGTTACAGGACATGGGTTTGCCAAAATGTGTTGAAGGCAGAGAGTCATAAAGATGGGAAAAATCTACTGACACATCCTATGAGAAGCCAGCCACAGTGATCCGACCCTCTTTAGCAGAAGTTCTTTCAGGTCCCTTGTTTAGGCATTAGGAGCCCTTTGTCCTGCCAAGGACCTAGGATGCCCAACATCTCCAAATGTAGAGGCAAGAATAGAAGTGCCATAGTCTGCAGGCTAGGGTGAGGGCAAGGAGCCAAGCATAAAGGACACACAAGGTCACCTAGAGACTAGGTGATGGTGGGCTATAGTGCCTTTTTCACAGACAGCATAGGTATTGTAATTTGGGAGATTCCTAGACAATATAAATGGATTTTATTTTAAAAAATCAACTTTTTACTTCAATTTCTTTCAGCTCTCAATCTCAAAATGTCCATGTTGTGGCCCAAAGTTTCCCTGAGGTTCTCAACTGCGTCTTTCTGTCACAGCCTGTTTGAAACTGTGACCCTGTAGAGTTCAAGACAAGGAGGGCTTGAATCTTGAATTTGAGTTTGCCTTAAAGTGTAATGTTGAAGTTCATAGTAAATAGAAAACCATCTTCTCATACAAGTGTATGGTGGCGGTGGTAGTCGTGACAGTGCAAGTGTTGGTGTTCTGTGTGTGTGTGTGTGTGTGTTTGTGTGTGTGTGTGTGTGATTGTGTGTGTGTGCCTGCATGCATATTCAGTGTTGCACAGAATTCTAGACTCAATGTTGTTTCGCATACAGACAAAAACCATTTTTTTTTTTTTGTGGAAATCATTCCCTTCTTAAAAAAATAGAAAATGGCTCATTTTAACCTATATTTGTCTTAATTTTTCTGTAGGAATTTATAACTTTTTTTCACAAATTCCCACATCTGGTTGATATCTTTGAATGTGAAAATTGTTTTAGCATATCTGAACAGAGGAAAACCAACTTTTTTTCTTGTGTGTTTAGGGAGTATGTAAACCTCCAAGGTGGTGGGGATTTAAGCACAGCATTAAGCAGAGTGTCTGCTTTTTGTAAAAGCTCTGATGGTTCCTGGTGGTAAAGGGAGTCTGTGAGTTCTTAAATAGTGACCTTCCAAAGGCATAAAACCTCAGGCATGGAAGGAGAAAAGGTTGAATTCTTTGAAGTATTGAATATGAAAGGAGTCTTGGATTGGTTTTGTGTTTGTTTTTGCTTTGTTTTACTATCAGCCTTCACTAGGGAAAGCCCAACCTGTTCCTAGAGATTTTGTTCATTTCTTTCTTGTCTGTACAGGTAAGAGCTAGCATTGACCCAGCAGTTTCTGCATTACTGTACTCACAGCCAGAGGCTTAAGATGCTCGGAAGCTTCTCTTGAGGTTTAGGTCCTACTGCTCTATCCTGGTGGGCAGCCCTGATACTTCTGTGGTGCTGGTTTCAGTTCCATAGTTTTTGTAACAAACCTGCATCTGGAGTATCTTTTAAATTTTGGTATTTATCAAGAAAAAATTGATCAAAACACTTGCCACATGTTGTTCGTTAATGTTGAAACAGTTAAAATTTAAGATTGTATGATATATTTCCATTTTGGAAAGCTATTGCTTACAAATAACATATAGATATTTACATATATGTTTTTACAAAATTATAATTATATATACATACATATATACCTATAACACATATACTTACAAATACACATACATATATGTATATATATATATATATATATATATATATATACACACACACACATATACACAGATTAGGGTACAGTTCTAAGTACTGTCAAAACTCCCTCCCTTATTACTAATTTTATATGAATGTTAAGTAATGAAGAAAGAATATAAATACCAATATTGAAACTTTCTTTGATATTGTTATAAATAAAATTGTGTCATTAGAGGATACGTAGAAAATATGTTTTATCTAAAAAAAATAGTTTTGAGGCAAAGTCTCACAGTGTATCATAGGCTAGCCTGGAATTCAATGCTATCCTCTTGTCTTATCTCTCACCATATTTAGAAACCAGTCTGATACATCTTATATATTAACTGAAATATATTTATTAACTTTCAATGTTTACAGTGTTTCAGATGTTGATAAATTTAGTAATTGGAAAAAATCCTTAACATGGACAAACTTATTTACTTTAAGTTGTACTTAGGATAATCTTAGAACCTTATACACAAGGTTCCAATTAAGTTACAGTAGTTAACAAAAGAACAGATTTCTTAGTGGGTTTTTTTGGATTGTTGTTTTATTTTCTTAGTGTTTCTTATGGAATTTAATATTTCATATATATTATTCTTGAGATATTTTAAACATACCTTGGACCATGAGAATTAGAAATAGATATTTCCCTTATTTCTCAGTCACTGAAGTATGATTTGCTGATAGTTCTGATTTGTTGTTGAACATATATTAAATTTATATTAATTGTTGACATGAAAACACATTTAAATGTTTAGATCTGTGGCCTTCAGGGTTTGTATGTAACCATCTATTTAGCAGTCTGTGATAGTTCTTTATCATGGGGTAAAATAAATATGTACAGATGGCACAGTTTTATACATGGGCTTAAAATAAAAACATAAGTTTTTCTTTTCCTGAGAAAATAACTAGAATTTATTTGATTGCTAATAGAGGGCCTATGAGTAAAACTCAATTTCATGTTAAGCATTATGGAAATAGCCCTACCTTCCCCTCCTGGAAGAGATTCTTTTTATATATGTCACCAAATTTTTTTAAATCCATGCTTAAGGTAGCATTTATGAATATAGGAAATGCCTCAAAAATGAATTTTTCTTATCAACACATCAGAGCATTTTACTTACTTGGAGAGTAGTAAAAATAGTGAGTTGATAATATAGGGCTAGATTAATTACCTTAATACCTCCTTATTCCATCACTTTGAGTTTTTACAAGCTTTGGTGGTTTAAATAAAAATGACTCCCCATAGACTCATGTATTTGAATGTTTGTCCATTGGGAGTGGCGCTATTAGGAGGAGTGACCTTGCTGAATAGGTGTGGCCTTTTTGGAGGAAGGGTGTCATTCTGAAGGCAGGCTTTGAGGTCCAGTATATGTTCAAACTCCTCTCAGTGTAGAACACAGACACTACCTGGTGCCTGTGGATAAAGATGTAGTAATTTAAGCTCCTTTTCCAGTATCATGTATATCTGCACGATGCCACAGTTGCCACCATGATGATAATGGATTAAACATCTGAAACTGTGAATGGGCCTCAATTAATTGTTTTTCTTTATATGAGTTGCATTGGTCATGGTGTCTCTTCACACCATTGAAATCCTAACTAAGATGCAAGCACAGTGTACTTCACCCAAAAGACATTTATCATGCAAACTTGGTAATTAAGGAGTGGTAAGCAAGTACAGCTGCAAATTGAACTTTATTTTGTCATTTGAGGTAAAGAAGGGATACAACACTAGCTAAGGGCTGCTGAGAGCCTCTTATACTGTATATTCACTTACATGTATCAGCCACTAGGCAATCTGAAAGTAAGATTCTGAAAATTTGTCATGCTGTAGCAAAGCCATTAGTTAAACTGTCCTTTGTGGTGGCATTATGTATGAAAAACATTTGTTCTTTATCATTTTGCCATTTTCCCTCTGAATTTGAACTTTTCATTTTACTTGTATGATATCACTATTCTTTTATTATTTAACTCTGTACACAATTTCTTTTACATGTAAATGTTTAGGAAGACAGTCATATATGTAAACCACAGCAAATTTGTTACTTAAAAATAGGCAGCAAGTGCAAACATAAGCTTTCAAACCAAGTCGGAGGAAAAAGGAAATTAGAGATAGTTTCATATGGAAACATACCCTATCATGTCACAACTGACCTTCTATTATATCATCGGTACATCTTTCTAGTAAATTTAAAAATTTTATTAAAACAGCATGGTACTGGCACAGCAACAGGCTGTTTGATCAGTGGAATAGAATTGAAGACCCAGATATGAATCCACACACATATGGTCACTTGATTTTTGACAAACAAGCCAAATCCATTCAATGGAAAAAGGATAGCATCTTCAACAAATGGTGCTGGTCTAACTGGAGGTCTAAATGTAAAAAAAAAAAAAAAAAAATGCAACTGGACCCATATTTGTCACCTTGAACAACACTCAAATCCAAGTGGATTAAAGACCTCAACATAAAACCAGAGACACTAAGTCAATTAGAAGAAAAAGTGGGGAAGAGCCTGGAACATATTGGCACAGGAGACAACTTCCTGAATAGAACACCAAAAGCCCAGGCCTTAATGTCAACAATTAATAAATGGGACCTCATGAGGCTGAGAAGTTTCTGTAAGGCTGGAGACACTGTCAAGAGAACAAAGCGACAGCCTACAGACTGGGAAAATATCTTCACCAACCCTACATCTGACAAAGGTCTAATATCCAAAATATATAAAGAACTCAAGAAATTAAACACCACCAAACCAAATAACCCAATTGAGAAATGGGCCTTGGAACTAAACAGAGAATTCTCAGCAGAGGAATATCAAATGGATGAGAAACACTTAAAGATGTGCTCAACCTCCTTTAGTCATCAGGGAAATGCAAATCAAAACAACTCTGAGATTCCATCTTACATCCATCAGAATGGCTAAGATCAAAAAATCAAGTGACACCACATGCTGGAGAGGATGTGGAGAGAGAGGAACACTCCTTCATTGCTGGTGGGAATGCAAACTAGTACAGCCACTTTGGAAATCTATCTGGTGCTATCTAAGAAAACTGGAAATAGGGCTTCCTCAACACCCAGCTATTCCACTCCTTGGAATATACCCAGAAGATGCGCCAGCACACAACAAGAAAATTTGCTCAACCATGTTCATAGCAGCCTTATTCATAATAGCCAGATCATGGAAACAGCCTAAAAGTCCCTCAGTAGAAGAATGGATAAAGAAACTGTGGTACATATACACTATGGAATACTACTCAGCTATTAAACACAAGGAATTCCTGAAATTTGTGGATAAATGGATTGAGCTAGAAATGATTGTAATGAGTGAGTTAACTCAGAAGCAGAAAGACTCAAATGGTATATACTCACTTATATCTGTGTACTAGCCCAAGGGGCATGTCCCACGAAAGCCTTCCCTTACCAGGAAACTGGGACAGAGGGGAGGACACCCTATTGGGACTCTAGATGAGAGAAGCATGGGAGAATAGCAATGTAGAAGGATCCAGTGGGTCCTAGAAACCTACAAGTAGAACATTATGATAGGCAGATTTTGGCCAAGGGGTCCCACTCAAACTAAGGCACCAGCCAAGGACAAGACAGGTGGTAAACTTTAAACCCCTACCCAGATCTAGCCAATGGTGAGAACAGTCTCCACACTTGAGTGGTGAGTGGGATATGACTTTCTCACATACTCTGGTGCCTCATTTTGACCATGTCCCCTGGAGGGGGAGACCTGGTGGCACTCAGAGGAAGGACAGCAGGTCACCGAGAAGAGACTTGATACCCTATGAGCATATACAGGGGGAGGTAATCCCCCTCAGGAACAGTCATAGGGGAGGGGAATAAGGGGAAAATGGGAGGGAGGGAAGAATGGGAGGATACAAGGGATGGGATAACCATTGAGATGTAACAAGAATAAATTTAAAAAAATAATATTGATAAAAAACAACAACAAAAAAAGAAAATCTTTAACTTTCAATACATTTCATTTCTTCAATACACTTCATTTCTTCCGTCTTATTTGCACTTTTGCATTTCCTAATTTTTAATTGCTCTTTATTTTTTATCTCTCAAGTCCCATATTTTATATTATTTGTGTAACTGGTTTCAAAAAGTAAAATAATTTTTATTGTGAAATGAAACAATCATTTTTACTTTTAAGTTAATTTAAATAGAAATTGATTATTAAGTAATTTCCTGCCTTAGGCATCAGGTTGTTATGGTTTCTGTGGGAAAAATAAGGTAAAAAATACTGGGCACTAATAGAGAGTTTCCAGGAGCTGGATAGATAGATCACCACATAAAGGACTCTAAGCTTCAATGTGAATAGTGGAGTTAGGCCTGATCCTCAACATTACCAGGAAAGCTGATTGGCACGACATTCTGCCTGCAATATCAGCATTTGAGAAGTAGAATCAGGATTCTAAGAGCAACCTGCCTGCATATCTTAGACAAATTGGACTCTGGATTTAGCAAAAGACCTCTAATTAATATATAAGGTAGAGAGTGAACAAAGAAAGTCTGCCTCAAAGTTTTTCTTCCATATATATGCCTACACATGTGTGTCCTTATACAGGAGCAAATCTCAAAAAATTCTAAAACACCCCATAAACAATGTTTTAACTGATTTAACCACAAAATGTCAGAATATATTTACAAAAATACAAAAACATTATCATCCAGCATAGAAACTGTTGAGAATATAATAAGACAACTGTTTGGAGAAAGCAGAGCCTTTTATGTAACAATAACTATGGTCCACATCACTGTTGATTAAACTCTTCCCAAGAATCTATTTAAGACATATTTTCAACTCTGCTGTTGATCTTCTTTACTCACCAAAGAGAAACTTGAAATATTGAATATAACTGTCAGTTTGAAAGGCAAAAATTTTAAATGGGTATCTAGAGACATTGCAGCTGTTAGAAATGTTGATAAAGCATCCCACAAAAATGGTGAATACTGGTTTGCATTTTCAATTGAAATGCATGGAAAGAAAATCAGAAAATAATGTCTGTTTTAAGTCTTATGGAATCATAGACACTGTGTCTTCTCTGACAGAGAGAATCACTTCAAAAGTCAGGAGAAGTGTTAACTGCTTGTGCTACCAAGTTGTTAACAACCGCTTTCAAAAATAAATTACTGCTAATACCAGGTGTAGTTTTTCACACTTTGTATTCCCCTGTAACCAATTAGTTAATACTTACTTTTACAGAGCTATGATTCTCAATAATCTAAAACTTCAAGTGGAGTTTGAATAATGTCTAAACAGGAAAAGATCTCTCAAAAACCTCATTATATCAAGTACTAATTTTGTGAAATGAAACTATGAGCTACAAAGTGCTCTGAGATTAATGTGTAAATGTTTATTTGATTCTCATTTCTCAACAGTTTCGTGTTTCACATACACAGCTATCCTGTATCTAAGAACACATTTCCTAAAAATAAAGTATTGTTTTTATTGATCACCCTAGAAAATTAAAGATTTCTTCAGTAATAATAAAATACATAATTTTATTTACTATACAGTTTTGCTATTAATATTTATGGATAATGGTACTCTATAAATGAGAAAATATCAATTATTTCTAAGAAGATATTGGGCAAGTGAGTAAGGTGATAGTAGAAATTCTGTATTAGTAAAATTAACAAGTTTAATAGCTTTCAAACAAAAGGCAAGATAACCATGTTTCAGGCAGTAAATGTTGAAGGTACAAGTAATATGGTAGTCATATCTCAAAGAGTAGTGAACACAATAAGAAAAATGTTGTTCAAATGTCCCAGGTTGCTTGTAAGATAGACTGCATATGAAATAAAATTGTTGACAAAGTTAATGTTGAGAAATTTGAAGTGTGTTGACTTCTCTTATTGTTACTCAAATCCTCTCTCTATGTAGGCATTTGTCCTCTATGCTGACCTTTTCTTACCTTCATTTTCTTCTGATGCTCTTTGGTTCCCCAAAACCCAATGTGAAAAGCCTGTGTCAGTTTCATATTCAAGTAATTAATTGTATTCTTTCTTAAGTATCTGATGGAGCTGAAGACCAGATAGTATTGTTTTACAATGAAGCTTACTTACTTGTTAAGGGGTTAAGATGTTCTTAGGTCTAGGTGGATGTTTTAAGTTGATAATGAGGAAATATCATCGATATTAATTACATTCAGAATTTTAGACTCACTAAGATAGGAAACATGTTTTCTTAAAGGCTGCCAAATACAAATAGCCAAAAACACTGTGAATGTAACATTTATATAATTCCTGATTGCTTTGTGGTGCTTCTTGCTGTAGATAATGTATTGAAAGTATGTGTAATAATGTAACTGTATATGTAACAGATAAAAAATATTTTATAAAAAATTAGTAGTAAATGTCTAAAGTAATGTATATGTTATTCATTTTTCTTATTTTCTTATCTTTTACTGATAATGTAAGTTGTAGGAAGGTACAATTTTTGTCTTATTTGCTATATCATCTCATGTGCCTTTCAAGCGTCTAGTGTATAGTAAACCATCTGCAGACATATTAATTACTGACAAATGAATACAGCCCAAAAATTAGATTTAATTTTTTAACTTGAAGACTTTGGAATGCAGCCATGCATGGTAGCTCACATATTTAACCCCAGTACTAGGGAGTTAGAAGAAGATAGATCCCTGTGACTATGAGGATAGCCTGGTCTACAGAGATAATTGCAGGACAGCCATAAATACACACTGAAACCCTGTCTTGAAAACCACAGAAAAATAAAAAATAAACAGAAAATTATTATACCTAGGAATAGAGATATATACCTGGAATTTTAAGATTTGGGAGTTTAGAGCATAGGGATCTGAATTATATCCAGGCTGAGCTACAGAGCAAGACATCCCAAGAAAGCAAAACAAACCAAAATAGAGAAAAATTATCATCATGAACAATAAATTGAAACTTGAAATTTTTACAATGTTTAGAAACTAAAATTCAGAGAAACTACTTGAATACAGAAATCCATCCAGTGTCACTTTCTTTCTGGTGTTTCCTTATAAACCCATTTACCAGTGTTCTAATCAATAGGAGTTACATAGACTTTTAAAAATTAATTAATTTAGTTTTTCAATTTGTATCCAAGTCACAGCCTAATCCCTCTTCTCCTCACAGTCTCACTCTCCTTTCCTCTTCCCCATTCCCCTTCTCCATTCCTCAGATTAGGCTCACCCTCTTCTCATCTACCCCAGCTCATCAAGACACAGCAGTTTCCTCTTACCCTGTGCTCTGGCAAGGCAGGCCCACCAAGGGGATGATCAAAAAGCTGGCAACAGAGTCCATGACAGGGATAGTCCCTCTTACTGGAGGAACTACCTGAAGCCTGAGTTGCCCATTGGCCACAGGTATGGAGAGGGCATAGTTAAAGTACATGCATGGTCCTTAGTTGGTGCTTCAGTCTTAGAAAGCCACTCTGGGCCCTGGTTAGTTGGCTTGGTTGGTCTTCCTGTGGACCGCCTGCAAATTTAATGTCCTTTTCTCCCCAGCCCCACCACTTTTCGACAAAACTCCCTATGCTTCACCCAAAGTTTGGCTGAGTCTCAGCATTTGTTTTGAATCTCTGCTGGTTGGAGCCTATCAGAGAACAATCTCCTAGGTTCCTCTCTGAAAGCAGAGTAGAGTATTGTAAATCGTGTCAGAAGTTGACTTTCATCCACTGGGGAGTCTTGGGTTTGGACAGGCATTGGTTGAATATTCATCAATCTCTAATCTATCTTTATCCCTGTACATCTTGTACTAAGGATATGTTTGTGGTGGAAGTTTTCATGATTTTGTTGGTGTTCCCCTTTGTTCACTAAGATAACTTTCTTGTTAGAAAGTAGCTTCTTCAATCTCCATGTCCTCTGCTACTAGGAGTCTCTACTAGAGTTGCTCTCATATTCTCCCAGAAGCCTACTCTGACCTAGTTCTCCACCTTGTCACAGAGATGCCCCCTCCCACAGCTTCTTTTCTCTCTACAGCTCTTCTGTCCTACTACCATCACTCTCCCTAGTTCTGATCTCCACCCTCATAACTCCCTGTGTTTCCTCTCCTACTTGTATATTCTCCTCAATCACTACCACTGTCTATTCTATTTCAACTTCCAATTGAGATTTAAGCAGCAACCACTGGATCCTCCTTATTATATATATTTTTTGGATCTGTGTATTGTAGTATTTTTATCCTGTATTATATGGCTAAAATCCACTTATAAGTAAGAATTTGACTTGATTGGTTAGAGTTACAAAAAGATACACTATGTTATTTGTGGCTATTGTGAATGGTGTATTTTTTCAATTTCTTTCTCAGACCATTTGTCATTTGTATACAGGTGGTCTACTTATATTTTTAAAATATTTTTTTATTTTTTACATATACATTTATATTATTACACCTATATAAAATAAAGTACATACAGCAAGAAGAACCACAGAACTTTCAAGAATAACATTCATATTACATTCATAGTGTTTTGGCTGTTTCTATTTGGCAACTTTAAAGAAAACAATTTCCTATCTTGGTGAGTCTAATATTCTGAATGTAACTCAGTATCTATCATATCTCATCTCTATCAACTTAAAATATATTATCTAGACCTAAAAACCTCTTATTCCCTAAGCAACTAGGCTTACTTGTAAAACTCAACTATCTTCTTCAACCCCATCAGGGAATTGAGAAGGAGTAAAATTAATTACCTGAGTAAACAGCAAGTGAAGGTTAGCAGGTTCCAAAATTAATAAAAACAAAACAAAACAAAACATAACAAAATTACATAGACAGTTTTCTGCCTGAACATCACCCATAGTTCTTTAAAACATTGGGGAATCATCTTAAGTCATCTGGTCCTATATATCTGACAGACATATTTGTGAGGCAGTACTATTGAGGACTTGCTTACCCTGTCTTGGCAGAGTTTGGTCATCAACTCTGTCTGCCTCCAAGCTTGCCAAATTTTAGGCAGAATTCTGTCAGCGGTGGAAATGAGGACATTTGTTCCAGTGGCTTGTTTGTAATATTTGAAGCCATCTCCGGGAGGAGGTTCTTTGATATTCATCATCATCTTTGAGGTAGACTGGGTGTTGCCAGGAATTTAATCTTGTATCTAACCACTTCGCTGAAGGTGCTTATCCACTGCAGGAGTTCTCTGGTGAAATCTTTGATGTCACTTACTTATATTGTCATATAATCTTCAAAAACCAATACCTTGCTTTCTTCCTATCCAATTTGTATCCCCCAGATCTTCCTTAGTTGTCTTCTTGCTCTAGCTGGAACTTGAAGTATTGTATTAAAGAGATATGGAGAGAACAGACAACTTTGCCTTTTCTCTTATTCTAGTAGAATGGCTTTGAGCTTTTATCCATTTAAAAAGATGTTGGCTGTTTTCTTGCTGTATGTCATGACCCTTCCAGTGAACAAATAATACTGCACAACCTGAGGTAATGAATGCCACACATTGAGAGCCTCCTGGAATGGGTCTGATGTTCCTGCTAGGAGTAACTGACTGTAGTCTTTTTCTTACTCATTTGGAGCATTCTGCCTTTGTTTTTACTTTCTTATCAGAACTTTTCAAACAAAACTGTGTTGCTAAGAGATGCCCTAATTTGGGACTGCAGCCAAGGGCCATTCAAGTTCTGCTCCACTTATCAATACAAACATGGCTAAGAATTAATCACCAGTTAATAGTTTATAGTATGATTTTCAAATAAATTGTTTAAGAAAGCTCCAGATAGTAATGAGAAGAGCTAAGAAAAAATTTTCTTGACTCACATATGTTTGGCATAATGTTTGGTAAAGAAGGCACATATATATTGATACCAATCTAATGACTTAAGAATGATGATTCAGGATTGATGACATTATTAATCTGCATTCTGTATTTTGAATTTGTGTATAAAAACCTAGCTTGCTTGCCTGCAAAATACACTCAGACTTAAACTCACTCTTGGGTTAGTCTATTTGTCACTTTGCCTATCTTTGTCCACCAACACTTTGAGAACCCCCGTTCCCAAGGACCTATACCCAACTGAGATGGTCCACAGAAGCTATATATAGTCTGTATTATGTTTAGGTATAGACCTTATATCCCTTGTATCTCCAAGACTTTCATTATGAGGTAGTATGGGATTTTGTCAAAGGCTTTTTCTGCGTCTAATGAGATGATTATATGATCTTATTTCAGTTTGTTTTTATGGTGGATTACACTGATGAAATTTCATATGTTCTACTATCACTGTATCCTTGGGAAGAAGCCTACTTGATCATGGTAGATCATGTATTTTATGTGTTTTTGGATTTGTTTTGCAGTATATTATTGAGAATTTTTTCATAAATGTTCATGAGTGAAATAATATCTGAAATAATTTTTCATTTTGAGTCTTTGTGTGGTCTTTGTGTAAATCTTTGTTGAATATCTCAGGGTGACTGTGGTTTTATGGCCTTATTGAATGAGTTTGGCAATGTTCCTTCTGTTTATAATTTTGTAACAGTTTGAAGATTATTGATATTAATTTTTCTTTTAATGTCTTGTAGAATTCTATCCAAAACCCAATTGTCCCTGGTCTCTTTTTGGTTGGGAGAATTTTGTTGACTGCTTTTATAGGACGTGGAACTGTTTACCTGATCTTGATTTACCTTTGGTAAGTGCAATCTATCAAGAAAATTGCCCATTTCATTTAGATTTCAAAACTTGTGGAATACATGCTTTTGAAGCAATTCGGATTTCCTTAGTGTCTATTGTTATGTGCCCCTTTTTATTTCTGATTTTGTCAATTTCAGTAGTTTTCCTTTGCCTTTTAGTTAGATTGTGTAAGGGTTTTTCATCTTGTTGATTTTCTCAAAAACACAGCTCTTGGTTTCTTTGATTCTTTTTATTGTTCTCTTTGTTTTTATTTAGTGATTTAAGTGCCCATCTTTATTCGGTTGGTGTCTTTTTCTTCTAGAGCTTTTAGGTGCCCTTTTCAATTTCTAGTATGAGATCTCTCTAATTTCTATATAAAGACACTTAGGGCTATGAACTTTACTCTTAGCACTGCTTTCATTGTGTCCCCTAACTTTGGATATGTTGTGGCTTCATTTTCATTAAAGTATTTAATTTCTTTTTTATTTCATCCCAGACCCAGTGGTCATTGAGTAGGAAGTTGTTCACTTGCCAGGATTTTGTAGGCTTTCCTTTGTTTCCGTTATTTTTGTGATCCAGGTTTAATCCATAGTGGTCTTATAAGATATAGGGGGTTATTTCAATATTCTTGTATCTGTTAAGGCTTGTTTGTGACCAAGAATATGGTCAGTTTTGGGGAAGATTCCATGTGGTTCTCAAAAGAATGTATATGTTTTTGTGTTTATGTGATATGTTCTGAAGATATGTGTTAGATCTACTTGATATAACACATCAGTTAGTTTCATTATTTCTATGTTTAGTTTCTGTCTCATTGAGCTATACATTGGAAAGAGAAGGATTTTAAAGTCTCCCACTATTAATGTTTGGAGGTCAATATGTGTAAGGTTTGATCATGTTTCTTTTATAAATGTGTGTCCTTGCATTTGGGCTTACATGATTAAAATTAAGAATTTATCCTGGTGGATTTTTCTGTTAGTAAGAATGTAATGACCTTCCCTATCTGTTTTGATTATTTTTGCTTGAAGCTATAATTTATTAGATATTGTTTTTTGGGTCTGTTTGCTTGGAAAACCTTTTTCCAGCCATTTACTCTAAGATAATGTCTATCTTTGTTACTGAGATGTGTTTCTTGTATTCAGAAGAATGATGGGTCCTGTATTAGTATCCTCTTTGTTAACCTGTGTTTTTTTATTGGGGAATTGAGTCTATTGATGTTGAGAGATATTAATGACCAATTATTGCTGAATCCTGTAATTTTGATATTTGTGTTGTTAGTATTATTGTGTGTACTCCCCTTCTTTTATTTTTAACTAATGTAAAGTTACTTATTTCCTGTATTTTCTTGGATGTTGTTACCCTTATTTAGGACTTTTTGTTTTAGTATCCTTTGTTGGGAGGGCTTAGAGGGAAAGATAGTGTTTCAGTTTGGTTTTGGCACAGAATATCTTGTGTTCTCCATCCATGGCAGTTGAAAGTTTTGCTTGATATACGTGTCTAGATTGACATCTGTGGTCTGTTAGGGTCTTCCCAGGCCCTTCTGACTTTAATGGTCTCTGTTGAGAAGCCAAGTGTAATTCTGATAGGCCTGTTTATATATGTTAATTGTTCTTTATACATTGCAGCTATTATTTTTCTTTCTTTGTTCTATCCATTTTTTTGTTATGATTATTGGTGGTGGGAGGGTTTATATTCTGGTCTAATCTGTTTGGTATTCGGTAAGCTTTTTGTGTGTTTATATGTATTTCTTTCTTTAATTTTGGAAAAATTTCCTTTATGATTTTGTTGAAAAAACTTCCTGGTCCTTAGAGGAGGGAATCTTCTCTTTCTTTTACTCTTACTTTAGTTAGGTTTCATCGTCTCTGATTTTTTAAAAAGAGTTTTATATTAGGAACTTTTTAGATTTAAAATTTTCTTGGACCAATGTATCAATATCCTCTATTGCATCTTCTATTCCAGAGATTCTCTCTTCCATCAATTGTAGTATGTTGATATACATGTTTCTTTAGTTCCTTATATCTTTCCTAGATTTTACACCTCCATGGTTGCCTCAAATTGTGTTTTCTTTAGTGATTTTATTTCCACCTTTAAGTATGGGATCGTCTTGTTCATTTCTTTTTCCTGTATGCTTGTACTTTCTTGCATTACTTTATGGCATTGATTAAATTCCATCACCTGTTTGATTGTATTTTCCTGCATTTCCTTAAGGGATATATTTTCCTATGTGAAGGGCTCTATCATTCCCTCATATTTAGATAATTTTCTTGCACTTCAGGTGGGATAGTATCTCCAGGGCTTGTTGTGGTAAGATAGCTGGGTGGAGGTGGTACCTCGTAGCCCTGGGTTTTGTTGCTTGTGTTCTTATACTTACATCTAACTATCTGGTTGTCTCTGGTGTTAGCAGGCCTGGTGGCCACTGATGGAAGTGGGTCTCTAGGGTTGTAGGTAGAGCTGGTGTTTCCAGGTTGTAGCAGTCCTGAGTATACAGGGACAACTGGTAAGCCCTGTTGGCTACTGATCTCTTGGATTATAGATGAAGATGGGCCTTGGTATTCTTGATGTCGGCTTGTTTCTGATGGTCACTGATAGGTATCATTCTCTGCTGCTCCCTGATGGCTGCCAGTCTCTGGTGTTGCATGTGGAGGTGGGGGTTGTTTAATGGCCGAAGCACAGGGAGCTTGGGTGTGTGTCCACGAGGGACCTGAAAAGACTTCAGTGGTGGTGGTAGGTTCTGGCAGGCCAGGAGTTGGGGGAAGATTCACTCCTGCTGCTCCTTGACAGGTGCTGGTTACTGGGGATTCAGATAGGAGTGAAGCCTTGGAAATGGCACTAGTCTAAGAGCTGGGATGTACGGCCCCCACCCAAGAAACCATGTTCTGGTAGGCAAAAGTGGCAGCTGGTGAACCATGTGTTCTTTAATAGACTTTTAATAGAGTTCCTTTTAGTACTTTCAAAAAAGATAATTCCACGTAACTATTGGACTATTAGTTAACCTACCAAATTCATAAGTTTATACATTTGAATGCTTGGTCAATAGTTAGTAGAATTGCACAGGAAAGGAAGGTTTAGGAGGTATGGCCTTATTGTACGAAGTATGTCATTGGGGTAGGTTTTGAGGTTTCCAAAGTACAGTCCAGGCCCAGTGTCTCTGTGACTCCTGCTTGTGAATCACATGCAAGCTCTAAGTTACTATTCCAGCACCAATTCCATCTTCCTGATGTTATATTCCCTGCCATGATAGCTATGGCCTAACCATCTCAAAATACAATCAAGCTCCAAATTAAATTATTTTTTCTATAAGTTACCTGGGTCATAGGATGGTATCATCACAGGATTTTGGAACTCCCAAGTTTCCATTGCCATCTGGTTCCAGATATCTGCATATGCACTTGCATTCCAGAAAATGGCACCAGATCCCACTAACGATGGTTGTGAGCCATCATGAGGTTGCTGGGAATTGAACTCAGGAACTCTGAATGAACAGACAATGCTCTTAAATACTGAGCTATTAATCATTTTAAAAGAGCTATCTATAACACACAATGGAAAACTCATTTTCACCTCTGTTGGTGAGACTGGGTACCTCATCTAGTGCACAACACTCACTCTGAGTTCTACTTGTTCCTAAAAAAATTGGAAACTTTGAGCCCAGGGATTTTTCTTTTTGTATCCAGAACCAAACAGTGCCTGGGCTGGTCTAGAGGAGAAATGTGCGTGTTCTTTCTAACCTGGCAACCTAGTGGTTGGAAAATTCAGTAATACAGCCTTGTCCTCAGATAGCCTAGGGTATTGCCAGATGAAGAACAACATCAATGGCATAGATTTTGGTATTATTGAACATCAAAAGCATAACTGTGATTGTTACATTAAGGGTCTGAAAGAACAGAGGTATAATACAAACACCATTTCCTTTCTGTGAGCTCATAACTGCCTTTCTCCTCATCCTCTGAAGTAAGTACTCTAGTCTGACTTCTGACACTTTTGCTTTTATGGAAGAATTCTTTAGAAACCTCAGAAGAAATATGACAATGTTTGAAAAATGCATCAACAATTTTCATATTCTTGAACTCAACTTCCTTTCACCTCTCTTTTCATCTTTTTTAATGTTTTCTTTTTGTTCTGTTTTAATTTTTGTTTTGTTTTTCTGTCTTTTGTTTGTTTTTTGCTTTCATTTCCCTTTCCTTGTTTCCATGCTTTGTTTTATTTTGATTTTTCAATACTATAAAATCACAAAACATGGGAAACAGAAGTGTTCCATGGTGAAATATAGACTCAAATTCACATACACACACACACACACACACACAGGTGTGAATATATAAAAATAAATATTTAATATGTATATTACATCCTTCTTTCATACAATATATGCCCAGTCTTGAGTTCTCCTCCCTCCACTCCTCTTAAGTCTCACCATTCCTCCCTTCTCTCAGATGCATCCCTCATCCTCTTTTTCTTAATATAAGAGCAGGTCTACAATAGATGGTAGTAAAACAAGACAAATCAAGATACAATAAGAGAAGGTGAGAGTCCTCACATTGAGGCTGGAAAACACAAACCCAAACAACAGAAAAGAGTCTAAAGAGCAGGAAAAAGAGACATAGACACAGGTTATCACACTATTAGTAGTCCCATAGGATCTGGTGCAGTCCTGGCCCTACGGATGTTTCCACTCCAGTCTCTTTAAGCCCTTGTGAACCTTGCTTAATTGATTCCCTGGGCCATGTTCTCCTAGTGTCTTCTATCCACTCTTAACTCTACAGTCATACTGCCCCCTCCCCAGTAAAGTTCCATAATCTCCTAGTTGAGAACCCAATGGAGACTTCCCATTTAGACTTTCGCTGCATGTTAACAGGCTGTGGTCTCCATGCCTAATCCCATCTGTTACCAGACAGAACCTTTTTGATGATGACTGAAAAAGCTACCAATCTATGACTAAAGCATAATATGATTATGAATAATTTCATTGATATTTTTAAGTGCAAGTCATATATTTTTATTTTGTCATAAATTCTCCATTTTAATTTAATTAAGGTTACTTAATGTTTTGAAATTTAGTGTAACAATCTTTTCCTTTCCAGGCATGATGGCACACATGTTTAACCCCAGGAGTCAGGAGGCAGAGGAAGGACTATGTGAGTTGAGGACTGCATGGTAAACAAAGCTATTTTTGGGACAGGCATGGTTCTCTTTAGAGAGAAATATACTCTCAGAATGCTTTATTCCTTCAGTATATTCGAGGAATCAGTCTATACTAAATAATTTGCTTTACATTTACAGGTTCATATCAGTAAATGTATACCAGTGTCAATAGACAGTGTGTGACATTAATTGTCTATTAAAAATTTATTTTTTAATAATTTATTCTTGTTACATTTCAATGGTTATCCAATCCTTTATATCCTGTCCATTGGCTAGATCTGGGTAGGGGTTGAAAGTTTACCACCTGTATTGTCCTTGGCTTTTGCCTTAGTTTGAGCGGCAGCCCTGGGCCAAAATCTGCCTATCATAATGTTCTACTTGTAGGTTTCTAGGACCAACTGGATCCTTCTACTTTTCTATTCTCCCATGCTTTTCTCATCTAGAGTTCCAATAGGATGTCCTCCCCTCTGTCCCAGGTTCCTGGTAAGTGAAGGTTTTCGTAGTACACGCCCCTTGGGCCAGTATGCAGATGTAAGTGAGTATATACTATTTGACTCTTTCAGCTTCATTGTGATCATTTCTAGCTCAATTCATTTATCCACAAATTTCAGGAATTCCTTGTGTTTAATAGCTGAGTAGTATTCCATAGTGTATATGTACCACAGTTTCTTTATCCATTCATCTACTGAGGGACATTTAGGCTGTTTCGATGATCTGGCTATTATGAATAAGGCTGCTATGAACATGGTTGAGCAAATTTTCTTGTTGTGTGCTGGCGCATCTTCTGGGTATATTCCAAGGAGTGGAATAGCTGGGTCTTGAGGAAGCCCTATTCCCAGTTTTCTGAGATAGCACCAGATAGATTTCCAAAGTGGCTGTACTAGTTTGCATTCCCACCAACAATGAAGGAGTGTTCCTCTCTCTCCACATCCTCTCCAGCATGTGGTGTCGCTTGAGTTTTTTATCTTAGCCATTCTGATGGGTGTAAGATGGATTCTCAGAGTTGTTTTGATTTGCATTTCCCTGATGACTAAGAAGGTTGAACATTTCTTTAAGTGTTTCTCATCCATTTGATATTCCTCTGTTGAGAATTCTCTGTTTAGTTCCAAGGCCCATTTCTCAATTGGGTTATTTGGTTTGGTGGTGTATAATTTCTTGAGTTCTTTATATATTTTGGATCTTAGACCTTTGTAAGATGTAGGGTTGGTGAAGATCTTTTTCCAGTCTGTAGGCTGTCGCTTTGTTCTCTTGACAGTGTCTCCTGCCTTACGGAAGTTTCTCAGCCTCATTAGATCCCTGGGCTGTTGGTGTTCTGTTCAGGATGTTGTCTCCTGTGCCAATATGTTCCAGGCTCTTCCCCACTTTTTCTTCTAACTGACTTAGTGTCTCTGGTTTTATGTTGAGGCCTTTGATCCACTTGGATTTGAGTGTTGTGCAAGGTGACAAATATGGGTCCAGTTGCATTTTTTTTTTTTTTTTACATTTAGACCTCCAGTTAGACCAGCACCATTTGTTGAAGATGCTATCCTTTTTCCATTGAATGGATTTGACTTGTTTGTCAAAAATCAAGTGACCATATGTGTGTGGATTCATATCTGGGACTTCGGTTCGATTTCACTGATCAACCAGCCTTTTGCTGTGCCAGTACCATGCTGCTTTAATTACTATTGATTTATAGTACAATTTGAGATCAAGTATGGAGATTCCTCCAAGGGATCTTTTATTGTACAAGATTGTTTTAGCTATTCAAGGTTTTTTTGTTTTTCCATATGAATTTCATAATTGAACTTTCAATGTCTTTAAAAAATTGTGTAGGTATTTTGATAGGGATTGCATTGAATCTGTAGATTGCTTTTGGTAGGATGGCCATTTTTACTATGTTAATTCTCCCGATCCATGAGCAAGGAAGGTCCTTCCATCTTCTCATGTCATCTTCAATCTCCTTCTTCAGAGTTTTGAAATTTTTTTCAAACAAGTCCTTCACTTGCTTAGTTATAGTAACTCCTAAATTCTTTATATTGCTTGTGACTAGTGTGAAGGGTCTGGTTTTCCTAATATCTTCTTTTGTGTGATTGTCATTTGTGTATAGGAAGACTACACAATTTTTTGAGTTAACTTTATATCCAGCCAATTTGTTACAGGTGTTTATCTGCTGTCAGAGTTCTCTGGTGGAATTTTGAGGGTCACTTATGTACACTATCATATCATCTGTAAATAGGGATAATTTGACTTCCTCCTTTCCCATTTGGATACCCTTGATCTCCTTTTCTTGTCTTATTGCTTTGGCTAGAACTCCGAGAACTATATTGAAGAGATATGGAGAGAGTGGGCAGCCTTGCCTTGTTCCCAATTTTAGAGGAATTTCCTTGAGTATCTCACCATTTAATTTGTTTTGGCTCTTGGCTTGATGTATATAGCCTTTATGATGTTGAGGAAAGTGCCTTGTATCCCAGATCTCTCTAAAACTTTAAACATGAATGGGTGTTGCATTTTATCAAATACTTTCTCTGCATCTAAAGAGAAGATCATGTGGTTTGTTTATATGGTGGATTACATTGATGGATTTCCATATATTAAACCATCCCTGCATGCCTAGAATGAAGCCTACTTGGTCATGATATCTTTGATGTTTTCTTGTATTTGTTTTGCAAGAATTTTATTTAGTATATTTGCATCGATATTCATAAGAGAAATTAATCTGGAATTCCTTTTTCTTTGTTGAGTCTTGTGAAGTTTAGATATCAAGGTGACTATGGCCATAGAATGAATTTGGTAATGTTCCATCCATTTCTATCTTTTGGAGTAGCTTGAAGAGTATTGGTATTAGCTCACCCTTGAAGGTCTGGTAGAATTCTGCACTGAAACCATCTGGCCTTGGGCTTTTTTTTTTTTTTTTTTTTTTTTGGTTGGGAGACTATCAATGATTGCTTCTCTTTCTGTAGGGGAAATGGGACTATTTAGCTTGTTTATCTGTTCTTCATTCAACTTTGGCAAGTGAAATTGATCAAGAAAATCGTCCACTTCCCTTAGATTTTCAAGTTTTGTGGCATATATGCCTTCAAAGCAGGATCTTATGATTCTTTGTATTTCTTCAGTGTCTGTTGCTATGTCTCCATTTTCATTTCTGATTCTGTTGATTTCAATACTGTCTCTCTGCCTTTTAGTTAGTTTGGCTAACGGTCTGTCTAAGTTGCTTATGTGCAATGTTTCCAATTTCTTTTTAAAGGCACTTAGTGCTATGAAATTTCCTCTTAGCACTGCTTTCAGTGTATCCCACAAATTTGGGTATGTTGTTCCCTCATTTTTATTGAATTTCAGAAACTCCTTGTTTTCTTTCTTTATTTATTCCCTGACCCATGTGTTATTTAGCAGAGAGTTGTTTAGTTTCCACGTGCGTGTAGGCTTTTTGTTATTTCTGTTGTTGTTGAATTGCAGCCTAAGAGCATGGTGATCTGATAGGATACAAGGTATTATTTCAATCCTCTTGTATCTGTTGAGGCCTGCTTTCTGACCTACGATGTGATCAATTTTGGAGAAGGTTCCATGGGGTGCAGAGAAGAAGGTATATTCTTTCTTGTTTGGGTGAAAGGTTCTATAGATATCTGTTAGATCCATTTGACCCATGGCATTGGTTAATGATGTTATTTCTCAGCTTAGTTTCTGTTTCAATGACTCGTCCTTCAGTGAGAGTGGGTGTTGAAGTTTCCCACTATTATTGTGTGGAGATCGATGTATGGTTTCAGCTTTTTTAGAAGATCTTTAACAAATGTTGTGCCCTTGTATTGGGAGCATAGATGTTCAGAATTGTGATTTCATCTTGGTTGACTTTACCTTTGGTGAGTATGAAGTGTCCTTCTGCATCCCTTTTGATTAATTTTGGTTGAAAGTCTATCTTGTTTGATATTAAAATGGCTACTCCTGCTTGCTTCTTGTGAACATTTGCTAGGAATATTTTTTCCAACCTATTACCCTGAGGTAATGCCTATCATTATAGGTGAGATGTGTTTCTTGGATGCAGAAGAATGTTGGATATTGTTTATGTACCCATTTAGTTATTCTGTGTCTTTTTATTGTAGAATTGAGACCATTGATGTTGAGAAATATTAATGAACAGTGACTGTTAAGAGTCTTAATTTAGAAGTTTGTTCCAGTAGACTTTTGTGTAGTTGTGATTTGGTCATGGTATAGTTATCTATTTCCTGAGTAGTTTTGATTGTAGCTTTACCCTTTGGGATAAAGTTTTCCTTCTAGTACCTTCTGTAAATCTGAATTTGTGGATAAATACTGCTTGAATTTGTTTTTGTCACGGAATATTTTGTTTTCTCCATCAATATTTATAGATAGTTTTGCTGGGTAAAGTAGTCTGGCCTGGCATCTGTGGTCTTCTCAGGGTTTGCAGGATCTTTGTCCAGGCCCTTTTGGCTTTTATGGTCTCTGCTGAGAAGTTGGGTGTAATTCTTATAGGTTTGCCATTGAATGTTATTTTGCCCTTTTCCCTTGCAGCTTTTAATATTTTTTCTTTGTTCTATATGTTTTGTGTTTTGTGCTTTGATTATTATGTGACGGGTCATTTTTCTTTTCTGGTCAATTCTATTTGGTGTTCTGTAGGCCTCTTCTATGTTTATAGAGATCTCTTTCTTTAGATTGGGGAAATTTTCTTCTATGATTTTGTTGAGAATAGTTTCTGAGCCTTGGAGTCTGATATATTCTCTTTCTTCAATGCCTATTATTGTCAGATTTCTTCTTTTCATGGTGTCCTT
This sequence comes from Acomys percivali, assembly GCA_907169655.1. Classification (NCBI taxonomy): domain Eukaryota; kingdom Metazoa; phylum Chordata; class Mammalia; order Rodentia; family Muridae; genus Acomys; species Acomys percivali. Next base: position 70,365,144 of record OU015747.1, read on the forward strand.
GATTTCTTGGATGTTTTCTGTCAGGAGTTTTCTAGATTTGGCATATTCTTTAATGTTTGCTTCAAGATCTGTGATTGTATCTTTTAGACCTGAGATTCATTCTTCCAACTTTGGATTCAGTAGAAAAATCACCTCTGTGTTGCTCACATTCTTCTCTGAGGTCTCACGTTCTTGTTTTTCTTCTGTCTGTGTGTTTATCATTGAAACCATTTTCATCTTCAGACCTTGAACTGATTTTCTATTTATTTCATCTGATTGTTTGTATATTCCTGAGTTTCTTCCATTGCCTCTTTATAGGTTTTCAGAGCTTGAACCATTCCATTTATTTATTTCTTCTGGCTGTTTGCATCTTCCTGGTATTTTTCCAGTTCTACTCTATGTGCTTCTTTTATGTCTCACCTGTTTGGCTGCGTCTTTCTGTATTTGATTATGAATTTTATTTTTTTCCTCCATTATCATCCTCATTACTAAGGACTTGAGGTCATTTTCTTATATTTCCTTTGTGTTTGAGTTCTCTCGGTTGTTTTCTTTGGGATATCTGGAAATTGGAGATGCCATGTTGTTTTGGGTTTTTTTGTATATGCTTTTATGCTCTGCTTTAGACATCTTGCCATCTCTGTTTTGTTGGGTAGCTTCCAGAGTTGGGTGGAGAGAGTCTGATGATAAATTCACTTGTTTTCTCACGATTTCCCAAGGCTGGAAGCTCTGATGCTCCACTGATGTGGATGGCAGGAGGCTAGCCCTGTTGTTTTGGACTCTCATAGCCAGTGATCCTCAGCTGCCCTGTTCTGTGGGTCCTGCAATCTTTCTGGGTCTCTGCATGAGTGTTGGGTCAGGCCAAAGTATCCACAGCCTTCTGGGTTCCCTGCCAAGTCCACACAGGAAACTGGGCCTGAACCATGTGCCTAGCTCAAGTAGATTCTCAGAGCCTGAACCATCTGCTGACCTCAGCTAGGGATTCTGGGCCCAATCCACTCACTGAGCTCCCTTAGGGTCTCTGGCCCTTAAATGTACGCAAAGTCCAGCCAGAATTTTTCGGCTGGGACTGCACACCAAGATCAGCTAGGGGCTTTTGGCCCAAAGCACGTGCTGTGGTCAGCTAGAGACTCAGCGCCTGAACCATCCGCCAAGCTCAGCCAGGAATTCTGGATTCAAACTGCACACTGTGTCCAACCACAGTCTTAGAGCCAGTACTGTGCCAAAAGCTCTGATAGAGTCACTGGGTCCAACCTGTCTGCCAAGCACAGTGTGGGACTCTGGCCCCAAACTGCACGCCAAGCTCCGCTTAGGTCTCCGGGGTGGAATTGTGCACTGAGCTCAGCCAGGGACTCTGGACCCATACTGCGTGTTGAATTCAGCCCGGGACTCTGGGCCTAAACTGCGTGGAGAGTCCAGCCAGAGTCATAGGGCCGCTGAGCCTGTGTGCAAAGCTCAGCTAGAGTCTCTCTGGGCCCAACCTGCCCGGCAAGTCCAGCTAGGGACTCTGGGCCAAATCTGCGTGCTTACCTCAGACTGAGTCAGAGAAGCAGAACTGCATGCTGAGCTGAGCTAGTGTCTTGGGCAGAACTGCTTGCTGAGCTGAGCTAGTGCATTGTGTAAAACTGAGTGAAAAGGCCAGCCTGCATCACAGCAGGGGAGCTGTTGCTGAGCTGAGCTAGTGCCTCGGGCAGAACTGCTTGCTGAGTTGAGCTAATGTCTCCACGGCATGGCGCACTGAGCTGAATTTGAGACTCAGGGGCTGAACTGTCTGCCGAGTCCAGTTTGGGTCTCAAGGCACCGAGCAACCCAAGTTCTGCCCTGAGTCCCCTCTCCCACAGCAACTCCCACCAGCTACCATACCAATCGCCTCCGCCAGAGGGCTCTGGGCTGCAAACTTCAGCTGCTGCTGCTGCTGCCACTGTCGCTGCCGCCGCCGCTGCTCCAATCTGAGAAAATCCGTGCTCCTCCAATGTGCTGGGGCACGCAGGTCCTCGGCACCCTGGTCCCATCGAAACATGGATCATTCCTGCTGCTGTGTTGTGGGGACCTCGGTGTTTCTGGTTCAGAAATCTGTGCAATTCCCTAAATTGTTTACTGGAGCTTGTAAACACGGTCCACACGGCTCGCCACCATATTGGATCTCCTAAACTTTCTTTTAATAACTGATACTTACTAGAGCAGAGGTTAATGCTTCCCTTTGCCAGCATCTGCTCTGATTTGAAAACCAGGTTGTCTGTTTTTAATCTAATCTCTTTTACCATGTCAGGTAATGGTGTTCCTCTGAGACCAGCTAAAACTAGAGAAAGTGTTTCCTATCTATCTGTGAGTTACTGTAATTGCAAAACAATTCTGGCCAGAAATCATCCCTTTTACAAATTCTCTATTATTTTCTAAGAATATCTCAGGGAAAAATAACTGCTGATGAACTTTGATGTAGGCAGGAGATATTAATCCAGGGCACTATCCTGAATAAAATCAATTTCATTCCCTCCCCAGTTTTTGTATTGAAGAATATGATACTTAGCATATATTTCTCTGTCTTCTACCAGTGAAGAAAATTCATGTTATAAATAAATTTATACCATAGAAACCTTACTATACTTTGAAGGTATGGATTGATCCTTGCAATTGTTTCCACTTTTGTTGAATCATGTCTAAAATTATTAGCGAACATAACTTATTGTACCCCATTGGCAGATGCTGAAGAAACTTACTTGTTTGTCAGATAATATTGCAGTGTATATTTGTCAACTAACTATTTACATAAGAATATCCTTTAGTCTACAATTATAAACTTAGGGAAAAGTAAATATTAGAATATTTTTCATATTAAAATTAATCTTAAATTTGTATGATTAGTGCTGAAATTCATTTTGTTAAAGACAGCGTAAATAAAAGAAGGTGTTAACAGAACAGACACTTTTTCTATTTCATTGTTCAACAGCACATTTCTTTCCAAGACATCCACTCTATTTCAATCACCCATTAACAATATTTGATAATGGTCATTCCCCATAATCTTAATAGTTAGTAGTAACACAGAGTTAATTATCTGTCATAATAAAGTTACATTCCACTAGACTAAAGGGCACTATATTACCTTTCATGTGTGCTTTTACTAGTAAACTGAGTGTAATATACATTGCTATGATTTTTAGTTGATTGTATTTGTTACTGTTGATTTGTAGGTGTTCTTTAAATATTGATCCATTTTAATGCTTTGACCACCAAACAGGATATACACACATGTACAGTAGTAGTAGTAGTAGCAGCAGCAGCAGCAGCAGTAGTAGTAATAATAATCATAATCATAATAGAATGATAATAGTAATTTGGCTGTAAACAAATTTATTATTCGGTCTCACTTATACTAATATAAGATTGACCTGTCATCAAGTAGTGTGATAAAACATTTGAAATCTTATGTATATTTTTTGAAAGAAATCAACTTTCTATAAGAAAACTTATGAGTCAATGATTGAGGCATGATTCCTTTGAAACTTCATTGCTAATAAAATGTGTGTGTGTGTGTGTGTGTGTGTGTGTTATACATGTTCCTGTGTACCCATACTTCTTTACCTTTCCAGTATTTTCTGTTGCATCATAATAGACAAACATTATTTTAATAAGTTTTTTATTTCTTATGTATCCATTAAAAAGTAATATAATATTGTTCTACCCCAAAAAGGTAGTTGAGATTAAATGGACCTCAGGACAAGATTATGTCCAGATAAACTTCCAACTTGTGAAAAGGAACTAAAGAGCGGCATAGGTTTTGCATGGTGATAAATATCTTTAGTCCTAGCACTCAGGAGACAGAGGCAAGCAGATTTCTGAAGTCAAGGCTAAACTAGTCTACAAAGAAAGTTCCAGGACAACTAAGATTATGCAGTGAGGGAAACTGTCAAAAATAGAATGAAGCACAATTTTTCAGCTCCAGAAAGCAGCAGAATCTGGCATCTTTGGCCATATGGTTCTCTCTTTAGAGTCCAGGATAGAAAAAAGGAGCTATGGATTATTCCTCTGTGACTAAGATACGTTTCAAAGGCCAGGACTATAGTAGGTGTGTCCTTGCATGGAGGCCCAGAAAGGCTATTGTGTGAAGCTGTGAATGTGATATCCAGATTGCACTGGAGACACCAAGGTGTTGGAGATGCTGAAGCCTTGAGATACCTGCCTAAAGGAGCTGCTAACAGGAAGTGGAACTAGCCCAGGGCAGTAAAGTGTGTGGTAGTCAACAAAGATGAAAAGAGTTGGAGATCTAAAGAATACTTTGACATCAGACGTGATGATGTAGAATTTGAAGTTTGACCAGATGGTTTTGTCTTGTTTTTATCCACTATTTCCTAATTATGCTCCCTTTCTTTCATTTCAAACTGTAATGTATATCATATGCCTTTGTATGTTAGGAGTCTGTGACTCATTTTTTATTTTTATTTTACAGGGAATTACATGCAGGAGAATTTCTGAGTGTCAGAAGAAACTTTGAACTTTTAAACATGGTTGAGATTTTTATAGACTATGTGGATTTTTACAGATGGACTAACTGGATTTTCTATTATGTTATCATGACAAGCTTACATGGGCCAGGGATTAAATTTTGGTGGTTTGAGTAGGAAAGACTTCCATATACTCATGTGTTTGAGAATTTGGTTATCTGGTGTGTTGTTATTAAGGGGTATAGTCTTCCTGAAGGAAGTGTGTCACAGTGGAGGTGGGCTTTTTGGTCTCTTATACTTGATCTAGGACTAGTGTGTCTCCTGACTGTGCATCAATGGAGAGAACTTTCAGCTATTTCCCCAGCACTCTGTCTGCCTGCATATTGTTATGCTTCTGTTCTCTCTATGATGATAATGGACTTAATGCCAGAAACTATTACCCAGTTCCAATGAAATGTTTTTCCTTATGTGAGTTACTGAGGCCATGATGTCTCCACATAAGAATAGAAATACCAACTAAGACACTGTCCAACAAAGTAGCTGAGAGATCCACCTGTATTTGTCTCCTAATAATGACACTAAAAACATTTATGGATTTATAATTGAGTGAAAATATCTAAATGAAGTACTTATTCTTGCACAGCAAGTACTTTACAAACTGAGAAATCTCCCCAGCCTCACCAGGCACTATAATTGTTTTCATATTTCCAATAAAATAAACAAAGCTTAGAAAGATTAAACAACTTTACCAAAATGCATCAGGGGAACAACAGTGGTCAGGTTGGATTTTAAACCAAGAAGGATGTCAGTAGATTGTATTTTCTTTCCTTATGAGATATGCTCACTAGCAGCTCAAACTATAAACTATGCTAACATACCTATATTACCCCAACCATAACCTGATGGTTTTCGGAAGCCTTTATACTGCCAAAGTTATAATTTTAATATCGATAGCTGAATATTGAGTTTAAAAAATAAATTCAGAGGTAATGTTCTATACATTGAATTGATATGTTAGGATACGTTTGAATAAATAATACAAAAAGAAGCAAATATATACTGTCTTCACTCTAGGTCTTTTCAGTAATTTATTTCAAATACACATTAGCCTCTTAAATACTTTTCAAATATATGAGTGAACAACAGTACATCTTTAAAAGATTCACTGACAATGAGACAGGTTAACTCCTGACAAAACCAAGTTTACCTCAAAGTGGATGATGTGCATTAAAGAACCTTCTTATGGAGGTAGCTTCAAATGTGGTAAAGAAGCCGCTGGGAAAATGTCCTAATTTCTGCCATAGACAGAATTCTGCCGAGAAATGTACAAGCTTGAATGCAGGCAGAGTAGATGGCCAAACTGCCAAGAAAGAGTAAGAAAACCCTCAATAGTTTCTACCTCACAAATATGTCTATCAGACATATAGAACCAGAAGACTGACGAACATGCTCCAACATTATAGAGAGTCTTGTGTGAAAGTTCATGCAACAAACTGTCTCTGTCATTATGTCATTTTGGAAGCAGCTATTTTGTACTTCTTGTTTACTAAATAATTATGTTTTATTCCTTCTCAATTCTCTGATTCAGTTGAAGATCAAATAGTTCAGTCTTACAATTAGGCTTAGTTGTTTAGGTGCTAATATGGTTTTTATGTCTACATAGATGTTTGAATTTGATAGAGATGAGATATGATAGATTTTTGTTTTTATTCAGTATTTTAGACTCACCAAGATAGGAAAGATGTTTTCTTAAGGTCTGCCAAATATATATATAGCCAAATCACAATGAATGTAACATTTATATAATTACTTCCTGATTGTTTTGTGGTTCTTCTTGTTATATGTGCTTTATTTATGAGTAATAATATTAAGGTATATGTAAAAATAACTAAACTAAAAAGAAAGAGTGTAAGAGCCAGAGATTTGAGGACACAAGGAAAAGAAGACATTGCTGATCTAAATGATCAGAGATGATATGAAATCTTGGAAACTGTGGCAGCATTCATGGGGTCTGCTGTGTACCTCAACTTCTGAGTATATGCTATGGCCTCAAATTTCGTGTTTTTATTGGACTTCTGAGTATACAAACACGTTGTCTTTGATTCTTACGAGTTCACTTGGGCTCTTTTCTTTTGTATGTTGGCTTATTCCTATACCTATGTGTTAGTTTTTGTTTTATTTTAGTATATATATATTTTTAAAAACTGAATCATTGCTTACAGGTATAAATTCTGAAAGAATATATGTCTTTTAATCTATACAATGATAAGAAATTTAAAGTGTGTTGAAATAGTTTTTTGCGTGTGGTATCTGCCATTAATCCCAGAACTCAAAATCTAGAGGCAAACAAATAGAGGCAGATCTCTATTAGTTCAAATCCAGCCCAGGGTCCCAGACAAATATGGGCTACATAGTGAGAGTGCTGCAAATAAATAAATAACATACAGGGTGATGGAGGAAAAACACACTTATTGTTGCCTTCATATTTGATATGTGAAAACAGACAACACACACACACACACACACACACACACACAGTGAAACTGCTGAATCGATTCCCTGATCCACTAATCATTCGGATTCTTTAGGTAAATAATGTTGGCATTATTTTGGCAGTGTTGGCAATTGATTTTACTGCCACCCTTTTACAAAATGTTCCCATTGGATTTCAGGTTTATTAGAATTTGGTTTAATATAAAAAACCATAAGTCATACATGGGTGTGATCAGAGCTCAGTTTATGGAAGGTATGGGTGTGGGAGGTGAATGTTCCTCCATGTGTATCCTGCAGCTAACCTTGTAGGAGAGTGGCCAGTCTTCATCTTGCCCTTCAGGTGCTTGTAGAAGACGCCCAAGACTTATGAGCCCACCTTATTTTATTCTCAGTACTGCTTTATTATATGATTTATTCATGTCTTGGCACACTATTATGGCAAATAATAGTGTTTAAATTCAATGTATTATATCTCCTTCCTTGAATCGAGGTGTAGTGTCATAAGTTTTCTCAAGATTTTCAAGGAAATAATGTTTGAGCACTAAGTTGAAATGGGACTTCTGTTTGATTTTTGCAGGATCCTAAACTTAAGACATTTTGAATTTTTAGAGAAGCCTTGAGGTTTTAAACCATTGGAAGTTTTAGATATGCTGGGACTTTTAAAATTACATTTATATTATGATATTAATAAGAGAATTTGGAGACTAACAAGAAAGGGAAGATTATGTATAAAGCTGACAGGAGTAGAATGTCCTGGTCAGGCTTGTATAGAAAAAAATAATCCTCCTTCCTCAGCCTCCAAAAGGCTACAATTAGATAATGTCCACTAACCCCAATTCACTTACCATTGTACTCATTATGTTGCTGACTAAAATATTTTTATTGAAAGAATATCACGTATTTTTGTTATCTGAGTTGTTGACAGTTTGTTTAATTCCGTGTTCTCCGTATTGATATTAAGGATTCCTTTTAAAATGTTTTTTCAGTTTTAATATTTCATGTTTTATAACATATTTAATCCATATTGAGTTTTACATGTAGTATGAGATAAAAGTCCAATTTATTTATTGTTCTGTGAATTTTATTCATAATCATGAATTTAACTCTGCAATCCAGCTAAACTTGGAGGGAAATGATAATATGGAACCCAAAGAACTTCAGGGTGAACAGAAGGACACTCGCCTTTACTACAGAAGTAATGGTGTGGTGGGTAAGTTGTCTACAAGTCAATAGAATTAGAGTTGTCCACAGTTGCAAGTGGTGATCTTCATGCTGATCTGTGCATGTGGTCTTTTGAAAGGTAAAAGAATGCATGAGCATTGTGGAAGTCATTGGAGCTCTTCAGATCCAGGAATGCCAAGACCAATTTATTAATTTATACCTGCATATTCAGTGTTTTTGTTATCATATAGTTTTAATATATTATTGTAAATTTCATGTGCTGTAGTATAATAGATATTAATGTGTATTACATATATATTATATGTTATATAATGACTATCCAGGTATATCTTTGAGTCTTTTTTAAAATTTTGCTCTTCTAAGCCAAATAACATTTATACCAATGTGCATATAAATAAACCTCTGTCTTTTCATTCTGAAAAAACACTCACTGTTGATGTTGTGTGCTACTCAGGGCAACTATGTTTCCAGAATGAAATTTTGAAAGAGCATTTATGGTTTATTATTTC
>OU015747.1:70373755-70389930 GCA_907169655.1 Acomys percivali
ATTTAAAGGTAAGCAGTGATATCAGTTGAGGAACAACCCAGTAAGAATTCTTCTCTGCAAGTAGTTACCTTTAAAAGTAATTAATGCCAAAGGGTGGAGGAGAGCATAGGAGATTTAATGACTTTGCTCACAAAAATGAATTTTATCATCTACCTGAGGATTTAGAAGAGAACATAAACATTAGGGGGAAATGAATTCATATATTAAGCACTCCTGACATTTTCCTGAAATAAGAAAAGCTGCAAAACCTCAGGCATGTGGACCACAAGTAGATAGAGAAAGGAAAACTCTCCTGGCATCTTCTTGACAGCCTTCGTGAAGAACACTTATGCCTGTGACAGAAGAGTGATAGATCAGTCTCACTTTTATATGTCACTGGGACAGCCAAATTATTTCTTGATATCAATACTATGTTTCTTTCTTTATTTTATCTTTTAGGAATTATGGTAATTGTATTTTTGAGCTAATACTTTTACACAATTCAAGACAGGAATATCTCTAAGAATACACTGTGTTTCATAAAAATTTGTTGTTTACTATAATTCATTTATATAAAATAAAATGTGTCATGAACGCATATATACATTACTTTTCATTATTTTCATTATTTCAATATACAACTATATACATCTATGGAATGTCTATTTTTTTATACACAATATAGAGTTAACAAATGTTAATACCAATACCATTATAATTTATCTACTTCCCCAAGAGTCACAGGATCTTATAAATATTGATTAAAGGGATAGTTGGAGAAAGATAGCTTTAAGAGATTATTAAATATATACCTATTTAATGCTAATAATTCTGAGTTATCTAATTTTCATATAAATGCTCATGTTGTCAGTATCATATTCATTGAGTAGAAGCAAATATTGTCCATATATTTTTGGAAAGGATCTTTGTAATTTGTTTCAAGATTGTGAGAATAACATATGGACACATGGTTGTAATCACATCATTGAGAAGAAACAGGCAGTGGTTTAACAACTATATGGCCAAGTAAGGTTACATACTAAGACTCTGTCCCAAGTATAAAATAAATGAAATAATAAAACACCTATTTAATTTTTTTTGTTATTGCAACTAAACACAACAAAGGAGGTAAATATATATGTCTTTGTGGTAATACCTGTAGTATTATGTAAATTAAAATTAAATTCTTGCAATTGTGGAAACTTATGTAAAAGTATATGGGTTATACAATACAGTGGGAAGAAGGAGTTTTAAAAAAAGAACAAATATTATTTCTTGAATGTCCTATAAATCTTGGTGTCTTAACTAACTTATCTAACTTATCTAAATGAAAGCTCACATAAATAAAACATGAAACTATAGATCCATTCCATGTGGATGTCCATTTCATACACTAAGAACATACAAGTATTTTTCACAAGAATAATCAACTAATTTAACTATGATTCCCTTAAAACAGTACAAAAATAAGAATTACATGCATGATATATGTATATGATGTCTATACATATATCATATACTTATTCAGCACTAATCCTGAAGCTAGACCACAAAAATATATGAAATATTTTCTCTTTCTGATAATTTTGGGTTATTATAGTATTACATATAAGTGTGTATTTTTTAAAATACCAAAATGTGTTCTTAGGGGACAGCATGACATGTAAGTACATATTGTGCTTTTTAAGAAAATGTAATTTTTATTCCCAACATACATATAGATATGTAATGGCTGGTTCACAACTTCTTGTAAATCCAGGTACAAGAAATCCTATCCTGTCATACAAGATCCTGTCCTTAACAATTAGGTTTTATTATGAATTTATTAATCAAAATTATCTTCCTTGCAACCAAACTTCTTTAAGCAAGAGGGAAAAGGAGGTTAAAGCAAATTCCTTGGCTTCTCTGGGCCTGTAGGCAGATTCTCTCCCAGAACCAAGTAATCCTCATCGCAGCCTTTTCTACCTACCACTTCTTCAGTTCTGCTGGCCAGCCTGGACTCTGCTCCAGCTCCCTGCTCCTCTAGATGGTCACTTTGTAACACAATAGCCGGGTTGGAGTCTCCAGTTCATCTCCTTAATTCTGGCCTCAGATGGCTCCTCTCAGTTCATCACAAGGTCCATCTCAGTGGGGCATCCATTGTGTTTCCAAGGTGCAAAGCCCACTAAAACTGGTTTCTTTCCATACAGCAGACACTGTGGGCACCTACTCTCATATGTGCACATATGCATATGAAACCATAGACAAAAGGAAAATAAAATTACATAAAACTGAAAATTTTATTTTTTTCATAGAGAAAGAATATTATTTTAAATGTTGTCTTGCCAGTACTTGCAAAAGTCAAACTTTACCATGTATATGATTATTTATACTTGCTATTTTTTTCTCAGGTAGTTAACAGTTTTAGACACTTCATACTTATGGTCTTTCAGTCCATTCAGATATGTATAAATTTAAAATAATGCATTTAAATATATCTGTGTGTGTGTGTGTGTGTGTGTGTGTGTGTGTGTGTGTATGAGTGTGAATATGTGTGAGTTCATGCAATGGCACACATGTAGAGAATAATAAAGTTTATCAGGTTCTGTTCTTTCCTTCCAAACTCTAAGTTAGACAATCCAATCATGTCATCAGAATGAACAACAAGCATCTTTTCCCACTGAACCATCCTACAAAGTCCTGTTTTTCACTTCATATATATGTACCAATTTAACATTTTAACTTCTTATCTACTTTTTTATATTCTTATTTCAGTTGTTTTTTCATACAATGTCTTCAGAGACAGGTTTGAGAAAAACTAAAATGCTCCTTATATTGCTTGCCACAGAGAAGGGAAGGATCAACAGCCTGTACATTTATCTTTACATGGGAAGTTGTCAAGGCTTAGTCTGCCTGATTATTGCTTGCTACTTATTTCACTTTCAGGTTGGTTCTAACAAAACTACATAGAGATTATATTTTTATGTTAATATTCAACTTCATTGCCATTGAAAATGTTCTGTTATTAAAAATGTTTTGAATGAAAAGAAGTATTCTCATAATTTTGCTACAAAAAGCACTGGTGCCATGTTGATACTGAGATTGTTGTCTGATACTGAAATAGAGAACTAAGCAAGATTATATAGAAAAGGTAGAACCAACTACAACAGACACTTTTTTCCCAAATGTCCTTTTCTTGTTTCTATGACACCATTTGTTCCTCTAATTCATCTTCTGTAGTAATTCATTTTGAGCACTCCATTTTCAAAAGGAACCAATGACTGTTCTGGAAAAGGCAATAAGGTGATCATAAGTCATACCAGCATTATCCTTTGAAGTCTTTTTTAAAAATAATCATTAGAGAGATTAATTTTCAGAACTAATATAATCAAATATTAAACTAGACTCCATTTATAAAATTCCAAGGAGTACAGTGGAGTTATATTGTTAATAACCAGGTGAAATTATTGTTCACATATATCAACATGAGGTATGTGTGGCTATTTTAGCATGTAATGTCTGGTGTCTTATTGCTTTTGTGTTTGGTTACATTCCTTTATATTTTCAACACTGGGACTCTGTAGACAGTGGTGTAATCATCCTCATGGTGTCATTGCTTACCCATGTATACATATAATATGAAACCGTATTATGTTGTTTTTTTAGGGAAATATCTTAAACAACTTATAAATTATGTCTTCATATAAAGTTCAGAAATTCAAGAAGGGTTTAAAAAACAAGTTAATAATTCATAGTCTGTTTTTAAAGAGAGTTCTCAAGCTATTCTTTATGGTCTATAATAAAAATGGTAACAGGATAGCCAATATAGAAACCATGTCATTTCAACAACATATTTATTCTTCTTTTTAAATGTAATACCAGTCTTTTCATGGAAGAAGAAGACAAAATTTGAGTAATAAACAAAACAAAAGAAAGCAAACTTCCCGAAAAAGTTGCATTCCAGTTCCAAGAAGGCAATATCACAAATATCCAGACTGACAATTCCTGCTTCTGTTTATTCAGAAAAGAATCTAGAGCTTTTCCCCATCACTCAATAGATGTCTCTGACATTGAATAAACATTGTGAAATAAATCTAAGAAAGACTCAAAGTTGATGGTGGAGTACAATTGGTTTAAAGGATAAATACAAAAATGTTGGAGCTAAAATTGTTCAGGATTTTATTAATAACACAAATGGAAAGCTGTGGATGGCACTATGACTAATCATGTGCTGGCATGTTCTATTGTAAAGGAGAACTTTGAGAAGATCAGAAAGTTGATAATCCAGAGATAAGTGATGTTGGTTCTTGATGATGTAACTGCTAAATTAAAAAAAAACAAGCTAAACTTGTGACAGCCCCTGAAGAAATTTATGAGGTTGCTACACTTTCTGAATATAGAGATAAAAACTTTGGAAACATAATTTTGTTCTTTTTTTTCTATTTATCTACCTGTCATTTATTCACTTTATATTCAGTCATACCCCCTCCCTCCTATAGTCCACTCTTATTTCCCTGCCCCATCATTACTATCCTATTCCTCAAAATCCTATCCTATCCCTCCTATCCTACAATCCAGTCCTTCAAGTCATATCAAGATTGTACTTGGCCTCTTTTGCTATGGCCTGTCACATGACCAAAAGCCAACAGAGTTAATGTTAGAGACAGCCCCCACTACCCTTTCTAGTGGACCTACATGAAGCCTGAGCTGCCCATTGTCTATATGTACTTATAGTACCTGTGTCCAGTCTATGCATTTTCCTTGGTTGTTGCTTCAGACTCTACAGGTAACCCTGGGCCCTTGTTACTTGGTTCTGTTGGTCTTCTTGAAGAACTCTTGCTGTTTCTAGGTGCTTTTTTCCTTCCCTTCACTTCTCCATTAAACTCCCTATGTTTTGCTGAAAGTTCAGTTGTGAATATGAGCATCTGTTTTGAACCAATGCTTGGTAGAGCCTCTCAGAGGACAACTCTGATAGGCTACTGTCTTTAAGCATAACAGAGTATCCTTAATAATGTCAGGGGTTGTCTCTCCTCCAAGGGGGTAGGATTTGGGCTGGGCAAGACATTGGCTGGACATAACCTCAATCTTGGCTCTATCTGCTTTATCTTTATTCCTGAACATCTTTTAGGTAGGGAAATTTCATATCAAAGATTTTGTGGGAAGATTAGTGTTCTTTTCCCTCCACTAGGAGACTTGTATAGTTAGGAGGTATCCTCTTCAGGCTCCATGACCCCTGCTACTTGGAGTGCTAGAAGGGGAAGTGGTATAGACAAATGTTGTGATTGAAGAGAAGGAACAAGGTAGAAGAGGGAACACAAAGAGAAATAATAGTGTAGATCAGACCTTGGGGAAGTGCGGACAGAAGGACAGAAGGCCTGCAGAGAAAAAGAGAAACTGTGGGTGGGACTATCTCTGTGACAAATGGAGCCCGAAGTCAAAATAGGCCTCTTGGAGGACATGAAGGAGACTCTTGTAGAAACATAATTTTTGATGCAATGAAAATTTTTGGAAGAAAGGACACCCTCATAGTGAAGGATGGGAAAGTCCTGAATGATGAAAGATTATCAAAGGCATGAATTTTGATAGGGGACATATTTCCCCACATTTTATTAGTGCATCAAAAGACCGAAAGTGTGAATTCCAAAACATCTATGTTGTGTTGAGTGAAAAGAAAATGTCTATTGTTTGATACATGGTACCCATTCTTGCAATTGCCAATGTTCATGAGAAGCCCTTGGTCATAATTGCTGACAGTGTTAATGCAGGAGTGGTATGGGAGGTGGAATGTTCAAACTGCTAGAATAATGAATGAGTTATCTTTATTAATGAATGTGAAAGGAAAATCAAGGCAGGCTACTTACCTATAATTTCAGAGAAATCACATGAAAAAATATCTGAAGAGAAGACTGGCTGACTGATCATGATAACCTTTAGTTATTGTTTCCTTTCCTTTTCTTTTGTTTTTTTGTTTGTTTTTGAAACAGGGTTTATTCATATATCCCTGACTGTTCTGGACTCATTTTGAAGAAGAGGTTGGCCTCAAACTCACAGAGTTCTGCCTGCCTCTGCCTCCATGATTCTTGGATTTCAGGCATACGGAACCATGCCTAGCCAGTTACTGGTTTCCATTGATAATATATAATGGTTTATTGTTGTCATTGTCCATGCCTATAGATAATTTATTTTGTATTTTCCATAAAAACATTGAACATTCCTGATACCACATGCAAGAGCTATATGCCCATATATACTCATCTCATAATTTCAACTTAAATCACGGATGCATTTCTACTGTTCTGTTACAGTCAGGATTGTAGTAGTATGTCAATAGATCAGAAGTTCAGAAGCAGCATTTCTGTGGAGAATGAAAATAATTGTGTAGAGAAGTGTTCAAATATTTGAAAATCTTTCAGTTTAACGGTAAAGAAGGATTGTCTTGAACACATCACCAATGAACTTTAAAATTAGCATCTTACTTTGAGATGCAGTATAAAAAATTTGATGACATTTTAGTTTCCTCAATGTAAATATAAAGAAAAGAATGGGAACAAGATGTGAAAAGCAAAACAAGATTAGAATTATTTGAATCTGACTAATTACCCCAACAACATGTAAGTGATATAATGCAAGAAAAGGAGAGTAAAGGAGAATGTTATTTTTGTTTATTTATTTGTTTTTCAAGACAGGCTTTCTCTGTGTAATCTTGGCTGTCCTAGACTTTCTTTGTAGAAAAGGCTGGCCTCGAACTCACAGTGATCCACCTGTCTCTGCCTCATGAGTGCTGGGATTAAAGGCATGTACCACCCCAACCCGGATTGAGAATGTTATTTTTTAATGTTGATAAATATTATTTCATAATTGATTACAGACATAAAACACAGGTTTTAAAGCTTAAAGAAAACCATCAAGTAGAAATTCATGGCCAGATAAATAGCCTTCTCCCATAGAAATACTAGGGAAAACTGAACGTGAAAGGAAGAGTTCAAATTACAGGGTAATGATGATTAAAGAATAGTAAGAATTTCTACTGATACTATCATAAATATAAGCAAGCAATACAAAACAGAACAACAATGAAAATGCTAAGAAAATTAAAATGTGTCAATTGATTTATTGCCTTGTGTCTTTTTCATGCATTCATGCCATGTACAATCTCATTGATGTCATGTTTACCTCTCCTCCTCCATTCTCTTCTCTCTCTCTCTCTCCTACTGGATTCTTTTTACCTAAGAACATCTCCTCTGTTTTCAAGACTTATTTTATTTTAAGTATATGAATGCTTTCCTGAATGTATATCTCTATAATCCTTGCTTGCCTGCTCCTTGTGCAAACAAGATGAGAGCATTGGATCCCTTGTAACTATTGTTCCAGAATGAGGTGAATGGTCATGTTGATTTTGAAAAAAGTCACAAGGCAATATGTCAATTGACCAATAAATGTATGCTGATAATTAAATAAATAAATATCAAAAAGTCAGAAAATGACTGAAGCATATTTCTGCTAGAAATGGTGGAGTCTGATGTTTCGGGACAGCCTCTGTGCTTAGTATATAGTAATGGCACTCCCTTTCTCAGTGTTGTCCTTATTCTGAACCCTAGAAACTAAGGAGGGATCACATGGCCCTTACGGAGGATTTCAGGCCTGAATCAGTCCTAAGAGAATATGTCCAGCAAGTACCTAGGATTTCCTGGAAGTACCCCACCCTATGCTAAGGATATCCTAGCCACCATCAAATGACTTTTTTATTTATTTATTTTTTATTTTTTTTATTAATTTATTCTTGTTACATCTCTATGGTTATCCCATCCCCTGTATCCTCGCATTCTCCCCTCCCTCCCATTTTCCCCTTATTCCCCTCCCCTATGACTGTTCCTCAGAGGGATTACCTCCCCCTGTATGCTCATAGGGTATCAAGTCTCTTCTCGGTGACCTGCTATCCTTCCTCTGAGTGCCACTAGGTCTCCCCTGCCAGGGGACATAGTCAAATGTGAGGCACCAGAGTACATGAGAAAGTCAAATCCCTCTCTCCACTCAAGTGTGGAGAATTTCACCTAGAAGTTCTTCCCCCAGGCATAAAACAACTAATTATTGTGTTTTCTCTCTTGTGATAGGACCCAGTATTACTGCATGTAAATGAGGTACTATACCGCTGCATGTAGATTAAGTATCTTAGCCCCACTGAATCAGACACATTCACACAAAAAACCTTCCCCGCTGCTCATGGTTTATTTATTTATCTATTTAATTATTTATTCATTCATTTTTCAGTCTTTCCAGAGGTATAAAGAATTTTTTGTAGTATTTATTTTCTTTTAAAAATATATTTTATTAATTTATTCTTATTATATCTCCATTGTTAGCCCATTGCTTATATCTTCCCATTCCTCCTTCCCTCTTGCTTTCCCCTTACTCCCCTCCCCTATGTCTGTGACTGAGGGGGACCTCTTCCCACTGTATATGTTCATAGGGTATCAAGTCCCTTCTTGGTATCTTGCTATCCTTCCCCTGAGCGCCACCAGGCCTCCCCATTAAGGGGACATGTCAAAAATGTGGCACCAAAGTTCATATGAAAGTCAGTCCCCACCCTCCACTCAATGGTGGAGAATGTCCTGCCCATTGGCTAGATCTAGGTAGGGGCTCAAAGTTTATGGCACATATTGTCCTTGACTGATGCCATAGTTTGAGCAAGACCCCTGGGCCCAGATCTGCCCATCATAATGTTCTTCTTGTAGGTTTCTAGGACCCTCTGGATCCTTCTAGTTCCCCATTCTTCCATGTTTCTCTCACCAAAAGTCCCAATAGGATGTTCTCCCTTCTGATCCACTTTTCTGGTAAGTGAAGACTTTCATGGGACATGCCTCTTGGGCTAGTATCTAGATATAAGTGTGTATATGCAAATATGTGTATTTGACTCTTTCTGCTTCTGGGTGAATGCACTCATTATGATCATTTCTAGTTCAATCCATTTGTCCACAAATTTTGGGAATTCCTTGTTTTTAATAGCTGAGTAGTGTTCCATAGTGTAAATATAGAACAGTTTCTTTATCCATTCTTCTACTGAGGGACACTTAGGCTGTTTCCATGTTCTGGCTATTATGAATAAGGCAGCTATGAACATGGTTGAGCATATGACCCTGTTGTGTGGTAGAGCATTTTCTGGGTATATTCCGAGGAACGGAATACCTGGGTCTTAAGGAAGGCCTATTCCAATTTTTATGAGAAAGTGCCAGATAGATTTCCAAAGTGGTTGTACAAGTTTGTATTCCCACCAGCAATGAAGGAGTGTTCCCCTTTCTTCACACCCTTGCCAGCATGTGGTGTCACTAGAATTTTTTACTTTAACCATTCTCATAGGTATAAGATGGAATCTCAGTGTCATTTTGATTTGCATTTCTCTGATGACTAACAATGTTGAGCAGGAAATATAAAGGTTTTATTAGGTGGAATATGGAAACTCTTTAACAAAGATTATATGACTTGCAATTAAAAACAGATAACTGAGTCTGTTACTTAAATAAACAAATGTTTTAATCTTTGTATTTCATGATGTTACCTTTCATATGTTGCCAAATATAATATTTGTGTACTTATTTTTAAGAGTCCTACCACAGAATGCTATGGACTTAGATCATGTTAACCAACCTGCCCTGTAATCATTCTTTAGAAACATTGTGCAGAGTCTCAATTATCCATTTCCATCTCTGAGTCATGGTTGTCATGGACTTCTTTTTTTATTATTAATTTCTTCAGATTACACCTCAATTTTTTCCCTTGCTTTTCTCCTTCCATTCCTCCCTCCCTCTTTTTCCTTATTCCCATGACCTAGGTCTGTCACAGAGGGTACATCCTACCCCACCATATGGACACAGCATATCAAGTCTCATTTTGGTAGCCTTCCTATTTTTCCTTTGATTGCTACCAGGCCTCCCCACCAATGGGAAGTGGTCAAATATGGGGCACTGGAGTTCATGTCAGAGTCAGCCCCACATTCCACATGACTGTGAATACTGTCCTGTCCTTTGGCTAGATATCAGTAGTGGTTCAATATTTACTGCATGTATTGTCTTTGGTTGGGGCAGTAAGTAGAGCAGAACCCATAGGTCCAGATCCACCCAACATGATTTTCCTCTTGTAGGTTTCTAGGAACCTCTGGATCCTTCTATTTCTTTATTCTTCTGCACTTATCTCACCTAAAGTCCCAATATGAGGTCTGTGTATCTATCCCAATATTCTGGTAAGTGAAGATTTTCAGGTAATATACCTATTGGGATTATAGGTCAATTATAGGAGTATAGGATTATGGGTCAATTATAAGTAAGTATAGACCATGTGAGTCTTTCTGATTCTGAGTTAACTCACTCAATATGATCATGTCTAGTTCCATTCATTTACCCACAAATTTCAGGATTTTCTTATTTCTAATAGCTGAGTAGTATTTCATAGTGTAAATATACTACAGTTTCCTTATCCCCTCTTCAAAAAAGGGACATTTATGTTGTTTCCAGGTTGTGGATATTACAAATAAGAGTGCTATGAACATGGTTGAACATGTGTCCTGTGTGGTAGAGCACCTACTGGGTGTATTACAAGGAGTGGGATAGCTGGCTCTTGAGGTAGCTCTATTCCTATTATTCTGAGAAAGCACTAGATTGATTTCTAAAGAAGTTGTACAAGTTTGCACTTCCACAACCAATGAAAGAGTGTTGCCCTTTGTCGACATCCTTGCCAGCATTTACTGTCACTTGAGTTTTTATTTTGGCCATTCTGAATGGTATAAGAAGGAATCTCAGAGTTGTTTTGATTTGCATTTCTATGATGACTAAGGTTGTTGAACATCTCTTTAATTGTTTCTCAGCCATTTGATATTCCTCTGTTGAGAATTCTCTGTTTGGCTCTGAGCCCCATTTCTCAATTGGGTTATTTGGTTTGGTGGTGTTTAATTTCTTGGGATCATTATATATTTTTGATATTAGACCTTTGTCAGCTGTAGGATTGGAGAAGACATTTTCCCAGTCTGTAGGCTGTCATTTTGTTCTGTGGACAGTACCTTCTGCCTTACAGAAGCTTCTCACCCTCATGAGGTCCCATTTATTAATTGTTGACCTTAGAACCTGGGATGTTGGATTCTGTTCAGGAAGTTGTTTCCTAAGCCAATTAGTCCCAGGATCTTCTCTACTTTTCCTTCTAATTTATTTAATGTCTCTGGTTTTATATTGAGGTCTTTAATCCACTTGGACATGAGTTTTGTGCATGGTGATAAATATAGGTTTACTTGCATTTCTCTATATCTAGACATCCAGTTAGAACAGCAGTATTTGTTGACAATGCTATCTTTTTCAATTGAATAGACTTGGCTTCTTTTTTAAAAATCAAATGTCCATATATTTGTGGATTTATTTCTGGGTCTTCAATTCAATTCCATTGATCAAGCATCCTCCTATTTCTATGCCAGTACCGTGCAGTTTTAATTAATGTTGCTCTACATTACAGTTTGAGACCATGTCTGGAGAGTCCTCTATAGGCTCTTTTACTGTACAGAATTGTTTCAGCTATTTTGGGTTTTTTGTTTTTCCATATGTAATTGAGAATTGATCTTTTAATGTCTTTTAAAATTGTGTAGGTGTTTTGATACTGATTGCATTGAATCTGTAAATTGCTTTTGATGAGATAGCCATTTTTACTATGTTAATTCTCCCGATCCACGAACAGATCCTTCCATCTTCTGATGTCATCTTCAATCTCCTTCTTCAGAGATTTGAAGTTTTTTACAAAATAGTCTGTCACTTGCTTGGTTAAAATTACTCCTAGATACCTTAAATTGCTTGTGGCTATCGTGAAGGGTGTAGTTTCCCTAATTTCTTTCTCAGCACATTTCTTATTTGTTTACAGGAAGGCTACTGGTTTTTTGAGTTAATTTTTTATCCAGCCACATTGCTGAAGGTGTTTATCAGCTATAGTAATTCTCTGGTGGAATTTTGTGGTCACTTATGTACACTATCATATCATCTGTAAATGGGGATAATTTAACTTCTTCCTTTCTAATTTGGATCCCCGTGACCTCCTTTTGTCTTATTGCTCTAGCTAGAACTTCAACAACTATATTGAAGAGATATGGAGAATATGGGCAGCCTTGCCTCATAGGAATTTTTATTTTATAGGAATTTCCTTGGGTATCTCACCCTTAATTTGATCTTGTCTATTGGCTTGCTGTATATAGCTTTTATTATGTTTAGATATGTATCTTGAAACCTTGATCTCTCCAAAACATTAAACATGAATGTCATTGGATTTTGTCAATGCTTTTTCTGCATCTAAGGAGATGATCATGTGGGTTTTTCTTTTAATTTTTTATATGGTGTATTACTTTGATGAATTTCTGCATATTAAATCATCCCTGCATGCCTGACATGAAGCCTATCTCATCATGGTGAATGATATCTTTGATGTGTTCTTGTATTCGCTTTGTGAGTTTTTTTTTTTTTTGAGTATTTTTGCATCAATGTTCATGAGAGAAATTGGTATGAAATTCTCTTTCTTTGTTGGTTCTTTGTGAAGTTTAGGATCAACCGGACTGTGGCCTCATATTTTGGTAACGTTCCATCCATATCTATCTTTTGGAGTAGCTTGTAGAGTATCGGTATTAACACGTCCTTGAAGGTCTGTTGGAATTCTGCACTGAAACCATCTGGCCCTGGGCCTCTTTTGGTTGGGAGACTATCAATCATTGCTTCTATTTCTTTAGGGGAAAGAGGATTATTTAGTTTGTTTAAGTGATCTTGATACAATTTTGGCAAGTGGAATTGATTAAGAAAATTTTCCATTCCCTTAAATTTTTTAATTTTGTGGCATATATGCCTTTGTAGTATATTTAGGATTCTTTGTATTTCTTCAATGTCTGACGTTATGTCTCTCTTTTAATTTCTGATTTTGTTGATTTGGATAGTGTCTCTCTGCCTTTTACTTAGTTTGGCTAATGGTTTGTCTATCTTGTTGATTTTTTTCGAAGAACCAGCTCGAGGCTTTGTTGATTCTTTGAATTGTTCTCTTTGTTTCTAAGTTATTGATTTCAGCCTTGAGTTTGATTAATACCAGACGTCTACTCCTTTTTTTTTCCTAGGGCTTCCAAGTGTGTCATTAAGTTGCTTATATGGGTTGTTTCAAATTTCTTTATCAAGACACTTAATGCTATGAATTTTCCTCTTAGCACTGCTTTCAATGTGTCACCCAAATTTGGGTATGTTATTCCTACATTTTCATTGAATTTCAGGAAGTCCTTAATTTCTGTCTTTATTTCTTCCTTGACCCATGTGTCATTAAGTAGAGAGTTGTTTAGTTTCCTCATGTTTGTAGGCTTTTTTTCAATTTCTGTTGTTGTTGAAGTTTAGTCTTAGACCATTGTGATCAGATAGGATACAGCTCATTTATTAATAAAGATTGGCTGGTTTGTTTTGGGTTTGTGTGCCATTTCTCCACCATGAAGTCTTAAACACCATTTATTCTGGGGAAAAACAACCCTTGATACTTTGTGCTTGACTTCTGGCCAAGGCACACATGGTAGAGCAGTCTCAGCAGCCACTGAAACCTGCTCCATTACCACTAGCTTGGTGCAGACTGCCAGTGATGCACTACTAGGCCTGTTTATTGCTACACCTACCTGTTGGTTGCTGAGTATACCCACCTTCTTCCCCTGCCATGCTTAAAACAGCAGCTTTACAAAAGGCTGTTTGTAATAATATTGTATTATCATAGGCATGTGGATCTCCTTTGACTCCACTGATTTTGGATACCAGAAATTTCAATCTATATGTGCTAAAGTGTGATACACTGTGGGAATTTATTTTCTTCCTTCCCCAGTGAGATCAGGAATATTGCTTAGTGCATGGGCCTCACCCTAATGCATTGTAAAAGTTCCTGAGACAGAAATAGGACCTTTGCCCATGAGGTCCATCTGTTCTCATCTGGAAGACAGCACTTAGACAAGCCATGATGTGGAATCCAGGTCACCACCAGATGCTGAACAACACTTATAGAGTTAAGGAGACTAAGGGTATTTGAAAATGTTAAGGTGTCAATGTGCAACATCCTTCACAGGGTAATGAATTTGAGTGTGGTCCTCATTTGATAGAAGGAAATCACGAAACTTTGGACATGGATCTAAAATGATAAATGATGAGACATAGTGGAGTACCTTCAGAGTTAGTGCTTCACTCTTTTCCTTCCCTGAGCTTCTTGGTTTTGGACATCTCATAATATACAGATACCTCATGCTATCATTCCACCTCTTACCCACCAAACATAAGTAAATATTTTCTCTCTTAATTTCATTTTATAAGATGTATGTTAAAAGTGACTAGAAAAGTAACTAACACAGAAAGGAAATGGATGTAATCAAATATTAACCTTAGAAGGTGAGAAGTAATTCCCATTTCAATAGTAAAATGTCTACTTCTTGTTTATGGATGCATGTAGTCAAAGCATATAATAGTTGAGTGGTTGTAAGATTGATTTTTGTGGAAGATACTCATGTGTTTTTTATATTTATTTGAGAGAAGACTGGGCTTCAAATATCAACATTCAATATAATATTCTGTTTCTTGTTCATTTCTTTGCAAGTTTAATCTTTGTAGAGGTTAATAAACTTCAGTGAGTGAGTTTGTGCTCTATTTAGTTAATCTCTATAATGAAGGGTCATTCTGCTTCAACAAAAATGAGATAGAGGAACACATTTAACAAAGAAAAATGAGGTCTTTGACCTCAAAATTTTTACATTTAGACCTTTTTAAACATTCTATCCAGTGTTGTACTTTAACCTCTGGGTTTAAATTTAAGAACTGAAATTCTAATTCTGACCCTGTTGAGTTAGGGTAAAAGCTTATGATCTAGTTGAGTTTAACCTTTTGACATTAGGATAAAATTACCAAAAGATGGCATACAGATGTCTTTCATATAGCAAATATTCATGCTATTATAATTTACTCTTGAATTTAAAACCAAATACTAAAAGGTTTGTATAAAATAGTCTTTTGAATTTAGATATGCCTTGTGTTCCCAATATTCACTATTGTAAATAAGGTGATATTAAAAACAATTTTTGTGTTGTATTCAAAACCATATAGCACATTTTTTAGTTTATTGATATAAATAGCATTCAAAAAGAAAGAAAGCCTTAAAATATATATTGTTCATCATTTATCTATTGCATACCCATGTATCTTCTGAACTTTTGGTATTTTTTCAGTTTTGTAATGAATTTTATATAAAAGAGCTCCAGCATTGTAAGATCTGTGCGTAGCAATGTGATGTTCTAGACAGCTAAGTCATTGTGAAGCATCAAGACTTTTACATCCCAAAGTCCCAAATTCGGTCTTTGAAATATGAGAAAATTCCCCAGTTATTTGGTTTCTGTACTTGGGAATATTACTTGATTGATTCCTATTTGAAAATTCTTCATCTTTATGTCAAGCATAATGAAAGATCTTTTTATTTAAATAATTTATATAAATAAGATACAAGAAAGATGACTGTAATATGACAGCTACCTTGAGAGTTGAGAAAGAGTAAAGTTGGACTACTCATATTTAAAAGGCGAAATGTTTTGAATTATGTTTCACTTTTCTTTTTATTAGGGATTAAATATTGAATCTTTAGACAGTAAAATCTCCCTGGTAAACATTTGCTTCTGTGATTACTTTCCTTTTTCTCTTCTTAAAATACTTTAGATATCAGACAAATTTATTTCTTGTAAACTATACACTTTTGGGTACCTGTTAGAAAAGGAACCTTCTTGTTTGGATCAGTTATAATTCAACTTCCTAAAGGTGCTCAATGTAAAAGAACCACAATTCTTTCCTGAAAGTATAATTTCTGCCTATATTCTGGGAAAAATGAATGCTAAAAAATGTTACATATATCTTTAAAGCAGGAAATGCCTGACATATGCAACATCACACAAAAGTTTAACACATCAAGAGAACTTCCCCATCTTAAAGTTAGAATATTATATGCTATTGGATATTCTTTAATTCTTTGTTTTTGTTTGAATGATTCGTAGATCAAAATTTGATTACTAATTTCATGAAGAGTAGTTTCTTTTCTCATTCAATACATCCTGAACAGTTTCTCCTCCATTTACTCCTCCCAGTTCTCCCCATCACATCCTGTTTCATGGATCCACTCCCTTTCTGTTGACTCTTTAGAAAAGAACAGGCCTTCAAGAG
>OU015747.1:70389940-70413580 GCA_907169655.1 Acomys percivali
TGGGGATTACAATCGAGATGTAATGTGGTTATATATATATATATATATATATATATATATATATATATACATGTATGTATACATATGTACATGTATATATATTTATTTAAAACAGTGAAAAGTTTGGAAAGTAGATACCATGGTAATTCCAGATAGGACTTAGAAAAAAGAGTAATTATTGGATATCATCAAGTACACATTACACGTATATGAAAGTTTCCAACACAATTCTTTGCAGACTTAGAAAGGGCAAAACAAAAATCACAGTGCCGCTAAAACAGTAATGAACCACAAAAGATCTTCCAGAGGTATGGCCCTCCCTAACTTTAACCTATACTACAAAGCTATAGAAATGAAACTACAGGGCATTTGGTGTAAAAACATGTGTTGATTACTGGAATTAAATTGAAAACCCACATATAAATTCACATACCTGCAAACACCTAGTTTTTGATAGAGAAGCCAGAAACTAAAAATGGAAAAACCTTCAGCAAATGCTGGCCTAACTGGGTGTCAGCATATAATAGAATGCAAGTAAATTCATATTTATCACCCTGCACAAAACTCAACTTCATGTGCATTGTAAAAGCAGACAAATATAACCCACCTGAAGTGGAACTATTGAATAACATTGAATGCTTTGACACAGGAAACAACTTGCTGCACAGAACTCCTATAGCAGAAGCACTGATATAAAGAATTAATATATGGTATCTCATGAAACTGAGAAACATCTATAAGGAGAAAAACACCATCAACAGGACAAAACTTCAGCTGACAGAATAGGAAATTATTTTCACCAATTTTACATGACTGGAAGACTAACATAAAATATGTAAAGAACTCAAGAAACTAGAGAACACCAAACCAAATAATCAATTAAAAACTGAGGTATAGACCTAAACAAAGTGTTATCGACAATAGCTAAGAAACAATTAAAGAAATGTCCAATATCCTAAGCAATAAGGGAAATGCATATCAAAACCAGTTTGAGATTCCATCTGACTACTGTATAAATTGCAAGGATCAAAACCACAAATGATAGCTCATGCTGGCAAGGTTATGGAGCAAAAGAAACACTCCTCCACTGCTGTAGTACAAAGCTGCACAACCACTATGGAAATCATTATATTCATCTTCCAGAAACTGGAAATTGTCTACATCAAGACCCAGCTATACCATTCCTGGACATATATCCAAAGGATTCTCCACTACACCACAAATACACTTGCTGAACTATGTTCATAGGTGCTTTATTCATAAAAGCCATAGACTGTAAATGACATAGATATGTCTCAACTGAAAAATTGATAAAGAAATTGTAGTTTATTTACAAAATGGAGTTTTATTTTTCTCTTTAAAAAATGATATAATAAAACAGGCAGGCAGGCATATGAAAGAATGAAAACACAATCCCAAGTTAGGTAACCTAGATAATATTATCTGTAAAGGATAACCATGCTACAATCCACAGACACAGAAAGGCTGAGTAACAAGGAGGAATCTCAGGGGATGCATAGATATCCATGGGATGTAAAATAGAAATGAATTTTCAGGTAGACTAGGGATGGGTGGGAATGTGAACAGGAGGGAACAAGTTGTGGGGGAAAGATGGAAGGAAAGAGTAAGGGGAGAGACAACTAGAATTGGAGGGTCTTCTGGGGGCAATGTAGAAACCTACAGCAATAGAAACTACTAGAATTCTATGAGAGTGATAGTTTGGGTTTCTTGATGGCCTAGTTTGGGTTTTATTGCTGTGAAAAGACTTCACGACCACAGAAACTCTTATAAAGGAAAAAATTTAACTGAGCTGGCTGATAGGTTCAGATGTCCATTATCATCATTCTAGAAAACATGGAAACATACAGGAAAACATGATATTTGAGAAAGATCTGAGAGTTCTAGATTTTGATCCTCAGGAAACAGGAGACTGTATGCTGCACTGGGCATAGCTTGAATATGTAAGACCTTAAAGTCCGCTCCCACAGTGACATATTTGCTCTAACAGTACCATGCATACTTCCGCAAGGACAATCCTTCTAATAATGTGATTCTCTATGGTACAATCATTCAAACACATGAGTCTACAAGGGCCATAACTATTCAATCCACTACAAGGACCTAGCATCGACTACCAGTAATGGAGGATATGAAAGCTAAAAAGGCTGTCGTTTATAACCAAGGCAACTTCCACCTGTGGAATTGGGTCACCAACCCAGCCAAAAATACTTTGACCTATAATCTTCCTTGCTTGAAGATGTTTTGGCGGTAATGGAGGATCAGAACTTGTAGGAAATCAAACCAATAAATGGTCTGATTTCAGGTCCATGCCATGAAAAAGAATCCATGGCTGAAACTGCCTGGATAACCAGAAACTGCCGGAAAGGAGACCACATTTGAGATCTTTATTTGGTCCTTCCTTTTGTAGCTAAAGGAATATAGAAGAAGACAAAGGGAAGAGGAAACCTCTCTTGAAGAGGAGCAAAAGGGGTGGAGTACACCAGGAGAGCCCTGCCTACAGAATCAACACAGCAGGATCCAAAAGGGTGCACAGAGGGTAAAGAGGCAATCATGGAGCCTGCATGGGTGTTTGCTAGGTCCTTTGCATATAAGTTATGAGTATTGGCCTGTTGTTTTGTTCAATTCCTAACATTGATAGTGTGGGTGTTTCTGATTCCTTTGTTAGCTCTTGGGAACTTTTAACTCCTATTGGGTGTCCTCATCCATGCCTGATATGAAGGTATACGCCTAATCTTATTGTAACTTGTTATGTCCTGTTGGGTTTATATCTCTGGGAAGCCTTCAGAAAAGAGCAGGCAAAGGACCTAGCAAAGATAAAACTGTGGTCCTGATATATTGTATGGAAACCATAAATAATAAATAAATATAATTATAAAAATAGTATCAGAATGAGTAGGTTTCAGTTTGGATCAAATTAGAAAACCGTACTGATTATCTGAAATAGTTAAACTTTCAAGATAAAGAACATTTAAAAAGTCACCTATAATTCTTTAAATGGAAAGATAAAACTCATCTGATGTTTCCATTGTCTGATATGATTTATGGAGTTCCCATGGCATTAAACTGAGGGAAGGAAACAGCACAGCCTGTGGAATTCTTGATTTAGAGAAAAAAGGGATTTATTGAGACTAGGCAGTGAGTATTCCTAAAAACAAACACTAAATTGGAGTACGTTGAACTAAATCGGCACTTGGGAGTTCTATAGAAGATCGACACATTTGGAGAGTGAATACAAGACATAATCTTACTTTGAAACCAGAAATGCATTCCTAAACATTTTCTCAATGGGTATGAAAACTTATAACCACAGGAAAACTTTCATGTAGACTCTCATCATTATTGCTAAGAAAAAAAAAGCAAGATTTCCTCAAAAGCTGATTAAGAAAAAGTATTGTGACATATGTATTTGTAATTACAGATTTATTGTTTAAAGTTAAAAATAAGTGAGGTATCAAGAAAAAAGAATTTATAAAAACCCTAAATGCATGATGCTGAGTGAATAAAGACAATCCTAACAGTCTAAAATTTTTATGGTCCTGATGATAGGACATTTTGAAAAAGCAGTGACCATTGAGATAAGATGACCACAGATGACACATATTGGAGGGACATATAATGAGATGATTGGTTGAGAACATGAGGTTTCAAGAAATATAGCACCACTAGATGGTATCCTGTAAATATCAAGCCATGACATGTTTCACTTTACAAAATCATAGAACTTTATACCTAAATATTTAAATTTAATGTATGCCAATAAAAATACCAAGAAGTAAGAATACCCCAGAAAGAATCTATGTACACAGAGTGACAGAAACTTTAGTTTGAACCTCTGTTTCTTCTAAAAGAGATGGCACATAATTGTATCAGATTAAGGTAATTTGCAAGTTAGTCAAATTAGATGTCAGAATGAAAAATGACCTTTTTATAAATATGTGTTCTTGATAATAAAACGGTTCCCTACCAAGCATGTGCTAAATTTTCTGAGACCATTATTCATGTATAAAGGAAACAAATCATTATACAAATGGATACCAGATGGTGAGAAACTGTTTTTGTCATAGTTCAAGTGGTTATCTACAAATTAATGTGAGAAATATAAAATGACCCATATGGGTATTGGATAGAGTTATAGCAATAATAAAATTTTATCTTTAGCTTAGTATAGACACATAGTGTTATAAGTACAAATGTTTGCCAGTATGAGTGTGGACACCTTAATTTACATGTATGTGTTTCTCTCCAGCTGTCCATGCATAATAGGTATGAAACTCCATCAGCAACATTCATACCCAGCCCAGATAGTAGTTTCTAATGATACCTTCCATTGAAAGGAACCATAGAGCTTCTTAGAGCCATAGTAGGAAGTGTACAGAATGTATCTGGATTTTGCTCTACTCAAAAATAACGTCAGAGAAGGGTAGCAGCTGTAACAAAGATGACAGAGTAAAAGAATACAACTTGATAAATACACTTTGCACACACACATAAATACATCGACACACATTGTTAACAAATCATCATCAGTGTGAAGGCAATAGACATTTTATACATCATTTATACATTCAGGTAGATCATTTTGTATGAACAAATGCTTGTTTTATTCTTAGGTAAATGCTAGAAAGTGAGTGGTCAAGTCTTATAGTAAAATTGTTTATGAGTGCTAGATGTTATGCTTATGTAGCTTGCATCATTGTACATTTATATTAATATCAATTAAAATTAATGTTCTTATCCAACCTTGCCAATTAAGCCTGACATAGTTTTTTAATTCTATCTACTTGTCTGTCTGTCTATATTCTATAACTGCACATTTAACCTTTCATTAAATTATCAGTTTTAGGAAGAGTAGATTTGACTTTTTCATAGTATAGATTTAATATATAATATATAATGTTTTATTGACTGAGAGGAGCTGTTTGGTGATTTAGATGAAAATATCCCCCATGGGCTCAGGAATTCAATGCCAGTTCTTAGCGTCATTTGAATGGTTATAGGAGTGTGGCCTTGAGAGAGAGAGAGTGTGTGCCACGGATTGTTGCATGGCTTTGATGTTTAAAAGCCTGAAACCATTCACAGTTTTCTCTCTGCTTCCTGTAGTTTGACATGAGAGTTTTTTTTTATTATTTCTGCTGCCAGATATCTGCACCATAATGGAGATGAACTCTTAATTTTCAGGAACCATAATCCCAAATAAACCCTTTCTTCTGTAAATTGCCTAGTTTATAGTTTTTATTACAGTAAGAGAAAAGTAACTAATATATTCTAATAGTAAACTTTATTCATAAAATTACATTAAATGGTCCTGAATTAATTTTATTTATTTGAAAAACTTTCTGAAAAATGAATAATCAAAACAGGAGTCTAAGTCTACAAGATGACTACTAAACTTACTGTGCAATCATAGGTGAGAAAAATAAAAGTGACTAGACGAGGAGGAATAAAAGTAATTTATATTTCATTTAGAAACCATGTCTTTATTTTGCTGTATTAGTGGTTAGTAACAATCATACATTATTTATGCAAATAGCTGTAATATGGAAACTGAGTTGTGGTGCCTGGGAATTCTAGGCTATTTCTACCATGACTTCTAGTATATCAACTTTGAAAAAGAATCCAAGCATTTCACTTAATCCAAAAGAATGGTTACATTTCATACATAGATGGCTTTGGCATGATGTAAAACTCAAAAGAATAAGACAATTACATTAAAGTATCTATAATCTGAATTACAAACAAAATAAAAATATATGGCGATATTTAATTTTGCTGAAGAAATGAGATTCTTTAATCCCTACCTCAAAGAAGGAAAGGGAGTATTGTGTATAATTAACAAGTTAGAAGACACATGTGTATGATAATATTTTAGGAGTGTGATATAAAAGCTGTAGACATGTGTTATACACTAAGGGCTGCTTTTACATAATCCAGTTATTGCGAAGGAGTCTCTTATAGTTGACATAGTGACCAATTTGGGAACTAGTTATTAAAAATAATCATCTACTGTGTATTGCCAAATGAAGTTTTTCTAGTCAGGTTGAAAAACGCTTTAACCCATGTTGTAACCCCTGGTCCAAACCTCAGGGAATGGGTAAGAAAGAATAGATGGATATATGCAGTGAAACAGTGTGTGCTGGTCACGCTAGTGTCATTACACATGTGTACTCACAGATGCTTTAAATGAACACCTGAGACCTGCAAATGAATAAAAATACAATATGAATGGTGGAAAGTCATGTAAGTGAGGCAAATTGAGTGTACTAATGAGTTCTGTTGCTATCTATGTAAAACCTTTATATAAAGTAGCACTATGGTCCATTTTATACTTGAGTGAATAGATTTATATAGACAAGGTAGATTATATTTTAGGAAATTTAATCTATTATTTCTATAAAATATATTGTACTAAGTAAATGTTTTCAAAACAAGAATATATTCTCTAAATATACTCCAATTGGTAATATAAAGGAGATAAAATCAAACAAAACTTTTGACCTTTCCTTAAATTGGAGTGTATAATACAATTGTGGCATCTAAAATAAAGTGAAAGCACAGAACATTTTAGAAAATAAATAATATATAGATCTGTAAATTTATATTTTCACTTTACTTTTTTGACATTAAATAATAATTCCATAATTTTCTCTTTCTTTTTTACCTCTAAAATCTCTCATACACTCACTGTTCTCTTTCAAGTTGTTGTTTCATAAATATAAATGCACAAATATGCATGTATGTGCATATATGTGTATATATATAGTTTACATTAATGTTTTAGATTATATAATCCAGCAGATATCTAGTCAAATTTCAGTCTATATACATATTATATATAATGCACATACAATATATATACATATATGTATATATATATATGTACACACACACATATATATGCACACAGCATGTGTATTATTGTGTAGTCAAGAAAGATATTTCCACCTCAACTTAGCATTGTTATGACAATCACTTAAATACACACTCTCAGTCTACCATAATCTAAGTAATCTTTCACCTTATGCCTGAGAGATGGATAAGCTTTTAGAAGAGCTTTTTGAAGCAGCTGCTTTTTTATAGGATGAGAGTTCAGTTTCTAGCACCCATATGGTGGCTCATGATTGTCCATAGCTCAAATGAGAGGAAATCCAATGCCTTCTATGGCCTCTGTGCACTTCAGAAATACACATGGTGCTTATGTGTACATGAAGGCTTTCCCTCATACACATAAATAAAACCAAGCCAAAACCAACCAACGAAACAACAAACAAATAAGAAAACAAGAACAGACCAAATGCCAGAAAACAAAATAACCCCTCAAGTAAAATAACAAAACAATAAATCACACAACAAATAACCTTCGATGTTTGTAGGTAGCTCAGTAATCTACAGGGTGTTAAGATAGTAAAAAAATAAATAGCCCGTTATTTTAAGAGATATTTATTAGAAGGTGAAACAGAAGGATGTTCTAAGGGGAAGTGAAAAGTTCCACCTCACAGAAAAACCTATTACATTCCAAAAGTACGTAATGCGTTTAGAAAGTCCCTGAAACTGATGAAGTTCATTATTCCCCTCCTTCCCCAAAGATTTAGAAACAATAACAACTTTACTGAGACACCTCAGAGAAGCCAAACTGAGTTGAAGAAGGAGCTGACTTGTAAATGTAAAGACCAGTACATACCTATGGAAAAACCAAGAACATCCTAACTATCTGGTAATGACTTAAACAAAGAGATATTGAAAGGAAACTCTTGAAACTGTTGAGCTGCCTACAAGATATATAGTGTGCTCCAAATGACTTTTCATGTCCTGTCACCATTGATGAGGTGAACTTTTGTTGATACAGCCCTTTTATCAGTCATTTCTACTTCTGTCATTATAAAAGTAACCATATCCTGTAAACCACTGTGGAGGTTTGAAAGAAAATATCA
This sequence comes from Acomys percivali, assembly GCA_907169655.1. Classification (NCBI taxonomy): domain Eukaryota; kingdom Metazoa; phylum Chordata; class Mammalia; order Rodentia; family Muridae; genus Acomys; species Acomys percivali. The sequence continues at coordinate 70,397,890 of OU015747.1, forward strand.
CTGATTTGCACCTAGAGAGTGACAGGACTAGAGGGTGTGACATTGTTGGCGTAGGTGTGGTCATTTTGGAGAAAACATGATTCATTCAATTCCTGTTGCTTGCTGATCCAGTTGTAGAATTCTCAACTCCTTCTCCAGAACCATGTTTGCCTGCATTCCACTATGCTTCCTGCCCTGACAATAATGGAATAAACCTCTGAATGGTTAGCCAGCCCCAATTAAATGTTATCCATCGGGTTTGATGTGGCCTTGGTGAATCTTCACAGAAATAAAACTCTAAGAAAAAGTTGGTACCAGAGACTGGGGATTTGCTCTGATATCACAGACTATGTTTTTATTTTGAAGACTATGAGACACTTTGGGAATTAAGACCTGAAAATGTATTGACCAAATTAAGTGGAACTTAATGGATAGTTAATAGCATGGAAGACAGTGGTGCTGTGGGTGAGTTGAACTTCTGGGGTCAGACTCAAGAGGTTTCAAAGAAGAAGAATATTTGTAGTGGAAAAGAATATTGTAGTGGCCTACAGACTGTTCTTGTGATATTCTGGCAAAGAATGTGGCTGCTTTTTAACGTTGTGGGAAAAGTCTGCCTGAAAATTAAAGAAATTTGGAAACAAAACATCCTATTCGATTAATTCAGCTTGTTTTTTTATTAAATAATATTTCTTCATCTGACTTATGAATTAATATCAGATACTATGTAAACATTTTACTAGATATGGGTAATATGAATACATCCTTTTACAATGTGACTTTTATAATACTATTTATCTTATTTAGAACATTTTAAAAATTTAGCTATTGACTGTACTTTGGTCCAAATTTGTTAAAATAATCATAGTCATGTAATTTTACAGGTACATATGATTTTTATTTTGTTAAATATATATATATATATAAATTAATAAATTTAAAATTTTTAGAAAGTTTGAGTTTAAATGAAAAGCAGAATATGCTATAAGATAATTAGAATAGAAAGAAATTTCAGCTAAAGCAACAATATTAATTTAGTATAAAAATGTTTCAAATTCTCTGATTACTTCTAGCAAGGCAACAAATATAGGAGGACAAATTAGTTGATCTTCTAATAGGATATCAAGAACTGAAAAGACATTCACATATAATTGGCACATTAAGTGAACTTTGCAGAAACTGAAATACAGGACAAATGCTATTGTTTGGGAAATCTATTGGAAAGAAAAATGAGTTTTCATAGTAACATGTCATTTTTACTTTCCCTTTAAAACAGGGTTGTTCTTAAGGAACATTTATTTCTATTGTCAACTGATTTTTTGTGTTTTCACTTTTGCTGTTTGGTCAATCAAATTCCCTATATGCATTAGGGTTACTAAATGAGTTTCAACTTTTATTCTAAATAAAAGAAAACACATTAGTACTTGTTAAATTTGGTATTATTTCATTTATAATTGCAACAATAAATGTCTGAAAGACACCCAAATGTTCAGTGCTTAGGAAATATATATGTAATATTGTCAATTTACTCATTTTAGCTCATAAGGTTATAGTTCACTTTATCAAGGAAACTGGGGAAGTTAGAATTTGAAGCAGCCAAAAGTAGATGCAGAGAATTATTGTATGAATGAGCATATAGAAAACATATTACTGTTATACACCTGGAGAGATAGGGATAGTCAACTGTTGTTGAAAGAGCACAAGAGCTTGTTTTAACATTTCTGGTGGAATTATCATCATCATCAGGGAACAAGTTAAGCTGATATGTCATCTAAAGTGGAGAAAATGATTGAAAAGGTTGATTGTACTTGCCACCCTGTCCTTCAACATCTGGCTGTTTTCCAGAAGATGTGATAATAATATTTTGATAATGTATTCTTCTCTCCATAACTAAAGCTTAATATAAAAGCATATGAATACAATTCAAAATTAAAACAATAGAAGACAGGCACATAACAGAAAGATGTTATGACCGAACTTTTTTCAAATAAGTATTTTTAAGAGCTAATATTTTGTTAAAGAATATGGCTTTTAAAGCTTAATTTATGATAAGACATTTGCAGAAGTAGATCTTTCAAGAAAGTGTTATAGAATCAAAATGAAGTTCATGTTGCTTATTGTGAATTTGGAAAGGATGTATGGCTTATAAAGGGGACATTTTGATACCGAATGTAATTATTTTATTATCAAAGATCATTAACAAAAAAACACATTAAATTTGTGGAATTTATGTTAAAGCAACATATTTTCTCTTTGTTTATCATTAAGATTAAAAAAAATCAGTTTGAATGTCTTCAAATTATTTTCTTTACCACTATTTGCTTTAGAATGAACTGGAGAACTGACCTGTCTTATGCACAGTAGACAATCATGTTAAGCTCATGCACATACACATTTTATAGCATTCTCACTAATATTATTACTAATACTGTATGTTAAGCATATTTTCATTTTCTAAGATATAAAGTTGTAAATAGAGCTATTTAATCAGTTGTTTTCCTGACTGACTCTCAAATAAATATCTAATGAAAATATGGTTCTTTTTCTGTCTAACATATCTAGTTACTATTTTTATATATGTATAAAATATGGGGAAATAAGGCTTTATATATAATGCATTTTTTTCTTTTTCATTCTCCATTTTCCTTTTTCTTGATGAAACCTTATTATTTCCGACTAATCCTCCTTCTCTTTTCATGAGCTGCTACTTTCTCATTTTGATGCAATATTCACATAAACCACTGCAGCCATGAGTCATGCAACCTGACCAATATATAAATTTAACCTATTAGAATCACCTGAGAACCTTCAAGAAGTAGAAACTCCTGAGCCCTATTGTTAGGATTTAACAATAGAGTGACACACAACAGAACTAATAAGGAGATATTTACTTGGGAAGAACAGAAGTAGAGAGGAATTAGGACATGAGTGGACATGAGGGTAGAGAGGCAGATGCAGAGAGTGGGTGAGATAGATAGATGATAGGGAGAAAGAGAGAGAGAGAGACAGGGAGAGACAGGGAGAGAGAGAGACAGGGAGAGAGAGGGACAGGGAGAGGGAGAGAGAGAGACAGGGAGAGAGAGGGAGAGAGAGAGAGGGAGAGGGAGAGAGAGAGGGAGAGGGAGAGGGGAGGTGGAGGAGGCCAGTTGCTTCTTTAATATTTTTTTGCCTCTCACACATACCTAATTGTGGGTGGCAAATGATGATGTCAGAGGTTGCTAAGCAACCTAGTGTCAGATAAGATCAGCTAGCAGTCTGGTAGATTTGCTTGTCTCTTAAAGTTTCTAACCAAATGCTAATTCATGTCAGTACCTAAGTACCAATGCTCCTGCAGTTGTGACAGTTAAAGATCATCTGCTGAAGCTGATGAAAATGTCTCCTATAGAGGAGTCTTGGGATCTTATTCTTCCATATCCCAATAATAATGTATAGTTTGCCTATTACTATCCACCTCTTAAAATAATGAAGCAATAATTTTAGTTAATGACAGTTTAGCATTATTAATTCCTTTCTATAAAATTATCTTTGGAATAGAAAGTATCATTAACCCCATCCAGTACTGAGACATTTGTCTTAGCTTTGACCATATTTGGGGTTGGTCTACTTGTACAACTTTAGGAAGAAAATGAATGGACAAGCTGCTTTCTTTTTTTTCTTATAAGTAAAATTAACATAAATAGTTGGTATCTTATATCACAGTTTAATACTAAAATTCTAGATTCACGTAGCTAGTCCCTTGTCTTCCAAAATTATAAATGTATATAAGTTTTGTAATGTGGCTTTGATTTTCATTTCAGTATACTAGACCTTATGTAAAAAGCTACATAAGTATGTTTTTAGAACATAAAAATGAGAATTAATTTAAAAGTTTAAAATTTTTAATTTTGTCTTTCAATATTTTTAGAGTTAATTATTATTTTATTTCTCATTTAAGGATTTGAACATTTTTTTCTTACAAAACATATACTGTTTTCTTTTCTCTCTTCCAGATGAAATGACATAAATCAAAATTTAAAGTGAAAAAAGATAATTTTAACCAGAATTAATTTTTTTTCTTTGCATGGATCCAGTGAATCTACCCAAATTTTATGCCATCTGTTTTTACTTTTTCTGTATAAAACTGTTGAATACATTGGATCTTCCAAGGGTAAAGGTAAATGAAAGTAAAAATATAACTCTGGTGATATTTGCACAAGAATTGTATATTCCTAAAATACAATCAGAAGTCATTCAGAAATCATGAATAGTTATTATAATACTCCACATCAGAATTTTTCCATTTTTTCTAAATTTATCAAAAAGTATCAAAATTAACTTATTTTGTGCTTGAAGTAAAATTTCCTAACTTTTGTCCTCCTTTTGGTGCTTACGTTGCATTCTCAAATACGCATAGACGCATAGCAAAAAACAAAAACAAAAACAAAAACCATAATGAACTGCTTAAACAGTAACAATATAATATGTACCAGTTCCACAGCCAAGCAATCCATGATTTAAGCACTATTTCAGTTTGTTTCTAAAGAGATCTCCTCTATGCCTTGTGGATAGTGGAGCAGTCCCAGAAAAAATATGTTTTATTGACATGGGTAAGAATTAGTCAAGGACACAATGCCTCACACCTATGCATTATTATAGCATTCCCTGTATGGGTCATCCTCAGAGTTGTTAAAGTCTTACTTTTGGCCTTCCTGATTGCATGGGAAGGGTCCTGGAAACTCAAACTCTGAACCCTGTGATTCACTCAACTGTGAGGTGGGACAGTGTCTCAAGGGAAGGGAAACCTGAGACATGGGAAATCAGGAACCACATAGCTCTGAGAAGATGCATTCCCAGCAGAGGCTTTGTAGCCCCAAGGACAGGTTTCCCCAACTGCATATTAGCTGAGGATTACAGGAGCCTCAGCCCTGCTCCTTCTCTAGCCATTTCAGCTTCCAAAGTAGGGGTGGGGATTTCTCCAGCCTCAGTTGAGCTGAGGAGCTGAGGAATCTCAGCCCCACTTCTTAGTTGTTTTATTTTATTTTTTTCTGGCTTCTTGGTTTCTTCTGATAAGAGAGTCACACAAGGAAACAAATCTGTTAAAAGAGATTAATTGGATGAATGAATTCAGGAGAAGAGGGATGAGCCATTAGTGGTTGCCTCTGCTTCCAGGAAAAGTCAGCAGAGAAGTGACTACATTAAGCCATTTTATCAGGTATTTTAGGGGACAAAGATTTTTAAGGCAGAGATTTGCAGAGTGATGATTAATGGTATTTCAAGCACTGAGCTTAGAGGAGCTTAGAGATTGGGAGTTTTTCTTCAGAATTTTCATCTAAAATTAGCTTAATCTGTGGCCACTGAGGGCTGCAAATGACCTTTGTTTGAGCATCATCTTCAGCCTACTGCCCCAATATATCTGACAGACATATTTGTGAAGCAGCAACTATTGAGGACTTGCTTACCCTCTCCTGGCAAAGTTTGGAACTTGACTCTGCCTGCATCCAAGCTTGTCAATTTTGAGGCAGAATTATGTCTGTGATAGAAATGTGGACTTTTTGCCCAGTGACTTTTTTGCCATATTTGCAGTCATCTCCATAAGGAGGTTCTTAGATGTTCATCATATTCTCTCAGATAGGCTGTGTATTACCAGGTGTTGTCTTTAAAATAGTAAAAAAACATCTTTAAATGCCATATTCTGTATGTCTCTGAGGTTTTTGAAGACCTTATCTAAATATTCTACCTTATCTATCTATAGAAGTATACCAATCTGTTATACCTGTGATGCATATTCTTGGGATAACAACTACAGTAGTAATTGATATGACCATTATCTGATCAACTAATATTTAACTTGTATAACTTACTTATTCTAAACAGCACTTTCAAAGCATTGGAAGTAATCCATGTATTATAATTGAGTTGTATGGGTACAATACCACAAATTAGAGTATATATATATATATATATATATATATATATATATATATATATGAATAATAATCTTATATTTTAATTCTATACCAATATATCTAAAATTAAAGTTATTTTGCATCTATATACAAAATTATATACCAGTGAATTAAAAATAACCTTGTGATTAACAATTAAGGCACTAAGTGGAAAAACAGATTCATTAATCTATTTTTGTCCTTTCCTTCTTGTATATGTCCTTTCTATATTTACCCTTCTTTCTTTTCAGCCCCTATCTCCAAACCTAAGAAGATAAAGGAGAGACATCCCTGAGTCCAAACATGTTTTCTCTTTAAATAAGATCAATTATAATTTATAACCAACCATTAATGAAAATAAACATCTATCACCCAAGAAAGCAGTACAAAATCATGTCAGAAATAACCTTTACTCCCCATATGGGGGACACACAAGGAGAATGTGCTGCTATCTAGTACATATGAACAGAAGGTCTTGGTCTACATCATATATCGTCCTTGGTTGGTACATGAGTCTCTGTGTTGTAGTGTGGTTTTCCTGTATTATGTTTCTAATATATGCTTATGAGTTACTATAGACCATGCTTGTCATTCTGGGTCTGAGTTACCTAACACATGATAATATTTTCTACTTTCACCCATTTGTTGGCAAATTTCAAGATTTCCATATTTTTAATAGCTGAGTAGTATTCCATTGTGTAAATGTTCCATAGTTCCTTTATCCATTCTTCAGTTGAGGGGCATCTAGATTGTTGCTAATTTCTGGCTATTAAAAATAAGGCCGGGATGTACATAGTTGAGCAAATGTCCTTGTTGGTATGGGTAGACAAAAGCTTCTCTCTGTTCTAAGTGTGAAAGTTGCCTGTGTGTACAAAACAAGCAATGGTAGTTTTCTCAAAAGGATGAGTGGGTGCTTAAGACTGCTCCCCTATAGAGATTAGCTAACTATTTTTATATGTTCTGTATACAATAAAATGGCTAATGTTCCAGTTTGTTGTGTATTTTGTCCAATTCCAGGAGAGGTTTCACAACTCACTTTAACCCAGTTTATTCTATAAATATATTTGTGTGGCTGCTTTTTCTTCCTTATCCTGTTTTCCTAGTCATGTTTCCAGGATCATGTTATACAAAATACAACACTGGCTTGTATAATTCCACCCTTTTAATTATAATATCTGCTATATACAGGAAAGGAATTTATCCTGTGTTCTAACAAAGACACCTATCCATTTAAGATGATAGTGTCAAACACACACCATGTGTGATCAATAGGACAGAGTTGACTGCACGGCAACCTAAGTACTGAAATAAGAATTACAAAACACCAGTGTTAGTACACAAAATAGAGTAGATAAGAAAAGGAAATCTTTCTTCCACATAATAATAAAAACACTAAATGCACAGAAAAAAGAAAAATATTAAAAGTAACAAGGGAAGAAGGCTAAGTAACATATAATGACAAACCTTTCAGAATCACACATGCCTTTTTATCAAAGACCATAAAAGCCAGAAGGACCTGGACAGATGTCTTGCAAAACATAAGAGACCACAGATGCCAGTCCAGACTATGCTACCCAGCCAAATTTTCAATAATCGTAGGTGGATAAAACAAGATATTAAATGACAAAAACAAAATTAGACAGTACATATCCACAAATAGCTTTAGAGATAATACTAGAAGAAAAACTCCAACCCAAGGAGGCTGCCTACATGCAGAAAAACATATAAAATAGATCATTTTACTTTAGCAAAACAAAAATTAGAGAAGCACAAAAAGACATTACCACAATCAGCATCAAAATAAAAGGACACAACAGTCACTATTCACTAATCTCTCTCAATATCAATTATCTCATCTCTCCAGTAGTACGCATCATTTTACTACTTACAAGAAACCCACTTAAGCTACAGAGATAAGCATTACCTGAGAGTAAAGAGCTGGTAGAATCTTCCAAGCAAATGGACACAAGAAAACAACTAGATCAGCCATTATAATATATAATAAAATAGGCTTTTAACCAAAATTAATCAAAAGACATGAGGAAGAACACTTCATACTCATAAAAGAAAAACTGAATCCAGATGACATCACAATTCTGAACAGCTATGCACCAAACACAAGGACACCAACATTTGTAAAAGAAAGATTAATAAAGCTTAAACCACACAGTAAACCAGACACATTAATGGTGGGAATGTTCAACAACCCCATTTCACCAAAGGACAGATGAATGAAACAGAAGTTAAACCAAGAAATAATGCAACTCATTCATGTCATGAATCAAAGTGAACTAAAGATATACACAGAAATTTTCACCCAAACAAAAAAGATCATACTTTCTTCTCAGCATCTAACATCACCTTCTAAAACGTTGATGATATAATAGTTCACAAAGCAAACCTCAACAGATACAAAAAGACTGTATTTATATCTTGTATTCTATAAGAACACCATGGGTCAGGCTGAACCACAATAATAACATAAAAATTTTAAAACACAATTCTACCTGACCTTCAAAGAAGAGCTAAGACAAAAACTTTTCAAACAACTCCACAAAATACAAATAAGGGGTGCTAAATATAGAAATTAAAGACTAAGGCAGATGTTAGGATAATAGGTATCAGGCAGCAGGTATTATATTTTACAGAGGTTATTAGATGAGCATGGGGGGAGAAGGAAAGGGGCAAACGGGTACCGGGGGAGGAGAGAGAGAGAGAGAGAGAGAGAGGGAGGGAGAGAGAGAGAGGAGAAAGAGGTGGATCTAGAGAGGGGTAGAAAGGAGAGATATAGGAAGTAGAGAGAGGTAAAAAGAGATAGAGAGAGAGGGGGGAGAGGGAAGGAGAGAGGAAGAGAGAACTAGAGAAGTAGAGAGGGAAGTAGAGAGATAGAGAGATAGAAATAGAGAGAGACACATGGAGGGTCTCCTCTTTTATATCGCCCTGTGCAGGGCCATGCCCCCATGGCAGGTAAGTAGTGACATCACAGGTAGGTGAACTGTAGCAGTCCTAACACTCCTACCTTTTCCTATATTTAAAAATGAGGAACATTGGATTGTTTTTATATAAGGTAAGTTAAAGTATGTAAATGTAGGTAATGGAGAAAAGAGATAGAAAAAAAGTAATAGTAACAAAATTTCCAAATTATATCATGAAGAGGAAGGAAAAATTTTGTCCTGAAAGTTTAAGGTAGAAGGCAGGCTATGTCAGCCATGTCCTGTAGCAGATAGGGACCTAGGAGTGTTGGGGGAAGCTGGAGTACACCATTTCAGCCTTTTGTAAATGGATAAGAAGCGAAGTAATCCTCTTAAATACTTCCTACTGACAGTAGGGTGATGATAGGGGATTTAAAAGGTTGAAATGTTTGCCATGTTCTAGAAGAACAGGCTGCTGTATTTCCTGTCCACGGTTTGAGAACATCTGCAGCTGGTAAGATTAAGGCAGGTCCAGCTAGCAGGAACAATATAGGTTCAGGTGGCATGATTTCTGAGATGGTACGGGAGCACTTTTGGGCAGCTGCTTTGACGATGTCCCAGATGTAGGAGATCTGGCAGGATACTGGGACACATGTGTGGGCAGAAGACAAAGTTAGTAGGTCAGGGAGAAATTTTCCTTTTAGATGTACCTTTGAAACTCTTGAGAGAATAAAGAGAAAAGGCTTGAAACAATGTTAACAGTCTGTGAAAATTTTGGGAGAGTAAAGAAAGTCTGGATATGGGAGCTTCCTTCCATTTACCCCATTGTTGGCAATAATTAAAAACAGTTTACTTTTGGAAATGTCCAAGTTTGTTTACAGAGGCATGTAAGCTTTAAGGCGGGTGTTTTTAATGGTGTGTCACGAGGAACGGGCGCCTGGTTTTTTCCCATGGGGAGGTGAGGTCAGTAAGCCACTAAGGCATCTCCAAGAAAGGTTAGTGACCCAAGGGACTGGTGCAGACTAGTTAGTAGCTTGTCAGCACTAACTAACGACCAGAAGCCTAGCTCAACAGATGAGCTAGACACTGCCAAACTCAACAGATGAGTTAGCGACAGGGATGTAGCTACGAGTGCACTCGAAATTTTTAGCTGCTGTCACATAACAGCAGAGAAAGCTACACCAGGAAACTCACCCAAGGTGGACAAGCCTAGTTGAAAGTCAGTGAAGAGGACCAGGAAGTCCCCTGGCCCCAGTCAATCAAAGAAGGCTAGCAACCTCTCTAACTAGAGGGAAACGTTTATGCTACTAGGAAGGGAGAATTTAGCTTGTGTTGGGTGTAGAAAGGGGGCAAACAGGTAGTTAGGGACTGGCAGTCCACTTCCAGATGCATATTACACCCACTGCATTGTGGCTTCCAGGACCATCAGTGAAAATCCCAACAAGGTGATCATTCCATCTCCACCCAAAAATGACTCTCCTCAACTTAATGAGGAACTATGGCGGGCTGTGGAGAAGAAAAAGTGTTCCTTATGTTCCTCATTTTTAAATATAGAAAAAGGTAGGAATGTTAGGATTCTGCAACAATCCTCCTACCTGTGATGTCACTCCTTACCTGCCACGGGCGTATGGCCCTGCCCAGGGCCATATAAAAGAACAGACCCTCCACATGGCTGTCTCTCTACTTCTCTATCTCTTCCCTACTTTCTCTGTCTCTCCTCTCTTTTTCTGGGGATACCCCTTACCACTTTCCTTCTCCCTCCAATGCTCATCTAGTAAACTCTTTAAAACATAATATCTGTCTGGTACCTTGTAGTCTATCATCCGCCTTTTGTTTTATTTTTTATATAGAACATTGGTACCAAAACTGGGTACAAACTTCCAAGGACCTTCCCACCTGATCTCCTACTTTCTTCCCTCTCTATACAACCAGCTGGGACCCCATTCCACCTAAAAATTTTTACTACTTTGCTCTCTCCAGGGTCCTTAAATCACAGATCTCTCCGCCGCATCTGCATGGCTGCACTCACCCCACCAATGCCAGACCTGGTAACATACCTATGGATTTCAAGCCCCACCCCTGTCCATATCCTCCATCAGCCCTGGCCTTCTGTGGTTACAGCATACATTTTTTTCTCTGATTGGACTCTAAGTCCCCCGGAATGCATGCTTATAACCTGAGGTGGTCTATTTTGATTCCAAGAGAGGCCCAGAGGTTTGATCCCTACTAGGCCCCTCATGGCTCCGAGCCTCTGGCTTCATTTTTCCTGCTGCACAGCCATTGCTGCTACAGTCACCATACCAGGTGACACCCCAGCCATAGGCACCCCCAGCACAGCAGCTACAGCCATGCACACAGGTCACACACTTGCACCCTTATAAGTGTACCATGTGTAGTTACTCCACCATGACTCTGAAAGGGTTAAGAGTCCATCAGCAGCACAAGCATTCATTCTGTGACAACTTGCCAAAATTCGAGGGACAGCCCCTCAAGCCTACCACTGGAAAACGAGATAGCTCGCCACCCCTCTTCCAGCAACACTGAAGAAAATTCAGACCTCAATTCTTGGACTGTCCTCCAAGAATAATTTTGTAGCTAAGGCTTCTAGGAAGCTTGTGAATGACTTTTCTCTAGATTTGTTGCCTGTGAAGAAGCGGACAAGGATTGACGAGATAGCAAGCAATTACAGAGCAAAGTCAACCAGACCAAACTGCAGGAAGATGTGATCATCAATGTCAAGGATGAGAAGGAGGAAGAGGATAACAACAAAGTTGAGATAGAGGTTGAGCTGTACAGGGAAGAAGAGCCAACGGAACCCATTATGGGGGTTCCCACTTCCTTTTCAGCCCAATAGATTTGGGCCAGAGACACCAGTGAGCCCCAGAAGGAGCCCAATTACAATGCCACCAATAGGGCAGAAATTGAATTTACACTTTCCGAAGATGAGGAGGATTATTATGGCTCTTAAACACGCATGAAAGATTATCAAGTATCCAATGCAGCTCTGCTGAACACACAGCCGCCTATCTATGGGACGGAACACAATAACAAAAGTACCAATTTTCATGACTCTGGAAGGCTTTACTATTGTAAACACTGTGAGTTCAATAATAAATCTGTCAGGATTGTTAGCACCCACTACCAGCAAATGCACCCATACATTAAATTCAACTTTAAGTATATCTTGGACCCCAATGATCACAGTGCAGTGTACAGGTGCCTGGAATGCTACATTGACTACACCAACTTTGAAGACCTTGAACAGCATTATGGTAAACATCACCCAGAGGCCATGAATGTGCTCAACTTTGACCATTTGAACCTTATCTACCGATGTCGGTTTTGTTCCTACAGAAGCCCGAATGTCAGAAGCCTGATGCCTCATTACCAAAGAATGCATCCCATGGTGAAAATCAACAACACCATGATATTTTCAAGTTATGTTGTAGAGCAACAGGAAGGGCTGAGTGCTGAGTCCCAGACCCTGTAGGAGATTCTAAATTCAGCTCCCAAGAGCATGGCAACATCCACTCCCATGGCTCATGCGGTGGTATGCCAGCTACGTATAACAAAAACACTCCTCACAAGAACTTTACTCCAGAATGTGAAAACCAGAAGAACCCTTTGGTCAACACCATTGTCATTTATGATTGTGATGTCTGCTCATTTGCGAGTCCCAGCATGCACTGTCTTGGTTCACTATCAGAAGAAACACCCCGAAGAAAAGGCCTCGTACTTTAGGATCCAGAAAACTATGGGCATGGTGTCTATGGACAGAGTCTTTGCCCTTTCCCAATTATCATTTGAGGCGGGTGCTCCAATGTCTCCCAAAATGTCCAACATGGGTTCCCCTACCCCCACAGCCTCCCCCACTAGACCTCAGTACTGAGCTTTACTACTGCAAACCCTGATCCTAGAGCAGTCGGTCAGTTATGGGGGTGCTTGTTCACTATCAGAAATGACACCCAGAAATAAAGGTCACAGCCAGACAGGCTCCTCCCACAGATGCCATGATGAGAATGGCCAAAAGGCTCCAAGAGTCTCCTCTGCCTCCTGCCTCCCTGCAGCTGAACCAGAGCAGTTCTGAGAGAGATTGCCCTATTGTGGAGACGGAAATTTTTTTTGCCAGCACTGTGATTATGGGAACCAGGTGGTCAAAGGTGTCCTCATTCATTATCAGAAGAAGCACTGGGACTTCAAGGCCAATGCTGATGTAATCAGGTAGCACACAGTCACCATCTGAAACCTCTGTGACCGAAACCAGGAGCCAGCCAGTTGTGTGCTTCTAGTATGGAATGGGACAAAGCGAAACTTCGAGTGCTCAAATGTAGGCAGTGCTTATATACTTCCCCCTATTTCTCTGCACTGAGGAAACATACCAAGAAAGATCATCCTTCCCTGAAGGGCACAGTCACATCCATCATGCGATTGGCATTTCTAGATGGCTTGATAAAAGCTGGCTACCACTGTGAGTGGAGCATCTACTCTCACGTGGAGCCCAGTGGTTTGCTTCTGCATTACCAAAGGAGGCATCTTGAGCATTATGTAGATTACACTTACATGGCTACAAAACTGGACTGGACCAGACCCATCCTCTCCCACTCTCACCATGCCAGCTAAAGCCAAAACATAGAGGTGCAGGGACTGTGTTTTTGGAGCTGTCTCCATCTGGCACATCACCAATTATTACCAGGTTTTCTGCTCCTGGGCCATGAATGGTGATGAATCTGTGTTGCTGGGTATCATCAAGGAGAAAGATGGCCTGGACAAGGCCATGCTTTCACCAGAAGAGTTGATAGGCCCTGTGAATTGTGAAAACAGTATGCCCACCTCTCTCCTCAAACAGAAAGCTGAGTGCCCAGAGGACGTGAGACTTTCCCCAGAGAAAAGCATTCATCTGGCTTCAGCTAACCCTGCTATATCTTCCACCCCATACCAATGCAGTGTGTCAGTCTGAATACAACTTTCATGGCCTCCTCACTCATTATGGGAAGATGCATCCTGTCATGAAAGTGAAGGCTGTTGATTTTGCCCAGGATTTTGACATCAACCGAGGTGCTGTCTACAAATGCTGGCATTGTCCATATATCAACGCTCATATCCATGGCCTCCTGACCCACTAACAGAAACGACACTCAGCCATCAAGGTGACCTCTAAGGACTTTTTGCATGATGTGGAGCAATCTGCTGACATCTCCCAGAATGATGTGAAAGAGACAAGCAGGATTTTCAAGCAAGGGTATGGTGCCTACCGATGCAAGCTGTGTCCTTATGCCCAGAGCACTCTGGAGAAACTCAAAATCCACAACCACAACCACAACCAGCCTGAGTTTGACGTCTTTTCCCCATCTCCCCTAAAGCTGCCAGTCTCCTTGGAACCTGAGATAACCACTGAAGTGAGCCCCTCCCAGGTCTCCGTGACTGAAGAGGAGGAGGGAGAGGACCCCGTGTCCACTTCTCATTTCTCTATCTTGCATCTAGTCTCCCACACTGTGTTCTGGTGCCAGCTCTGCAGTATTTCTGTTCCACGAGGAAGGGCATTGCCAGCCACTACCAGATCAAGCACAATAATGTATATGCCCAGCCCGAGCGCAAGAACAATGTTTTCAAGTGTGCCCTGTGTGCCTACACCAACCCCACCCGCAAGGTACTGGCAGCACACTACCAAAAGCACCATGACATTGATGCATATTATACCCACTGCCTTGCGGCTTCCAAGACCATTGGTGACAAGCCCAACACGGTGATCATCCCATCCCCACCCAACGATGACTCTCCTCAGCTGAGTGAGGAACTATGGCAGGCTGTGGAGAAGAAAAAGTGTTCCTTAAGTTCCTTTCAGCCCTTCAGCAAGAAAGGCATTGTGTCCCATTATATGAAGTGCCACCCAGGGATGTTCCCAAAGAAATAGCATGCTGGCAAATTGGGGGAATACTTCACAGCGGTCTGTGCAGATGAACATGAGAAACCTTCACTGATGGTAACCTCAGATAGTCTGTTTTGATTGCAAGAGAGGCCCAGAGGTTTATCCCCCTCATGGGCCCCTCATGGCTCCTTGCCTCCGGCTGCGTTTGTTCCACCGCACTGCTGCTGCTGCTGCTGCTGCCACTGTCTCCCACGCCGGCCACGGTAGGGCCAGAACGGGTCAGCGGATAGCCCGCAGCCTCTGCCTGAGCTGTGCTTCCCCGGTGGCAGAGCCACTACACAGCCTTCTAAAGTACTTTGCTCTACCACTCGCACCCTACTACCATATTTTAAATTTGCCTGCAGGTCTCTCTGACAACCACGTGACTCATCGCCATCTTTGTTATGGGCGACCAAGTGACTACCTTCTCTAAGAACTACTGGGTGTTTAGCCACCATCTTATTTAAGGGAAACACCATATCTTCTGCCCCACACCCTTACTATTGCAGGTATGCCAATTTATGCTTAGCTGATCAGCCAAGCTTTGCTCTTTATTACACCTGCAAAAAACAAAAATAAAAATAAAAATAATTGTATACCCAATAAACAATAACACAATTTTTATTTTTATTTTCATTGGCTATGTTTAATTTTAATTTATGCTTTTCCTAATTCCTAGACAAGTAAATAAATGCTATTTCTTCTGTCACCAACTAACCTGGACTCAATTACAGGCTTCCTGGCTAATGGGTTTGATACAGTTTTTAAGTTATTCTATAATGTTCTACTGCATTAACATTCACTTGTTTAAAATATTAGATTTTCAATCATTGCCTTAAACCATGTTTAGCCTACAATTTTAAGGGTGATATTATTGGTTATTAAAAAGAAACTGTTCTGTTCTCTCTTATAAACAGTGTTTTTAGACTGTACTTGTGGTTTTAATGTTCCAACTTAAGAGAAACTATAAACAA
>OU015747.1:70428209-70473608 GCA_907169655.1 Acomys percivali
GAGAGAGAGAGAGAGAGAGAGAGAGAGAGAGAGAGAGAGAGAGAGAGAGAGAGAAAGGTTGTTTATGGCACTAGTCTGAAAATCCTCCTTGCCTGTTTATATTACTGAATGCAGTTAGTTTTGACCCTTTGGAATTTTATTACAACAGGTCATGTTTGTTATCTTCTGTGTATTTTCTTCTTCCTCCCTTGCTATTTTCTCTGTAAAACAGAAAAATGCAGAGAACTATGAATATAAGTTATTAAAAATAATATTCTGTATTTCCCTTATGTTTAGTTAATTATCACATATTACCCAGTCAACTGAAATGTTGTCAAGAATGTACTTAACTTTTGTATCACATCTGATAAACTCAGTGATTACTTACTTGACTGGGCATGTTTTTTTGTGGTTGACATATTTTCATTAATTATTTTTTCTAATTAATGCCATGGTCTATGTATGTATCTTTATTGTCATAAAGTAGGTTGTATTTAATACCTTTAACTAAGTATCTGAAAATAAGGATATGCTGCTGGTAAGAGTCATGATGGTAAATATTCCTATTTGTAGACATATTGCATTTTTGGACAAATGTTTTATAAACTATCAAAAATAGTGACATATAAATAACTGGATATACCTTTGTAAATTGTCTCTGACACTTGGAAATTATGTAGGTCTAGATTAAATTTAGTACAAATAGATGGTCATGAATCTATATTTTTATTTCAAATACTTATGGACATCAAAAAGAAATCAAAAGTACTTCTAATTCAATAAAAGAAAACAACTCTAAACTTACCTTTCTGTGAAGATGTAATAGTTCAAGAGCTCATACCATAGGTCAATTGAGAGAAAACTGGAGTGATACTGCATGCTTTTGGATTAGATATGCCAAAAACAATCTTTGTAACACCAATAGCCATTATGAAAAATTAAGATCTACTTTACTGATGGAGTAAATTTAAAAAGAAAATTAAGTTATCTTAATATATTTAAATTGCATACCAGTTGTTATCTCCTGCCTTATCTCTTCCCATTTCCACCCACACTCCCTCATCCACCCAATTCCCTTTTTCTGTACCACTGACAGAAGGGGAACTATTGATTCACCATATGACCACAACCTATCGGGTCTCATCCAGATAGCCTGCTTCCCCTTCCTCTGTGTGCCTCCAAGCCACCCTACCAAGGGGGAAGTGATCAAGTCAGAGGAACCAGAGTTCATGTCAATGGCAGTCCCTGCTCTCCTCAAAACCATGGAGAATGAGCTGTCCACAGGCTATATCTGAACAAAGGTTCTATATTCCCTGCATGCATTATCCTTGATTGGTGCAACAATTTTTGCAGTCCCTCTGGGCCAACATCTGCCTGCCAGGATGTTCTTCTTGTGGAGCTCCTGAATCTTCTGTGTTCTTATATTAACCCATTCTTCTATACCACTATCAGCCACAGTCAGCAACTTTTCCCACCTTCTCTCCTGATCCACCAAGAGCAGTGACGTGGAGTGTCTCCAAGGACATCTATGTTGGACTAAAATCCACTTATAACTGAATGTATACCATGCATGTCTTTCGGAGTATGGGTTACCTCATTCAGGATGATCGTTTCTAGTTCTAGCTACTTTCCTGCAATTTTAAGCAAGATATCTTTGTTTTGAATAGTTGAGTAGTATTACATTGAGTAAATGTATCACAATATCTTTATCCATTCTTCAGTTAAGGACCTCTAGGTTGTTTCTGGCTATTATGAATAAGGGTGCTATGAACATTCTTGAAGAAATATCTTTGTTATATGATGGAGTATATGTCCAGAAAGGTGTGTCTTGAGGAAGCACTATTCACAATTTTCTTAGAAAACACCATATTGAATCCCAAAGTTACTGTTCAAGTTTGCACTCCCACCAGCAAAGGAATAGTGCTACTTTTCTCTACATCTTCTCTAGCATGTGCTGTAAATTGAGTTTTTTTATCTTAGCTACTCCATAGTTTTGATTTGCATTTCCCTGATGACTAAAGACCTTAAGCACTTCTTTTCTTTTCTTTTTTGGTTGTTGTGTTTAGAGCCAGAGTTTCACTGTGTAGCCTTTGTTGTCCTGAACTTGCTTTGTAGACCAGGATGGCCTAAAACACACAGAGATCTGTCTGCCTCTGCCTACTGAGTTCTGAGATTAAACACAAGCACAACCATGCTCTGCCTAGTGATCTCAGCCATTCAATATACCTCTTTTGGGGATTCACATTTTGCAGATAATATGATATTATACATAATGACCTCAAAAATTCAATCAGAGAACTCATCCAATTAATAAACACATTTAACAAATGTCTGGATATAAAATTATTTTTTAAAAATCAGTATCTCTCCTGTGTACAACTGACCAAAAGGCTGAGAAACAAATTAGGGAATTTATACCCTTCATAATTTGCAAAAAACAAGCAACCAAATAAAACTAAACCAACTAACCAAGCAAACAAACAAAAATATGTATAAAGTATATTGGTTTAATACTAACCAACAAAGACTTATAGGAAAAAAAAATACTTCAAGTCTTTAAAGAAAGAAATTGAAGAAGATATCAGAAGATGGAAAGATCTCCCATGTTGATGAATAAAGAGGATCAACATAGTAAAAATGTTCATCTTACCAAAGAGTAATTTATAGATTCAATGCAATTTCCATCAAAATACCTACACAATTCTTTACAGATCTTGAAAAAGCAATTTTCAACTTCATACAGAAAAACAAAACAAAACAAAACAAAAACAGAATACCTAAAAATATGCTGTACAATACAAGACCTTCCAGAGGAATCTCCATCCCTGATCTCAAGCTATACTATAGAGCAACAATAATAAAAACGGCATCGTACTGGCATATAAATAGGCTCATGGATCAATGGAATTGAAAAAAGACCCAGAAATAAAACTACACACCCATGGGCACTTGATTTTTGATAAAGAAGACAAACCCATTCAATGGAAAAAAGATAGCATCTTCAGCAAATGACGCTTGGCTTATTGGATAGCCAAATATAGAAAACAGAAAATAGACTTTTATTTATCACTCTGAACAAAACTGAAGACCAAGTGGATTAAAGATCTCAACATAAAACCAGGCATATTAATCTGTTGGAAAAAAAAGTAGAGAAGTGCCTTGAACTCATTGGTATAGAAGACAATTTCCCGAACAGAATTAATAGCTCAGGCTGCAAGGTCATCTGAAGTCTTTGATGGGGTTGTTGACCAGATACTTTAGTTTTACATTGATGCCTAGTTATTTAGAGGGTAAGATGTTTTGGGTCTAGATAGATGTTGTAAGTTGATAATGATGAGATATGACATATATTGATTTACATTCAAAATTTTAGATGCACTAAGATAGGAAAGATGTTTTCTTCAAGGCTGCCAAATACAAGTAGCCAAAACACTAAGAATGTAAAATTTATATAATTCATAATTCATTCATGGTTATTATTGCTGTAGGTAGTTTATTGTACATATGTGCATAAATACAAATTTATTTTTACAAAAGTATTTAATAAAAAATTTAAAAAATGGTATCTCATGAAACTGAATTGTCTGTAAGACAAAGATGCTCTCTGGAAAACAAACAACAGCCTACAGACATGGAAAAGACTTTCACCAACCCTCCATCCAATAATGGGCTAATATCAATAATATATAAAGTACTCAAGAAATTAATCACACCCAAGCAAGTAACCCATTTAAAAAATTAAGTACTGATAGAGTAAATTTTAAGCAAATCTCTTGAAATTTGTACACAGAGAAAGGAAGAGACTTTCTATCAATGATACCAGCTTCCAAAAGATATTCAGAGAAGTCAAATGTTTGGAACTAGCAGAGAGATGGATATGATTTCTGGGATGAAACATGAAATCAGATACACATGCTGATACACAGTTTGAAATCCTTGTGGGAGTTGAAAAACACTTCAGATTTAAAGTTAGTTTAGCTTTTCTTCCTATGTTCTTCATCTTTGGCCATCTAATATTTTGTTGTAACATTTTTCTTATGAATAATAATATTTTTATTTATCTTCACTGCATTTTTTAATTCAAAAAACAAGAAGCACAAAAACAATATAAGCACACAAGACACTATCACATCCAAGCACACTCATCCGCGTCTGGACTTGTACAACCGAAGGAACGCAAGTTGCGATGGGGTAGTCTTCTACACCTTCCCCTCAAGAAGGAGCACTCCTTCATTCAGAAAAGAGGCAGTCAGACTGTTCTGACTCCCCTTCACCCTTAGGGTATCCCCCAGGGTTGCAACCTGCGACCCTAGCACATCTGCCTCCGCAGCCTCTGGGTCCTTATGGCCCACAGCGGCAGCTGCCAGAAACTGAAACCAAGACACAAAATCAGCAGCACCGCACTCAGACACAGAAAACACACAGACCTACCTCCAAGGGGTTGTTGGAGGTCTTGGGTGGTCACACAAATCCCAGATGAGCGCCCAAAATGAAAGACCCTCAACCCTCACTCAAGCCTCGAGATGGCGCACACCCAAAGACACACAAATGACCGTCTTGCTGTAAACACAAGAGGCAGTTTATTGGCGGAGCTCCAGGTCGACACGTATCTCACGCAGGAGACAGAGGGGTCGATCCAGAAGCCCAGGGGCTTGGGGTTTATATGGGCAAACGTTGAGGGGAGTGGGAAGTTTTGGCGCGGCCACACAAGATTGGTTGTTTTAAACATTTGAACATCAGCAAATTGCATAGGCAGATCTGGGGTAAGGTCAGACTTAATCACACGGGAACAGTCCTTGGTTCCTGTTTTTCTCAGAACCTGAGGGTAGATGTTTATTTGAGCTAAGGACACATCTGGTTAAACTCAAACCTGGAACATTGTGTGGGGGCCTCAAGGGGGGATTAAGCAAACACTATAAGATTGGATGAGGGGTCTTGGCTCATTACTCACTCGACCATGTCCGGTGCCTGTTTCTCTCAGGAATTTGTCCTTGTGTATCCTCCCTATCTTTTATGGCCAGCCAGTCCCTGGAACATTCAATAGGCCTTTGTCTCCTAGCTCCGCATTCTTTGTGACTTATCATCTGGGGCCTTGGGCTAGCATACCTGCTGACCTGCACTCTCAACTATTTGGGGCTTATGAGTTAGAGAGCTCGCTCTGCTGTTCTGGTTGCTTTAATGCTAATTAAAAATTCTCTTTCAATATCTTCTCTCTTAACCTTAGTGTACTAATCATAATTTGAACTTTGCCATATTTTAAGATAGTTTTACTGAGACATGATTGACATGTAACGGTTTGCACTCATTTAAAACACATACACAGCCACTAACACAATGTTGCTCCAATATCAAAGGTTCCATGGTCTATTATTCTAAAACATTCCCATGTGCTGTTTCAAATTCTTATCTGCATTTTGTCACTCTAATTTAATTTCCTGAAGTTGTATTTTCATATATATACACACATACCTATATACATATATGTATAAAAAATAAACGTGTGTGTATTTATCTTATGCTCAAATATGCTTTATACTCATTTATATACATGTATATATGATTTATACATTAGACAGTATTTTATTCTGAGAAAATTTCAAAACAATAAATTACTAAATTAATAATTAATTAATTAAATAAAATTAAGATTGTCAAATTAATATTACAAAAAATTGTTTATATATCAATATACATGTTCTTCAGAGCATGTTCTTGTCCTATGGCAGGGTTGGCCATGCACCTGATAAAAGGAAAACAAATGTCTTCAGCTCATTTATAGTGCCACATATTTTGATCGCCATGAGAAAATACCCCTGAAGAGAATGACTACAACTTGATGTAAATATTTATCCTGAAATAAACTTTTCACAGTGGTTAGGCAATTTTCTATCTCAGTCTGAAATGCAAGGGGATCCTTGCATACCAGCTCACCAAGTATATTTTCAATGTAGCTTTTCTAATTGGTCTTCGCTGTACTAATCTCAGTTGCAAGCTACTTTTTACTTCTATACAAAGTATCTCATGAAAGTGTACTTTGTGGCTTGATTGGCTGTTTATCATCCCCTTTGGCATTTGCCTTTCTACTCCTTTGAAAATTATTTTAATTCATTAATTTATTTTACATTCTACTCATAGCTCCATGCCTCTTCTCTTCCCAGCCCCACCCTCTCTCCATCTTTTCTGATTCCCTGTCCCCTATTTATCAGAAAAGGGGAACCCCACTGCAAAGCAGTTACATTTGTGTTGGGGACCTAGGTCATGACCATGCATGGCTCTTGGTTGTTGCTTCTGATTCCACAGGTCACTCTGTGCCCTGGTTAGTTGGCTCTTTTTATCTTTTTGTGGAACTCCTGTCACCTTTTGCTCCTTTTATCCTTCCCCACACTTTTATACAAGACTCCTTATGCTATGTCCAATATTTCACAGTGATTCTCCATATGTGCTTTAAACAACTGCTGGGTATAGCCTTTCAGGAGACAACTCTGCTAGGATCCAGTCTGCAAGCATTAAAAGAGTGTCATTAGTAGTGTCAGAGGAAGGCTTTCTTCCATGAAGATGTGTCTTGTGTTTTGCCAGGCATTGGTTAGACATTACTTCAATCTCTGATCTATCTTTTCTATCTTTATCCCTGCACATTTTGTAAGTAGGATAAATTTTGGGTCAATGATTTGTAAGTGGTTTGGTGTTCACTTCCCTCCACTAGGAGTCTTAGCTAGTTAGAGGGTAACCTGTTCAGTCTACAAGGTCCCTTTTATAATGCTGGTTTACAAATCCATATCCGTATGTCCCTATGCCTGCCTTCCTTTACATGTGCTGCAGATAAAAGTAAGTACTTTATACTTAAAAGAAAGACACTTTATTGAACAAACCATCTCTGTTTCTCAGATTAAATTCATGGATTTTCTATAGTTTGTGTTTACAACTAGCTATACCATTTGAAATGGTCCTTCCCTTCATTGAGGCATTTACTTATTTACTTTTGAGATTTTTCTCTGTTTCATTTGAATAGTTAGTGACTATTGCTATATCACCATGTGGCCCATCTATTTAACTGAAAATTTAATTTACTATTAATGCACATAGCATATTTTTATTTTAAACTCATCCAATTTCTTCCTTGAAATTATAATTGAGTCCTACTCTTCCACGTTTTCTTTATGAATGTAAGGAATAGAGTTGTAATTCTGTTTCCATGTTCTTATGTGCTAATCCTAACATCTTAGAGATTTCTGTACTGATTTTAGTAATTGTTTTTTGTACATTAAGTGGTACATGAATGGGAACCTGTAAAATACTTGTTCTTGGATTCAGGTTGAGTCTTAACAGTATAGAGTATAGCACTTTAAGAAGCTGCTAACCTGCACTTGCTGTTTAGTCAGCTAATTAAATTATTCCTTCTCAAGTCTCTGATGGGGTTAAAGACCAAATAGTCTAGTTTCACAATTAAGCTTAGTTACGGAGGGTTTAGGATGTTCTTAGATCTACTTAAATGTTTTATGTTATTAGAGATGAGATATGATAGATATTGATTTTTCATTCAGAATTTTACAGTAACCAAGATAGGAATGATTTTTACTGCAATCTTGCCAAATACAAATAGCAAATTCATTCTGAATGTAACATCTATACAATTCCTGGTTATTTGTCATTCTGTGTGCTATATGTAGTTTATTTTATTTATGAGTAATAATCAAATGTATATGTTAAAAAGTAATATAATAAGAATATAAAAAAGGAAAAAGTTCAAAGTATACTTGTGCAATTATCATTTTTAATTATTTTTACAAATAAGCCATATATTAGAACAAATGAACAAGAATTAACAAGTAAAGTTAGAATTAGAAAATAATATATAAACTCTAAGTATATAGTAACCAGGAAAAATTAAAAAAAGAAAAGGAATTATGGGAAAGAGAGGATGGAAAAAGAAGATAAAAAGATATGTCTACCAACAGGACATTAATTGAATGGGACATCTTAATTGTGCACCATTTTTGTGGGTATCACAATCTGTGGTCTAGTAGAGACCATGATATTCCTTACATTTATGACATCTATTTCAACATCTAAACTCCCATAGTTTTGCCTGATGCTTTTGCCCTGATTCCTTTTCTGTGTTCCTAGTAATTGCATCATTTAATTTTCACTGACATTATCTTGTTTATTCAGCTTATTTCTCTTACTATGCATTGTTGTTTTCTTATTCTACCAGCATCTAGCAATACTCATTCTTCAATATACGTATTTGACTTCACTTTTATAAGTTGAAACTGGTTATATCCTAATTTCTTCATACTTTAGGATAAACATATTTAAACATGAGCTGACATACAAATAAATTATAAATGTTTTGATAATGATTTTAGAAGAAAATACCTTCAAAATATCATCTAAGAATGGTTGAACAGATAGTTTATAAAACCTAAAGTTAACTAATTGCAACTAAATGTCACTATATAAGCTGTAATTGATGTTTTTATGAAAAAGGAAAATATTTGTTGGTAAATTATTGTAAAATATATTTGTTCTTAAGATTCTATGATATCAGACCTTCATGTATTAATGTAAATAAGTCACAATAGAAATATTTCATACATTCTTAAGACATTATAAATAAAATAAATTTCTAAAATTATAATTGTAATAAAGTGAAATTAATGTGTGTATTAGCTTCATTTTAAGTACATTTGTCTACTCATTGATTTAGTTATATATTTAGAAATCTACGAGTTTTTTAGTTTTGACCACTTTTTGGAAAATAATTATTAACATGCTATAAAATGCATGTTTTCCCTTGTCAGTTTTTAAGTAGAGACTCAAATTGTGTGGGAGTATACAAATTTCTTGTATAAAGATTTGCACTCTAGTTTCCATTCTTCTAGTCATGATCATAAAAAGTGTATGAAAGGTAAAATTTCTGTTATGTGTAGTTTTCAGCTTTATGTTCTCAGCACTAGTTGTGTACAATTGTTTATCCTCCAAGCCAGATCAGTGTGTCAGGAACCTACTATAAAGAGCCTTTCCACCTACTTATGCCATGAGTTTGGACTTAAATAGAATTTTTCCTTTTGCAACTCTCTAGACCATGATTTTTAAAAATTATTTAATTATTATGTTGTTTACATCACATCCTGATTGTTATCCCCTTACTCTTATCTTCTTGTTTCCACTCGCCCTCCCTCTTCTACTGTATTCCCCTGCACTAGACCTCTGACAGGTCAGCGGCCTCCTCTTCCACCATCTGATCACAGCCTTTCAGGTCTTATCAGGGTAGCCTGAGTGCCTTTTCTCTGTGTGACATCAAGGTTGTCCTGCCAAGGGGAAATGATCAAATCCCAAGCATGAGATTTTATGTCAGGGGCAGTCCTTTCTCTCCCTCCTTCACATGCACATGGAATGTAGGGCTACATCTGAACTCTGCATGCATTGTCCTTGGTTCATACATCTGTGTGTGAATCTCCCTCAGGTCCAGATCCGCTGGCCTTGGCGGTCTCCCTCTGGCAATCCTGACACCTCCAGGTCTTTCCATCCCCCCTACTCTTCCATTCAACTCTCAGCTCTCTCCCCAGGGTCTGGCTGCAAGTCCCATTGTTTGTCAGTTAAGTCCCTACAAAATTGAATACATCATTGCATATGTGAAATAATAAAGGCTTTAAGTTATGAAGTTACTTATGTAAACTTCAGTTATGTATCCTTAATTTCTTAGACAAAATGTACAAAATATTTTCAATTTGTCAATTTTGGTAATTTAATTGAAATACCATATTTGATTGTACCAGGTGTTCTACATCTGAATGTATTCTTCCTTCCTTCCTTCTTCCTTCCTTCTTCCTTCCTTCCTTCTTCCTTCCTTCTTCCTTCCTTGCTTCCTTCCTTCTTCCTTCCTTGCTTCCTTTCTTTGTCTCTATATCAACAATATGTATTTAATTCTTCAACCACCTATCTCTTTGTAATCTATCAATGTATCTAATTATATAGCATACATCATACAATATATATATATATTTCTATCCATGCATCCATAAATTTAATACATTTGAAATGTAAGCACAATAACTCTACAATTCAAGTAGAATAGTGCCAACTTGGAAGAGAATGCTACATATGTCGTATTCCCTTAGGCAACATCCTAACTTTGCCAAACTTTAGAGAACAGATGGATTGTGTGCGCAATGAAAGTTGTGGAAAACTGGGATTGGATGTCTGACAAAGACAAACTATTGTCAAACAAAAATCTATTAAAAAAGAATCCATCATTAGACATGTGTTCTTTATTGAAAAAGAATATTACATTTTGAATACAGTATAATTTCAGCAGAGGACTAAGTTCTATGTGTAATCTTAGTCACTAAGCATCTTCAGCACTGATGTGTGAGTGCAAACAACACAAATTCCTTTGTGAAGTTTTTTGCTAATGTTTTTATTTTAATATGTCTTAAGTTTTTAGTTTAGATCAAAGCAAAGCTCTTTTATCTTAAAAACACACCAAATGCCATCAGAATTTTAAAAAATCTATGAAATATAACAACATGAAAAATATATCCATTTTAAGGATGGTATAATTAGGTACTATTTTTTGATGGTTAAAGGCAATGAGTGCAATAGAAGAAAATTCTATTTTTCCTTTTTTTTTTTGTCCTTGACTTTTTTTAGTATTGTCAGCCTATTCCTCTGATTTGGACATCATTTTTCATTCAGTAGCATACATAAATACTCCACAAAATCATATATGCCTCCTGCCAAATTTGATATCTCAACACGCTACAAAAATCCTTTTTTTTTAGAGCATGGTCACTGTACTATCTTATGCTCATATATTTATTTATAGTAAGATTAATTATTAGCTGAAAAAGGTTGGGATAATATAGTTTCTTGTGTGGGTACTTTTCTTTATTTGAAAGGAGCTTTCTATATATATGTAATTTGCAGCTGTTGGAAAGGTTTGTGTAAAATAAGGTTCAAAAAATCAAATGACCTAATTTATTAGTTTAATAAACGACTTGTAATTTAATAGTAATACATGAGCATATTCTTAATCATAGTCTTAATATTTCCACACACACAGTAACACACACACACACAAATACAATATATATATATAATGATCATCAATTTTCTTTTCTCAGATAAATATGTAATACAGTTAGAAGACCATTTCATTCATAAAATTATTGAATGTTTGTAATGAATTATCGATTACCACTACTAAAATTACTTTTGTACAATTTTTTACTTCTCCATTAAAGAAAAATTTAAAATATACATTAAGATTGAAATTTGTAATTTAAAAATTCCTTTGTATGAAATTTTTGAAATTGTAATTATTTTTGCATTTTATCTATACTGACTGTTTTGTATACTTTGTCAGTGTAAGTCATTGATACATGCCAGTAGCAACATTCAAAATTAATGACATGTCAATATCTTGTCTCTAACATGTTCAAATTTCAATTTTTTAAATTATCCCTTCCTCCATTAAATTTTAACTTACAATCTCTTTCATATTCCCTATGTTTGAACTTGCATTTTTATTGGTTAAGATTAATGAGGAAAACCAACTGTCTGCAGTGCCATCCCTCAGCAGGTGGTCCTGAATTTTATACAAAAGCAAGCTGAGTTAGCAATGGAGAACAAGTCAGTCAGCAACTTTTCTCTAACTTCTTCAAGTGCAATTTCTGCCTTCCTGTCCTTACCTTGAGTTCCATCTCTGATTTCACTCAATGACAGATTGTGCCATGGATATTATAAGATGAAATAAGCTATTAGTTCCTCGAGTTAGTTTTGCTTATTGTTTTATCACACTAATAAAAAAGCAAAAGAGATCATCCATGATTAAGGTACAACTTATTGATGCCTCACCCTTGAATATATCACTTATTTCTGATTATATATAAATGATCTTTGTCAACATTCGCCTATTTACATAGATGTTGAAACTCTTATTAAATGATGTTTCAATTTGGCATTGGAAATGAATACAATGATTAGCACCCCCACACACACATTCTTGGACATTTATTAAGTCTAAGTTTAATCCCAGAATATGATAACCTTGCATTTCCTAATAACTCTTCTTCCCAATGTCCACTATTACTACCCTTACCACATTAATGTTGCTTGAGGAGTCAAGAAAACATCAGAAACAAATACTACAATACATACTTCATACTGATGAGAACTTTTTTCTAAATATTTTATGATGTGAATATCTGCCATCATAAGATTATAGAAAATTGTAACTGGATTTCATTAGTAATTTTGGTGTTTGCCATTTTGCACTATAAATTTTCATATTGATTATACTACATAGAATAAGGCTATCTAATTCTAAATTTTTACTATTTCATTTTTAATTAATAATTTTGTACTGAAAATAGATTCTACTCTCATATACTATATCATGACTGGAGTTTCTCTCCCTCTACTCTTCCAAGCCCCCACAACTTTCCTTTCCCCAAGATCCACTCCTCCTCTATTTTCTCTTCAGAAAGAGAAGTCCTTCAATAGATAACAGTCAACCATGAGAAAATAAAATAAAATGAGACAGAGAAAAAAGCCTCATAGCAAGGATGGCCAAGGCAAGTCAGCAGGAAGAAAAGTGTCTCAATAGTAGGCAAGAGTCAGAGATATACACATTCTCATTGTCAGGAGTCTCACAAAGCACATCTAGCAGCCATAACATATTCACAGAGAACCTGGTGCAGACCCATGCAGACCCTGTACTTGCCACTTCAATCTTTATAAGCCCAGTTGAGCCTATTTAGTTTATTGGCAGGGTATGTTCTTCTGGTGTCCTTCTTCCTCAGACCTTTAGTCTCAGCACTTGGGAGGCAGAGGCAGGTGGATCACTGTGAGTTTGAGGCCAGCATGGTCTACAAAGCCAGTCCAGGACATTCAAGGCTACACAGAGAAACCCTGTCTTGAAAAACAAACAAACAAACAAAAAACAAAACAAAACAAAATAAAGAAAAATAGAACGAATAGCAGAGGACACTATCCTAAAAAATCATCGTGCAAAATATATTAATCAAATATGACACATGGAACCTTTCCACTAGAACTCAAATTATTCCACCAGATAATAAAAAAGGAACCTGTTATAAGGCCCAAATGACAAGCTGTTTATATATTTCTGTGACTCTCGTCTACTCTTTTTATTATTAAAAAACTTCACATAGCTTTCACCAAACAGCAACTCATTAACTTGTCTCTTGCTCACAACTACATCACATAATGAAGAGAAAGAAAGCAGAAGAAGTTGAATAAGGGTCATCAGGGAGAAAGAAACAGTGCATCTTTTCTACTTCATTAAATTTTTCTTATTCTAGAATGGATTTCACATTTTAAAGTTCACCTGAAATCAAGCAGAATGAAAACAATTTACAAATATAAAAGGCTGAACATTTGAGAACAAGATTGCTTGCTTCATATGTGTAGGCAGTTATTTTTCTCTATGCATAAAACCTAGGTGCAATAACTGACAAAGATTTTACTTTTGTATATAAAACATTTGGTTGTGACTAAAAACATGTGGGGTTATAGTGTTCTTCATTGCATCTAAATCTTAGAAATATAGAAAAGCAATTGTGGTCTGCAGGAAGGAGTAACAGCTAGCCTTTGCCTTATTCTGATATTGCTCTTCACTGTCTCTTAACACCATTTTTGCCCTGAAGAATATTTGAGGACTGCTATTCCTACTATGTGTTTTGAGATTTTTTGATCTCTGTCTGGAACTTCAAAGCTTTGTTCTTTTAGTTTGGAGTGTGGAGGTAGTAAAAGGCCTTCCAGTGCTTAAATAAAAACC
Organism: Acomys percivali; assembly: GCA_907169655.1. Lineage (NCBI taxonomy): Eukaryota > Metazoa > Chordata > Mammalia > Rodentia > Muridae > Acomys > Acomys percivali. The sequence continues at coordinate 70,441,993 of OU015747.1, forward strand.
TATGGTAAGACCCATGTGACAGGAACATGCAGAAAATTTGTAGTGGTCTAAATGGACAACAGTATCTTTGAGAGCATTGACTGTAATCAGAAAACTTCTTACTTAGAGTTCTTTGTGTACGTGGGACAAATTGCAATGCTTTTAAAGTCAGCAATGTCTCTTTACACTGATTTTAGGTGAGTATTAAACTAGTATATTTCTGTTGTTAAATGTTATGTGCTGCATGCTTCATGAAGAGAGACAATAGCTGTGGGGGAACTAGAGTGAGAAAAGGGAATGGAATTAGAATATAATAAAAACATTATAGTTTAAATAAAAATAAAATATAAGAACACAATGTGAAAACTTTAAGATTCATAAAATTATATTCAAATTATAAGTGATTTCATTAAGATAAAGTCATAAAGAGCAAAATTACTTTCTTTTTTATTTTTTAAAGATTCATTTATTCATTTATTTTTATTCATTTATTTATTTACATTTTTTATTAATTTATTCTTATTACATCTCAATGGTTATCCCATCCCTTGTATCCTCCCATTCTTCCCTCCCTCCCATTTTCCCCTTATTCCCCTCCCCTATGACTGTTCCTGAGGGGGTCTTCCTCCCCCTGTATATGCTCATAGGGTATCAAGTCTCTTCTTGGTAAAATATAAATTACTTTCAAAGGTTATCAACTGCAAAAAACCAAAATCACATCCGGTGCACTATGTTATTTGACTTAACTAATGTTAAAACATAATCATGAGGAAGTGGCCATTCTTAAAGTATTCAGCAATTGCAAACAAATTCAGAGACGTTTTATCCAAACAAAATTTTTCTGTCCTCTAAAAGAAAAGTGAACAAACTGATTTTAGTATAAAGCTGTAATAAGCAAATACATTTTGTTTATTATAAATAATTGAGATACCTCTGGAAGATAAATTAAAAATATTCATCTCAACAGACTTAAAAACTATAGAAAAATGGTACAAATCTCATTACAAAGACATTCAATAAGTGTGTCAAAATACCCTTAAAATGTAAGCATGAAAAGCATCTGCTATGTTTAATATTTAATCATGATTAAATTAAAATTTTACAATACTAGGAAAAGTCATGGATATTTATAATTAGAGTCTTGTCATTGAGCTATACTCTGAAAGATTTTTTTTTTAAGTTAAACTAATTTGGATGAAAAAAATAAACTATCTCTAAGGAGAGAGGCATGTGAAAGTACATATATTCCCAGAAAGTCCTAGAAAAGTTTCTAAAACTAATAAAAAAAAATAAAAATTTCCCACAGCAATACATTACTCACATGGAGAATCCACTTTTTAAAATCAACAATGAACAATCTAAAGTTGAAATTTTCATTGAAGCACATTTGCCTCACTGATAAAATATAAATTTTAAAATATAAATTCAGCAGCCCAGTGAGGTGATTCAAGATAAAATCACTGTTGACTCCATGAGCAATATATGGACAGGAGAGAACCAACTGCTCCAAATTGTCTTTGGACTTCCACTTACATCTTTAGACACATATGTAAACACACACATATACATTTAAAACCATTTCTAATATTTACAAACTAAGGAATCTAGCCAAATAAATAAAAAAAAAAACCCCACATAGAATGTGAGTTGAGAAGAGTTAAAGGGTATCTAAATGGTGCTGGAGAGATATCTCAGGGGTTAAGAGCAATGTCTGTTCACCTGGAGGTCCTGAGTTCAATTCCAGCAACCACAGGGTGGATCATGACCATCTATAATACATTTTAATGCCCTCTTCTGGTGTGCAGGCATAAATGGAGGCAGAGCACTGTGTACATAATAAATAAGTAAATCTAAAAAAGACAAAAAAATCAATGAAAGAATGAGAACTGATAGACTTGTTATTAAATTGGGACACTCTGTAAACTGATTAATGATTCATCTCTGTACCTAGCTAATAAAAGTGAGCTCTTAATTGAAAATTAACAAGTTGATTCATAAGTATATGTGAAAATGCAAACAAACCAAAAAAGCCAAAATAGTTTTGTGAGAGTATTTTTGTGAAAATTATAGTTACCAAGGGTGTTTTTCATAGCATGGGATAAATTTGCATATGACATAAGTACTGTCAGTGTTCCCAGGTCACCTTTATTTGTAGTCAACTGATTGTAGACAAATATTGTAAACCACTTTTTAGGATAAAGATAATGTTTCTAGCCACTGTTCCTTGGAAAATTGCATATTATTATAAAAAAGTATGATGTGGTCTCATACACAAAGAAAACACAAGAAAGTGATATTAAAGCTATATTTATGAACTTGACAAGAGAGAAAATAAAATTCCTTAAAGAAATGTAAGAAAGAGAAGGCAAAGAGTGTGAGGCCTTTAGAGAGGAAATGAATAAATCACACAAAGACCTATAGGAAAGGAGAGGATTCAAGATGGTTCCGAGCAGTGTGGACCGTGTTTGGAAGCTCCAGGGAACAATTCAGGGAATTGCACAGATTTCTGAGCCAGGAACACAAAGGTCCCAACACCACGGCAGCAGGAGTACTCCACGGTTCGGAGGGACCAGGGTGCGGAAGACCTGCATGCCCCTACACACGGGAGAAGCGTGGATTTTCTCGGATTGGCACAGCAGGGGCAGAGGCAGCAGCACCAGTGGCAGCACCAGCGACAGCAGCAGCAGCGGCTGGGGTTTGCAGCTCAGAGCCTTTCGGTGAAGGCGATTGGTGTGGTGGCCGGTGGGAGTAGCTGAGGGAGAGGGGACTCTGGACAGGATTTGGGTCGCGGGGTGCCTTGTGACCCAAACTGGACTCAGCGGACAGTTCAACCCCAGAGTCCCGGGCTCAGCTCAGTGCTGTGGAGATGTTGGCTCAGCACAGTAAGCAATTATGCCCGAGGCATCAGATCAGCGCAGCAGCAGCTCCCCTGCTGTGATGCAGGCTGGGCTGAGTACTCAGGTCCACCCTAGGACCCAGCTCAGCGCAGCCGCAGTTCTTCTGCTGGGATGCGGACTGGGCGGAGCTCTCAGGTCCACCCTGGGACCCAGCTCAGCGCAACCGAAGTTCTCCTGCTGTGGCGCAGGCTGGGTGGAGCGCTCAGGTCCACCCTAGGACCCAGCTCGGCCCAGCCGCAGTTCTCCTACTGTGGCGCAGGCTGGGCGGAGTGCTCAGGTCCACCCTAAAACCCAGCTCGGCGCAGCTGCAGTTCTCCTGCTGTGTCGCAGGCTGGGCGGAGCGCTCAGGTCCACACTAGGTCCCAGCTCAACGCAGCCACAGTTCTTCTGCTGTGGCGTGGCCTGGGTGGAGCACTTAGGTCCACCCTAGGAACCAGCGCGGCGCGGCCGCAGTTCTCCTGCTGTGACGCAGACTGGGCAGGGCGCCCAGGTCCACCCTAGGCACCAGCTCAACTCAACGAGCAGTTCTGCCCAAGACACTAACTCAGCTCAGTGGGCAGTTCTGGGGCACTGACACAGATTCAGCCCAGAGGCCCTAGCTAGAATTGCCGGGCAGATTAGGCCCAGAGTCTCTACCTGAGCTGTGCGCACAGGCTCGGCAGTCCCAAGGCTGACTGAACTATCCACACAGTATAGACCCGGAGTACCGGTCTGATTTCAGTGTGGGTCCATAGTCCCTGGCTGAGATCGGTGCATAATTCTGCCCCAGAGACTCGGGTGGAGCTCGGCATGCAGTTTAGGGCCAGAGTCCTTAACTGTGCTGTACAGACAGATTGGACCCAGAGACTCTAATGGAGCTTTAACACAGTCCCGGCTCTAAGACTCTAGTTGGACACAATGTGCAGTTTGAATCCAGAATTTCTGGCTGAGCTTGGCGGACGGTTCGGGCCCTGAGTAAATAACTGACCACAGCATGCACTTTGGGCCAAAAACCCCTAGCTGAACTTGGTGCGCAGTCCCAGACCAAAAATTCTGGCTGTACCCTGTGTGCATTTTGGGCCCAGAATCCCTTGCTGAGCTCGGCAGACAGTTCAGGCCCTGAGAATCTAGCTGAGTTCAGCGCGTGGTTTGGGCCCAGTGTCCCTGGCTGGACTTAGCAGGGAACTCAGAAGGCTGTAGATACCTTGGCCTGACCCAACGCTCATTCAGACCCAGAAAGATTGCAGGACCCACAGGGGAGCTGAGGATCATTGGCTGTGAGAGTCCAAAACAACAGGGCTAACCTCCTGCCGTCCACACCAGTGAAGCATCAGAGCTTCGAGCCTACAGAAATACTGAGAAAACAAGTGAGTCTATTATCAGACTCCCTCCATCCAACTCTGGAAGCTACCCAACAAAAACAAAGCCAGCAAGATGTCTAAAGGACAGCGTAAAAGCATACGCAAAAAAAAAAAAAACAACCCAAAACAACATGGCGTCTCCAGTTTCCAGCTATCCCAAAGAAAACAACCCAGAGAAATCAAATACAACAGAAATACAAGAAAATGACCTCAAATCCTTAATAAGGAGCATATTAATGGAGGAAACAAATAAAATTCGTAATCAAATACAGGAAGACACAGCCAAACAGGTAAGAGACATAAAAGAAGCACATAGAGTGGAACTGTAAAAATTTCAGGAATATGCGAACAACCAGATGAAGAAATAAATAAAACGGTTCAAGCTCTGAAGACCTATGAGGAGGCAATGGAAGAAACTCAGGAATATACAAACAATCAGATGAAAGAAATAAAAAATTCAGTTCAAGATCTGAAGACGAAAATGGATTCAATGATAAACACACAGACAGAAGAAAAACGAGAACGTGAGACCTCAGAGAAGAAGGCAAGCAACACAGAGGTGAGCTTTTCTAACAGAATCCAAGAGACGGAAGAACGAATCTCAGGTCTAGAAGATACAATCACGGATCTTGAAGCAACCATTAAAGAAAATGCCAAATCTGGAAAACTCCTGACACAAAACATCCAAGAAATTAAGGATACCATGAAAAGAAGAAATCTGAGGCTAATAGGCATTGAAGAAAAAGAAAATATCAGACTCCAAGGCCCAGAAACTATTCTCAACAAAATCATAGAAGAAAATTTCCCCAATCTAAAGAAAGAGATGCCTATAAACATACAAAAGGCCTACAGAACACCAAATAGAATTGACCAGAAAAGGAAAACTGCCTGTCACATAATAATCAAAACACAAAACATACAGAACAAAGAAAAAATATTAAAAGCTGCAAGGGAAAATGGCCAAATAACATTCAACGACAAACCTATCAGAATTACACCCAACTTCTCAGCAGAGACCATAAAAGCCAGAAGAGCCTGGACAGAGATCCTGCAGACCCTAAGAGACCACAGATGCCAGGCCAGACTACTTTACCCAGCAAAACTATCAATAATCATTGATGGAGAAAACAAAATATTCCATGACAAAAAAAATCCATATAGTACCTATCCACAAATTCAATTTTACAGAAGGTACTAAAAGGAAATCTCCATCCCACAGGGTCAAGCTACAACCAAAACTACTCAGGAAATAGGTAACTATACCATGGCAAAAACACAGCTACACAAATGCTCGATTGGAAACAACATCAAAATTAAGACTCTTAACAGACACTGGTGGTTAATATCTCTCAACATCAATGGTCTCAATTCTCCAATAAAAGTACACAGACTTAGTGAATGGGTGCATAAACAAGATTCAACATTCTTCTGCATTCAAGAAACAGATCTCACCCATAACGATAGGCACTATCTCAGGGTAAAAGTTTGGAAAAAAATATTTCAAGCAAATGGTCACAGAAGCAAGCAGGCATAGCCATTTTAATATCAAACAAAATAGACTTTCAACCAAAATTAATCAGAAGGGATGCAGAAGGACACTTCATACTCATCAAAGGTAAAGTCAACCAAGATGACATCACAATTCTGAACATCTATGCTCCCAATACAAGGGCACCCACATTTGTAAAAGATTTTCTAAAAAAACTCAAACCACACATCAATCCCCACACAATAATAGTGGGGGACTTCAACACCCCACTCTCACTGAAGGATAAGTCATTGAAACAGAAACTAAGCCGTGAAATAATAGCATAAAGCAATGCCATGGTTCAAATGGATCTAACAGATATCTATAAAACCTTTCACCCAAACAAGAAAGAATATACCTTCTTCTCTGCACCCCACGGAACTTTCTCCAAAATTGATCACATCGTAGGTCACAAAGCAGGCCTCAACAGATACAAGAGGATTGAAATAATACCTTGTATCCTATCAGATCACCATGCTCTTAGGTTGCAATTCAACAACAACAGAAACGACAAAAAGCCTACACGTACATGGAAACTAAACAACTCTCTGCTAAATGACACATGGGTCAGGGAAGAAATAAGAAAGAAATCAAGGAGTTTCTGAAATTCAATGAAAATGAAGGAACAACATACCCAAATTTGTGGGATACATTGAAAGCAGTGTTAAGAGGAAAATTCATAGCACTAAGTGCCTTTAAAAATAAATCGGCAACATCGCACATAAGCAACTTAACAAAAGAGCTGGAAGCCCTAGGAAAAAAGAATCAGAAACACCCAAAAGGAGTAGATATCTGGAAATAATGAAACTTAGGGCTGAAATTAACAAATTAGAAACAAAGAAAACACTCCAAAGAATCAACAAAACCAAAAGCAGGTTCTTTGAGAAAATCAACAAGATAGACAACCCTTAGCCAACCTAACTAATAGGCAGAGAGACAGTATTGAAATCAACAAAATCAGAAATGAAAAGGGAGACATAACAACAGACACTGAAGAAATACAAAGAATCATAAGATCCCACTTTGAAGGCATATATGCCACAAAATTTGAAAATCTAAGGGAAATGGACAATTTTCTTGATCAATTTCACTTGCCAAAGTTGAGTGAAGAACAGATAAACAAGCTAAATAGTCCCATTTCCCCTACAGAAATAGAAGCAATCATTGATAGTCTCCCAACCAAAAAGCCCAGGGCCAGATGGTTTCAGTGCAGAATTCTACCAGACCTTCAAGGGTGAGCTAATACCGATACTCTTCAACTACTCTAAAACATAGAATTGGATGGAACATTACCAAATTCATTCTATGAGGCCATAGTCACGTTGATACCTAAGCCTCACAAAGACTCAACAAAGAAAGAGAATTTCAGACCAATTTCTCTTATGGGCATCGATGCAAATATACTAAATAAAATTCTTGCAAAACGAATAGAAGAACACATAAAGGATATCATTCATCATGACCAAGTAGGCTTCATATTAGGCATGCAGGGATGGTTTAATATATGGAAATCCATCAATGTGTCCACCATATAAACAAACTGAAAATAAAAAAACACATGATCATCTCTTTAGATGCAGAGAAAGCATTTGATAAAATCCAACACCCATTCATGTTTAAAATTTTAGAGAGATCAGGGATACAAGGCACTTTCCTCGACATAATAAAGGCTATATACAGAAAGCCAACAGCCAAAATCAAAGTAAATGGAGAAATACTCAAAGAAATTCCTCTAAAATCGGGAACAAGGCAAGGCTGCCCACTCTCTCCATATCTCTTCAATATAGTACTCGAAGTTCTAGCCAGAGCAATAAGACAACAAAAGGAGATCACGTGTATCCAAATGGGAAAGGAGGAAGTCAAACTATCCCTATTTGCATATGATATGATAGTGTATATAAGTGACCCTCAAAATTCCACCAGAGAACTCCTACAGCTGATAAACACTTTCAGCAATTTGACTGGATACAAAATTAACTCAAAAAAGTCTGTAGCCTTCCTATGCATAAATGACAAGCTTGCAGAGGAAGCAATTAGAAAAGCCATACCTTTCACATTAGCCACAAGCAATATAAAATATCTCGGAGTTACTCTAACTAAGCAAGTGAAGGACTTGTTTGAAAAAAATTTCAAAACTCTGAAGAAGGAGAATGAAGATGACATGAGAAGATGAAAGGATCTTCCTTGCTCATGGATCGGGAGACTTAACCTAGTAAAAATGGCCATCCTACCAAAAGCAATCTACAGATTCAATGCAATCCCTATCAAAATACCTACACAATTTTTTAAAGACATTGAAAGTTCAATTCTGAACTTCATATGGAAAAACAAAAAACCCAGAATAGCAAAAACGATCTTGTACAATAAAAGGTGCTCCGGAGGAATCTCCATACCTGATCTCAAATTGTACTATAAAGCAATGGTAATTAAAACAGCATGGTACTGGCACAGCAACAGGCTGGTTGATCAGTGGAATCGAATTGAAGACCCAGATATGAATCCATTTATATTACAAATAAAGTGGTTTACTTTAGATAAAAGCATGATCATGTTTAAAATACTAATAATTTTTGAGTCAAACAGGTTATTCACATGTATACTCCCAAAAAAGACCAAAAGCAAAGTTCTTAGATATGTCCCCTGGCGGGGGAGACCTAGTGGCACTCAGAGGAAGGTCAGCAGGTCACCGAGAAGAGACTTGATACCCCATGAGCATATACAGGGGGAGGTAATCTCCCTCAGGAACAGTCATAGGGGAGGGGAATAAGGGGAAAATGGGAGGGAGGGAAGAATGGGAGCATACAAGCGATGGGATAACCATTGAGATGTAACAACAATAAATTAATTAAATAAAAAATAATAAAATAAAATAAAATAAAAAATAATAAATAAAGATTTAAATAAAAAAAAAGACCTATAGGAAAATACAAACAAATAGGTAAAGGAATTCATAAATCATGTAAAGAAATACAGGAATAAATAAGCAAGAATAATCAATGAAGTTGCTCAAGATGTCAAAATAGGAAGAGAACAACAAAATGAACAAACTAATCCAAGCATGGGGGTGCACACCTTTATTTCCAGCAGTTGATACACAGAGGGAAGTGAATCATATTTCCAGCAGTTGGAACACAGTGGCAAGTGAATCACTGTGAGTTCATGATCAGCCTGGTCAACAAAGTGAGTCCAGGACAGCCAAAGCTATACAGAGAAACCCTATCCCAAAAGACCCAATGATGATGATGATGATGATGATGATGATGATGATGATGATGATGATAATAATAATAATAATAATAATAATAATAATAATAATAACAATAGAACAATCTGAGGACGTCTTGCAGAGGGATAAATTAGGAAGAACACTGGAAGCATGGACGTAAGCATTGCAACTGAATACAAGAGATGTAGGAAATAATCTCAGGTACAAGAAGCACCATGCAGGAAATAAATGCATCTTTCAAAGAAAATATTAAGTCTAAGTAATTCCTGAAACAAAACATGAAATAAATCAAGGAAAGTACAAAGATAGGAAACTTAAGACTAATAGGAATTGAAAAAAAGAGATTTTGTGTTTCCCGTCACAGAAAATATTTTTAACAGAATCCTAATAGAAAAGTACCCCAATCTTAGGAGATACTTAGTTACTTAGCTTCTTTAACTTGTGGATTGTAATATTTTTATTTTAAACTATATGGGTAACATCCACTTATAATTAGGTATATACTATGTGTGTCCTTCCAAATCTGTGTTCTTTACTCAGGATCATGTTTTCCAGCTCCATATATATGCCTGAAATTTTTATGATGTCCTAATTTTTGATAGCTGAATTGGATTCCTTTGTGTAGATGTACCACAGTTTCTTTATCCATTCTTTAGCTGATGGTCATCTGGGTTTTTGTTTTGTTTTGATTTGTTTTATTTTCGGATATTATGAATAACACCACTATGAACATGATTGACTAAATGTCTTTGTTGTATGATGGAGCACCTTAGAGTCAATTTTTAACTCTCATTCAGAAGGGCAAATAAAATAGATACTGGAAGCAGTTGAAAAGAGGTAATAAGACCAGAGCCTACCACAGTTGTACTCTGAAAATCTCTACACAGCAGGGGATTAAAACAGAAAAGGAGTCTCACTGACAAACTTTGGGAAGAACATAGGGACTTCTATGGATGAGTGTGGGGATAGAAGGGAATAGAGGGGACAGAAGCTTGACAAAAATACTAAAAGAGCCAACAAATCTGGGCTCAAGGTGGGGGTGGGGCAGCGGAGATTGATATACCAAACAAGTACCATGAATGGAGAGCACTCATTCAGATGTAGACAATGGGCAGCACAGTGTCCATACCCTACTGAGGGAAACAGGAGCTATCCCTGTCAGAGATTCTGTTTTCTGTGTTTTGATCACTTTTCTTTAGTGTTGTGCCTTACCATGCCACAGAGGAAAAGAATACCAGCAGTTCAAATGAGACTTCCTAGGCTGGGGTGAGTTGGTAGGGGAGAAGTTCTCCCACTCTTGAAGGATTAGGGGAGGAAAATGTGAGAAGGAGAAAAGAAGGATGAGATTTGGAGGAAATGAGGGAGGGGACTACAATTGGCATGTAAATAAAATAAATATTTTAAAATAATTTTTAAAAAGAAAGAAATGCCTACAAGAATATAAGAAGCCTACATAATACCAATTAGATTAGGCCAGAAAAAAGAAAGCCTCCTGTCACATAATAATTAAAACATTAAATGTACAGAACAATGAAAAATAATAAAAACTGCAAGGGAAAAAAGGTTAAGTAACATATAATTGGCAAACCCATCAGATTCACACATGCTGTCTCCATAGAGACCATAAAAGCCAGAAGGGCCTGTGCTTTTTGCAAACCATAAGAGATGCCAGTCCAGACTACTATACCCAGTAAAACTTTCAATCACCCTATGTGGAAAGAATAAAATATTCCATGACAGAACAAAATTTAAACAATATTTATACAGAAACCCAGCCATACAAATGATACTAGAAAAAAATCTCCCAACTGAGGAAGTTAACTACACCACCTACCCACCAAAAAAACACAGAATTTAAATAACTTTACTATAGCGAACCCAAAAGTAGACAAGTAAACACATGCACATCTACAGCCAACATTAAAATAAAAGGATCTAACAGTCACTGGACATTAATATATCTCAACACCAATAGACTCAACCCCCCCCCAAAAAAAAAAAAGGCAGACTTACAGATTTGCTGTGTACAAGAAACACACCTCAGCAAAAAAAGGTATGAGAGTAGAGAGTTGGTCAAGTGTTTCCAAGCAAACAGACCCAAGAAGTAAGCCAGAGTCCCCATTCTAATATCTATTAAAATAGACTTTCAACCAAAATAAATCAAAAGAGATGATGAATGACACTTAATACTCATCAAAGGAACTATCTACCAAGATGACTACCCAATTCTGGGCATCTATGCCACAAATACTATGGTACCCACAAATGTAAAAGACACATTAATAAGGCTTAAAGAACACATTGATCCATACTTTAATAGTGGGAGACTTCAACATCCATGCTCACCAAAGGACAGGTCAACAAAATAGAAACTAAACAGAGAAATTATGTCACTAACAGATGCCATAAATCAAACGGATCTAACAGACATCTACAGAACTTTTTGTCCAAACATAAAAGAATATATCTTCTTCTTAGCATTTCATGGAACATTTACCAAAATTGATCACATAGTCACATAGTCAGTCACCGAGATTGAAGTAATCCCTTGTATCTTATCATACTATTGTGGATTAATGCTGCATCTCAACAACAACTGGGTTGGGGAAGAAATAAAGAATGCAATGGAAGACTTCCTAGAACTTCTTGAACATAATGACACAACACACCTAAACCTATGGGACACAATGAAATCCGTGAAAGAGGAAAATTTATAGCATTAAGTGCCTTCATAAAGATATTGGAGATATTTTGTACAAGAAACTTAATGGCACCCCTGAAAGCCCTAGGAAAAAAAGAAGCAGACACACCCAAGAGAAGTAGCTATTTATAAATAATCAAACTGAGTGCTGAAATTAATAAATTAGAAACAAAGAGAACAATTCAAAGACTCATTGAAACAAAAAGCTGGTTCTTTGATAAAATCAACAGGATGGACAAACCGTTAGCCAAATTAACAAAAAAAAAACCAAAAAAAACAAAACAAAACAAAACAAAACAAAAAACAGCAGAGAGACACTAACAAATAAGTAACATTAAAAATAAAAAGGTGATGTAATGACAGACACTGAGGAAAGCCAAAGAATCATTAAGTCTTATTTCCAAAGCCTATATGCCACAAAATTGGAAAATTTAAATGAAATGGACAATTTTCTTGATAGAGTTCACTTTGCAAAGCTGAATTAAGATGAGATAAACAAATTAAATAGTCCTATATCACGTAAGATAATAGAAACAGTCATCCAAAGTCTCCATCCACCTCCTCCCAAAAAAGCCCATGGCCAGATGGTTTCAACACAAAATTCTACCATAATTTCAAAAAAAGATAAAATATCAATAATCATCAAACTATTCTACATAATACAAGCAGAAGAAACATTACCACACTCATTCTTTGAGGCCAAAGTAACTTTGATAGTTAAACCACAAAACGACCCAACAAAGAAAGAGAATTCCAGACCAATTTCCCTTATGAACATTGATGCAAATATCCTCAATAAAATATTCACAAGCTGAATTCAAAAACACATCAGGAATACCCACCATGATGACATACACTTTATCCCTAGCATACAGGGGTGATTCAATATACTGAATCTCATCAATGTAATCCATCATATAAACAAACTGAAAATAAAACCCAAATTATCATCTGCTTAGATGACAAAAAAGCATTTGACAAAAATCTAACAATCATTTATTTATATTAAAAGTCATAGAGACATCAAGGAAATAAGGCACATATCTAAACATAGTAAAGGAAATATACATCAAGAATAAAGCCAATATTAAACTAAATAGAGAGAAATTTAAATAAATTCAGGGACAAGACAAGGCTACTCACTCTTTTTTGTATTTCTTCAATATAGTACTTAAAGTCCCTTCTAGAGCAATAAAATAACTAAAGGAGTTCAAGGAGATAGAAAATGTAAATGAAGTAGTCAAAGTATCACTATTTGTAGATGATATGATAGTATACATATATGCCCCCGAAAATTCTACAAAGGAACTCTTTCAGCTGATAAAAATCTTTGGAAAAGAGGTTGGATTAAAAAAATATATCTTAAAAAATCAGTTGCCCTCCTTTTTACAGGAGCTGAGAAAATAATTAGGGAAAAATACCCTTCACAATAGCCAAAAAACAAAAACAAACCCATAAATTTTCTTTCTGTAACTTTAGCCCAGAAAATGAATGACCTATATGACAATAACATCAAGTCTCTGAAGAAAGAAATTGAAGAAGATATGAGAAGATGGAAATATCTCTCATGATCATTGATCGGTAGGATTAACATAGGAAAATGGCCATCTTATCAAAAGCAATCTATAGATACAATGTAATTCCCTTCCAAATGTTTAAGCCATTCTTTACATATTCTGAAAGAACATTTCATTTGGGAAAAACTCAAATAGCTATGTCAATCAAGTATAATAAATGATCTTCAGGAGGTGTCTCTATCTCTGATCTCTAGCTGTACTATAAATCTAAAGTAATAAAAACAGCATGGGAATTTTTTTTTAGTCCCTGGAAAGCTCTGCACTCTAGGGATTTCAAGAGCTGCCGTCCTAGCATCTGTAGGCTCTAGCACTGAGCATACACCACAGTGTGGATCACAAGTAGATCTGACCTCAGGTCCCTCAGAAAAGCTGTAGAGAGAGCTGGAGGTCTATGCAGCCACCGTGCACCCTTGCAAACTCCATATACCTGACAGGTGGGCAGCTCTTGAACTGCCAGGGGCACAGAGAAACCAGGGCCTCCAAAATAAAACTCCAGTAACTGTGGCTTCTCGCACCTAGATGGTACCACAGTTGGAAACACTAGTGGATCTGACCTCAGGTCACCCAGATAATACAAAGAAATTTCCAAGGTCCAAGTAGGATTTGGTACAAGCGCCAACCAGAGACATCACAGAAGAAAGAGGGCAACATAAGAACACAAGCACTAATCCTCAGAACCATTTGATACAATGAAAAATCATCAGTCCCACCACCACAGAAAGCCCTGGAGATACTATCACAGCTTGTGCACAAGAGAAGGATTTCAAATATGAGTTTATGAAATGACAGAGTGCTTAAAAGAGGAAAATGATTCCCTCAAACTGGAAAAGGAATACACAAAAAAGTGATTAAAGAATTGAACAAATCACTTAAAGAGAAACTTCAAGGAAACAGGAAAAGAAAATGAATAAAAACTTTTAAGACCTAAAAATGGAGATAGAAACTATGAAGAAAATACAATCTGAGATAATCTTGGAAAAGGAAACCCTTGAAAAAAGGACAGGATCTACAGAGAGAAACATTACCAACAGAATTTAAGAAATGGAAGAAAGAATATCATGGATAGAAGTTATGACTAAAGAAATGGATACAGCAGTCAATGAAACTACTAAATCTAAAAATCACCTGACACAGAATATCAAAGAAATTTGGGATACTATGAAAAGACCAACTGAAAAATCATAAGGCTAGAACAGAACAAAGTCTCTCAACTTCAAGGCCTAGAAAATATTTTTAATAAGATCATGGAAAAATACTTCACTAATTTGAAGAAAGAATTGCCCATAAATATATAAGACTACAGAACTCAAAATAGGTTGGACCAGAAAAGAAAATCCTCCTGCCACATAATAATCAAAACATTAAATGTACAGGACAAAGAAACAATACTCAAAATTGCAAGAGAAAATGTCCAAGACATATATAAAGGCAAACCTGTCAGAATTACACCTGATTTCTCAAAAGAGAATATGAAAACCAGAACGGTCCAAATGGATGTCATGCAGACACTAAGTAACTACAGATGCTAACACAGACTACTATACCCAGCAAAAAAATTTAATCAATACCGAAGGAAAAAGCGAGATAGTCCATAAAAAAGCCAAGTTCAAACAATACCTAACCATTAATGCAGCTGTGCAGAAGATACTAGAAGGAAAAATCCAACACAAGGAGGGTAACCTTACACAGGAAACCAAAGGAAAAAAGTAATGCCACATACACAAAAAAAAAAAAGAAAGGAAGCTCAACTTCCCCATACACTACCACTACCAACATGAATAGGAACCAATAACCACTGGTCATTAATATCATTTAACATCAATGGCCTCAACGTCAAAATGGAGAGAAACAGGCTAACAGAACGGATGCTGAAACAGGACCCATCAATCTTCTGTATAAAAAAACCACACCTCAGCAATATAGATATTACCTTAGAGGAAAGAGCTAGAAAATGGTATTCCAAGCAAAGGGAAACATTAAGTAAATTGAAATAGCCTTTGTAATAGCTTATAAAACAAACTTTCAACTAAATCTAATAAAAAGAGATCAGGAAGGCCACTTCACATTCCTTAAAGGAAAAATATGCTAAGTTGATGTCTCAATTCTGAACATCTATGCCCCAAATACAGGAGCAATCACATTCATAAAAGGAAGATTACTGCAGCTTAAATCACACATCAAATACCACACTTTGATAGTGGGAGACTTCAACTACCCACTCTCACCAATAGATAGATAGATAGATTATCATGTCAGAAACTAATGTATGTCATGAACTAAATGGACTTAAATGATATGTAACGGAACTTTTCACCCAGACACAAAACCTTTTCAGCACCTCACAGAACCTTTTCCAAAATCAACTATATACTTGGTCACAGAGTAAACCTCAATAGATACAATAAGATCAAAATAATACTGTAGGATTTGAACTTTTTCAAACCTAATATACTTGCGGTCCTTTAATGCTGACAACTCCCTTCCAACCCACCTATCCTATATAAAAGAGAAAAGATGTTAATAGGAACAGAAGAGATAGACTTTTCTATACTCAGTTGGCTTAGTCTGCAAGATTCCAACAGAGCAATTATACAGTAAATCAGCAATTCAGTGAAGGTGACTGTAACAGCATCTGCTGGAACTTGGAGCAGAAGCCAGAGCCTTGAACCTTGAAACCATCAAGGAATCAGTTCTCTCTAGGAAACTCTTGAAGTAGAGTGATGATCAGCCAAGACCAAAAAAGCCCCACCTCTTCCTTTGGGCTCATATATAGTATCTCCTTTCAGAGTCTGTCAAAGACCATGCCCCCACAAGAGGTGGTTTCCCTTCTAGTGGACAAACATCACCTGTTCTATCACAAGTCTGTTTTCAGTAGAAAAACACCACACACACTTTGACAAGTCTGTTTCACATCTCACACTTGGGATAAAAACAAACACACATTTACATCTACTACATAATCCTTTGCATCTTATCAGACCACCATGGATTAAATTTGGAAATCCATAACAATAGAAACAACAGAAAGCCTACAAACTCATGGAAACTGAACAACTCCCTAGTAAATGATATCTGGGTAAAGAACAAAATAAAAAGAGAAATTAAATACATCCTAAATTTGATGACTCTGAAGAAACAACATATCCAAACTTATGGGACACAATGAAAGAAGTGCTAAGAGGAAAGTGCATACCAATAAGTGCCTTTATAAATAAATTGGAAAGATCCCATACTAGCAACTATGCAACACTCCTGAAAGGACAAAAACAAAAAGAAGCAGACTCACCAAAAATGATTAGAAGACTGGAAATCATCAAACTCAGTGCTGAAATCAATAAAGTAGAAACAAAGTGAATAATTCAAGAATCAACAAAACCAAAATCTGGTTTTTTGATAAAATCAACAAGATAGATAAACCCTTAGCCAAACTAACTAAAAGGCACAGGAAGAGTAATAAAATCAACAAAATCAGAAATGAAAAGGGGGACATAGCAACTGACAGCGAGGAAACCCAAATAATCATTAGGTCGTACTTCAAAGACTATATGCCACAAAACTTGAAAACCTAAAGAAAGTGGGCAATTACCAGCTCCCTACAATTGAATCAAGATCAGATAAACAAATTAAATAGTGCTATATCTCCTGGGGAAATTTAGGTAGTTATCAAAATTATCCCAGTAAAAAAAGAAGCCTGGGCCTGGTGGATTCAGCACATAATTCTACCAGACCCAAAAAGAAGAGCTAATAGCAATTCTTTTTAAACTGTTCCATAAAATATCAACTGAAGGAACATTACCAAACTCAGTCTAAGAGGCCACAGTCACCTTGATATTTAAAACACAGAAAGACTCTATAAAGAAGGAGAATTTCAGACCAATTTCTCTTATGAATATTGACACAAAAATATTCAATAAAATAGTCACAAACCATATCCAGAAAACATCAAAAATATCATTCATCATGACTAATTATGTTTAATGCCAGGCAAGGAGGGGTGCTATAAAACATGTAAATCCAACCATGTAATCCATAACAGAAGTAAACTGAAAGAAAAAAACACATGATCGTCTTCTTCTATGCTGAAAAAGCATTAGCAAAATCTATCACACATTCATGTTTAAAGTCTTGGATAGTACAGTGATTCAAGGCACATTCATCGACATTATAAAGACAAAATACATTGAGCATATACACGACATCAAATTAACAGAGAGAAACATAAATCAATTTCACTGAAATCAGGGACAAGGCAGGCTGTCCGCTCTCTCTGTGTCTCTTCAATGTAGTACTTGAAGTCCTAACCAGAACATTAAGACAACTAAAGGAGTTCAAGGGATACAAATAGGAAAGGAAGAAGTCAAAGTATCACTATTTGCAGATGACATGATAGTATACATAAGTGACCCTAAAAATTCTACCAAGGAACTCCTGCTGCTGCTAAACACCTTCAACAAAGTGGCTGGATACAAAAATCATCTCAAAACAAAATCTAGTCAAAACAGAACAAAACAAAAATACTAGCCTTGCTGTATACAAATGAAAAACAGGCTGAGAAAGAAATCTGGGGAACTTTACCCTTCACAATAGCCACAAATAACATAAAGTATCTTAGTGTAACTCTAG
Source organism: Acomys percivali (assembly GCA_907169655.1). Classification (NCBI taxonomy): domain Eukaryota; kingdom Metazoa; phylum Chordata; class Mammalia; order Rodentia; family Muridae; genus Acomys; species Acomys percivali. The sequence goes on from OU015747.1 coordinate 70,459,864, forward strand.
CCAAGCAAGTAAAAGACTTATATGAAAAAAACTTCAATTCTCTAAATAATGAAATTGGAGAAGATATTGGAAGGTGGAAAGATGTCCCATGTTCTTAGATTGGATGAATCGACATAGTTAGAATACCCATCTTACCAAAGGCAATTTACAGACTCAATACAATTCCCATCCAAATTTCCAAGACAATTCTGTATAGATCTTGAAAGATCAAATCTTAACATCTTAATGAAAAACAAAACAAAACAAAGCAGAATAGCTAAAACATTCCTGTGCAATAAAAGAACTTCTTTAGGAGTCTCTGTGACAGATATCAATCTGTACTATAGAGGAACAGTAGCAAAAAACAGCATGATACTGGCATGGAAATAGGCTGCTTGAACAATGAATTTGAATTGAAGACCCAGAAATAAAACCACATACCTATGTCCATTTGATTTTTGACACAATGCCAAATCCACAGAATAGAAAATAGATGGCATCTTCAACAAATAGTGCTGATCTAACTGGATTGCTACATGTAGAAAAATGCAAATAGACACATATTTATTACACTGCACAAAACTAAATTCCAAGTGGATAAACGACCTCAATTTAAAACTGGACACCCTAAATCTGTTATAATAAAAAGTGGGGAAGATCCTTGAATTCACTGAAACACTAGAGAACTTTTTCAAGAAAACATTAAAAGCTCATTCTCTAAGATCAACAATTAATAAATGGGACCTCATGCTACTGAAAAGATTCTGAAAGGCAAAGGAATTAGTCACCAGAGCAAAGTAACAGCCTAAAGACTGGGACAATATCTTCACCAACCTATATTGGACTAAGAGGGTAATACCCAAGATATATAAAGAACTAAAGAAATTAAACATCACAAAGCCAAATATTCCAATTAAAAAATGTGGTACAAGCCGGGCGTGGTGGTGCACGCCTTTAATCCCAGCACTGAGGAGGCAGAGGCAGGCAGATCGTTGTGAGTTCGAGGCCAGCCTGGTCTACAAAGCAAGTCTAGGACAGCCAAGACTACACAGAGAAACCCTGTCTCAAACCCCCCCCCAAAAAATGTGGTACAGAGTTAAAAAGAGAATTATCAACAGTAATATCAAATGTCTGAGAAACACTTAAAGAAATGCTCAATATCCGTAGTCATCATGGAAATGCAAATCAAATGAATTTGCAATTCTTTCTTACAAGTATCAGAATGGCTGAGATAAAAAACTCAAGCGACAGCACATGCTGGCAAGGATGTAGATAATGGGGAACTCTCCTCCATTGCTGGTGGGAAGGCAAACTTGTACAAACACTTTGGAAATTAATCTGGAGCTATCTTAGGAAAATGGGAATAAACCTACCTTGAGACCCAGCAATACCACTTCTGAGTATATACCTTAAAGATGCTCCACTATACAACAAGGCAATTTGCTCAACTATGTACATAGCAGCCTTGTTCATAATAGCCAGAATATGTAAGCAACCTAGGTGTCCCACAGTCCAATAATGGATAAGGAAACAAGGTTCATTTACACAATGTAATACTATTCAGTTTTCTAAAACAAGGAAATCTTTAAATTTCCAAGCAAATGGATGAAATCATAAATATTCCTCTTGAGTGAGGTAACCAAGACCCTGAAAGACATGCATGATATACACTCACTCAAAAGTAGATGTTAGCCACTGAATACAGGATAACCACATCACAATACGGAGATTGATGAACCAAACCAAGGTTCTTGTCAAATGTGGATGTAGATACTCTGTTCAGATGTAGTAGATAGGTAGCACAGTCTCCTTGTTATTTCCACAATATGGGGAGTACAGACTACTTCTGACATGTACTCTGGCCTTCCAACTTTGATCACATTGTCTACCAAGGTGGTCTTGCCAAGTACCAGAGGAGGAGGACATAGGTACTATAGATGGCACTTGACAAGCTGATGTCAGATGGTAGGTAAGGGAGGAGGGCTCTCCTTTCTAACGACTATGGGAGGAAGGAAGAAGGGATGAGGAAGGGAGGTGATGAGGGATTGGGCTAAAATTGGTATGTATATAACTTAAGATGCAGAACAAGCAGGTAACTTATATTGCTAGTCCCACTCTGGCTGAGAAATTAATGTCTATCCATAGACAAGGCTTTTGTTGGTCACAGAATCCTTGTGACTTATTATTAGTTTTTATTCTTCATATAGCATGAATGAAGATTTGCAGATGTCTTACTTGTCCCATACCTCATACATTTATAATATAAGGGCCATATTATACTTATGAAAATTTGTATTTTCAGAGCAAAAGAATGAGACACTGATGCTAAATCAGACCTGACAACATTCATCCCTCTCAGCATGCTGGACACTGACATCCTGCATACTTCATGTTCCAACCTCAGGCTGTTCAGTTGCTTTTACTCATCAGAACAGGACAAGCCCCAAGACAGCATTGAAGAAAGCTTCTGATCATTATTGGTCATGCTTTTTAGACTTTCCCACACAGGACTTCTATTAGGTGTGGAATTTCTCAAAATTTAGAACACAAATGCTATTGCTGGTTTGTTTAACCATTTTCCCAATTTTATGTGGGCCCCAAAAATAAGCTAGAAGGATCCTGAAAGGAATGATGCCCCATTTCACCTAAGGGGGGTTAGGTAGGTTTTTTATTTTTCTCTTGGGCTACAGATGAATATTTTCATTAGGAGTTAGTTATAAATTATTATTAGTCATTGTACACTAGAGAATCTGAGGTTCATCTCAGGGATGTCTCTCTTTTCCTTTATGATTCCTTCTTAATATTGAGATAGGGGTTGAATAGAAATAAGGTAGGGTATAGAAATATATAGGAATGATAGAACAAAAAGCATATTATTGAATCTACTCAACTTAAGGCCTAAATTGTAACTCACAAATAAGGCTATTTTTAATTCATTGGTATAGAACTTTGTATATTAATACAAAATAAGTTTAATTTTGATACATTGTTATATAATTCAAATTAAGATTATTCTGCACACATATTATACATCTATTTACTATAATGTGAGGTATTATACCCATACAACTCAATTATAATACAAGGTTTACTTCCAATATCTTGAAAGTGGTATTGCAAGCTATTTAGGATAATTAAATAATAAAAGATAATTGTTAATTGATCAAATCATAGTAATGTCAATTACTTGTCTATTTTAATCACAACACTATACATCCTAGGTTTAAGAGATATATATGATTATATAGATGTATAAGGTAAAATAGTGAGAAAAGGTCTTCCAAAGCCTCAGAGGACTACAGATAATGGCATTTAAAGATGTTTTTGATGCACGCCTTTAATCCCTGCACTCAGGAGGCAGAGTCAGGTGGATCGCTGTGAGTTCGAGGCCAGCGTGGTCTACAAAGTGAGTCTAGGACAGCCAAGGCTACACAGAGAAACCCTGTCAGGATAAAACAGGTGTTTTTATTATTTTGAAGATTCTTTGACAACAAGCCAAGTGTATCAATTTAATCAAATCGAAGACCCAGAAATAAACCCACACACCTACTGCCATTAGACAGTTTACAAATAAACCAAAAGCATACAGTGCAAAATATATAGCTTCTTCAACAAATGGTGTTTATCTAATTGGATATCTGTAGAAATTTTGATATGATCAAAAACTGAAGTCACTGCACATGCTAGGGTGGATGTTTAGAGAGGAACACTCCTCCTTTGCTGGTGGGAGCGAAAACATGTAAAACTATTTTGGAAATAAATCTGTCACTTTTTCAAATAAATGGGATTAGTGCTACCTCAAGACCCAACTATATCACTCATGGCCATATACGCAAAAGATGCTTCATCACACAAAAAAGGCTATTTGCTCAGCTATATTCATAGCAGCTTTACTCTTAATGGTCAGAGTCTAGAAATGAACTAGAAGTCCCTCAACTGAAGAATGGATAAAGAAATTGTGGTACATTTACACAATTAAATATTATTCAGCTATTAAAAACAAGTAAATCATGAAATTTGTTGGCAAATGGATAAACTAGAAAAGGTCATTCTGATTGATGTAATCCAGATCCAGAAAATACATGCATAGTATTTACTCACTTATAAATGTATATTATCAATATACTATATGATGAACCATACTACAACCCACAGACCTAAAGAAGCTAAATAACTAGGAATACACTAGGAAGGATGCTTACTTCTCAGACACAGGAAGTGGTTGAAGAGAGGGAACAGGACTGAATCCTACAACAGATGTCCTCTGAAAGAGTCCACCAAGCAGTAGATGGAAGCAAAGTTTGACTCACCGCCAAACTTTGGACAGAATGCAGGGAGACTTAAAGACCAGGTTGGGGATAGAAATTCCTTGAAACGTCAGGAACTCCAAAATGTGATGAAAAGAGCCAACAAATCTAGGCCTAGGTGGGCCTGTGGAGATGAATGGACCAACCAAGGGTCATGCATAGGGAGGACCTAGGACTATGTGTCAGATATAGCCAATAGACATCTCAGTCTCCATGTGGGTCCTTTAATATAAGGAGCAGGGGATGTTTCTGACATAGCCTTTGTTACCTGCTGTTTGATCACTTCCCTATGGTGAGGCAGCCTTTCTGGGACACAAAGGAATAGGACCAAAAGGAGCATGGCCGGTATTGTAAAGGGAAGAGTCAGGGAGCCACAATCAGGATATAAATTTAATAAATTAAAAGTAAACAAATTTATAAAAATAAAAAATTAAGTAAGAGTTTTGAGTACAGAGGTGAAGTAAGCATTCTATGTTGACATAATGCTGTGAAAGAAAATTATTGAGTCATAACAAAAATTGAACAAATGGAAACACTAAAAATTAGTTAATTCAACCAAAATGTTTTTGGTTTCTTTCCCAGACAGGGTTTCTCTATGTTATCTTGGCCATCATGCATTCACTTTGACTCTGGCTTCAAACTCACCTGCCTCTGCCTCCAAAATACTGGGATTAAAGGCATGCAACACATCGACTGTTCAATTTAACCATTTTTTAAGTAAATAGCAGTCCTGAGAAATAAATATAAGAACATGTTTATGAGTATGAGGTAGCTGCTTTTATAGTAAATACTTCTTGCTTAGTAGCCTATTGTGTCTAGCTGAAAACTTACAGCTCAAAAAGGTTTATAGTGAACAAAAAATTATTAAGGTCACTTCTCAGATTACCTGAGTTTTATTTTATACAATAATGACTATTAAAAACACTATATAATTGTAAGAAGGTAAGTCATTAAACATTACATTTATGTCCCTTTATCAATAGTACCTATGGAGTCCTACAGGGTCAATTTGGGTCTTACTAGAACACTATTGAAACACTGGCATTTGTTGTTCCATTTTGCTAATAAAATAAACTAATACTTGGGTTTAACAATTATGAAATCAGTTTATTAGAGGAATACATTGATGACATCATTATTGACATGAAAGAAACCTTCACTGCAACTGTGTCATTTGTGTGACAAAAAGAAAATATGATATATTTTAAATTCTTGGCTTTATCTTCAGCAACTATGAGAATTCTTTAAAGTCTGTGAAGTAAGTATTGTCTCATTGATCATGTTGCTAAACATGGATTTTATATTTGTGAAGGCTGTTCTACTTTGGAGAAAATCTCATTGTTTGTTTAGTAGTTCTCTTGATGTTTATTTTCAGAGGAAAAAAAGTTATCCAAGTTTGAACACAGGCTGGGCAGAAATAGCATCTAAAGTTTTACAAAATGCTGTGGCTCAGCAGTCCTACTAAGTTCTTATGAGCTTATCTTAGCATGCAATATTAGCACCATATGTGAGGGTCATGAACACAGAATGGTGTCTCGCATAGAAATCTGAAAAATCTGACAGCAGAGCATCCTTGGGGTTTGTTCTCAGAATATACCTAATGTGTTCCTTAGAGCAACTCATGCGAAAGACAATTATGAGCATATCTCTGAGGGGTTGCTGATTCTCCTGCCTTAGAAAGCTTCAAGAGCAAAAATACGGATTATGTTTGGGAGATGATGGAAACTGAATGATGTGAAAAATTAATCCAGTAAAACTCACACAATAAGAAAACAGAGGAACAGAGATTATATGTTCTTTCTCTTTTTGTTTTGTTTTATACTGTTTACCCTTAAGACAGAGTATCAAAAGGAAGCAATATTTACAAGAGCATTTTCCTAAAGGATATTCAGAAATGTGTATAGTAAAATGCAAGTTGCTTCTGGGCTGAGAAGACCTTATCCAACTCTTCCAGGACTTCTCTTCTTTCTCATTTTTTATCTCAAAGTTGTGTGGTTCGTTAATGATAAAACTATGTTAAAAGCAAATTACTATGTTTCTGGCAGTAGTGCTAGTACATCAACAACGGAAAGTAGTAAGATAGGGAGAATAGGAAGGCCACAAATTGAATTAGTCTGTTGATGTGCTTGGAGTGTGAATTTTCAGGTAATGCTAGACATAGGCAAAGGTTTTACTATAATGTCAGGGAAATGAGCTTATGTTGGCATAACAAAACCTCACTCTAGTAATCAATGTTTGAATATTTTCAGACCTTACAAAACAAACAGACATGCTAAGTAAACTTAAGGAAATTTGTTAATTCAGAAGCAGTTTAATATTCAAAGGTAGACATGTGTTATATGTACATATGCATGTGTAATGTAAGGCAAAAAGTGTGTAAGGCATGTATCAGTTGTTTAAGCCACAACACACATTCAACTGCACCTGGTACAAACACTAATACATTATAAAATCTTTCTGTGAATCAGCAGGAATAGGATATGTGTGAAGATTACTAAAGATAAAATTCCCCAAGGACACTTAGTAATGCACAGATGACAGATGGTTTATATTTCAGCTTTGGCAGAAAGTACAGGGTCTTGCTAAAATAAGGTATTAACTAAGATTAAGGCTTATTAGACTTTAGGCTTTGCTTAGAGTATCCTGAAAGCAGCAGAGAATATACTATTTGAAAAGAGAAAAGACCATTTTTCTAGAGGATTGAGTTATGTTGGCATATTTCTTCTGCGTATATTTTGTACATACATGCTACAAATGATAAAACTGAAAACAAAACATTTTTGGCATTTCCAGATACAGTTCTCATCATTGTAAGAACATGGTCTTCATTGATATTTAGAATTTCCAACTTAGAAAACAAAACAATGTTTCATATTTCAACGTTTCTTAGAAGTTGTTTTGGATTGAATATGAGACAATGGATGATAGTGATGCCACTGGTAAGGTTACTGGTTTTACAAGGTGAAAATGAGATAATAAATAATGGGTAGAGTTAATGATGTTTGTGATTTTGACATGTCAAGTTTTTGTTTCCTATTGTATCAGAGGTGAACTATGTATGTGCACCATAAGGTAGTATTGATTCAAAAGTCACAATACACCTGCTGTTAAATTCTACAGAGCATCTTGATGAATGAGTTATATATGTTCTACCTTTATTCAGTCTTATCAGATTTGAAATAAGTACAACTGCTTTTATTATTAAGAATCAGAAGGTACTTCTTCACTTTTCTAACATATTTAGAGTGAATGGTTTTATATTGAGATTTTCAATCCACTTGATTTTAGTTTTGTGCAAGATGATAAATACAGATCTATTTGCATTTTTCTTTCTTTTTTTTTCAAATTTTATAGCTACTTTATTTTCAAATAAAGTCCCAAATTCAACTTGAAAGCACATAAAAATTTCTTGAAGAGTGTCGAAGGCAGAGATGATCAATTCTTCTTGGAATAAATTCACACCTAGTCTTTGGGTCTTTAGTTTCATTAGAAGGCAAGTTCCACAATTTAAACATGTGATACTGAAAACTGAGTTGAAGAAGAACCTCTTCTGCAGCACAACCATGGCTTATTGATGTGATTTGTGTCTACATGTAGACATCCTGTTAGATCAGCACCATTAGCTGAAGAGCCTTTATTTTTTCCATTGTATGGTTTTGGCTTCTTTGTCAAAATTCAAGTGTCCATAAGCGTGTGGGTTTATTTCTGGGTCTTTAATTTGATTCCATTGATCAGCCAGCCTATTTGTATGCCAGTACCTCTCTATTTTTTATCACTGTTGCTTTATAGTAGAGCTTGAGAGCAGGTATGGATATTACTCCAGAATATCTTTTATAATACAGGACTGTTTTAGCTATTCTGATTTTTTTGTTTTTCAGTATGAAGGTGGGAATTGATCTTTCAAGGTCTGTAAAGAATTGTTTAAGTATTTTGATGTGAACTGCATTGGATCTGTAGATTGCTTTTGGTAAATGGCAGTTTTTACTATGTTGATTCTCCCAATCCATGAACATTGGAGATCATTCCATCTTCTGATATCTTCTTCAGTTTCTTTCTTCAGAGATTTGAATGTTTCTTTTTCTATCCAGGTTTTCACTTACTTGGTTAGAGTTGCTCTATTTACTTTATAATTTTGTGGCTATTGTGAAGGGTATAGTTTCCCTAATTTCTTTCTTGCCTGTTTGTCATTTTTATGTAGGAGGGCTACTGATTTGTTTTGTACACAGCCACTTTTCTGAAGGTGTGTATCAGCTGTCAGAGTTCTTTGGTAGAATTTTTTTGGATCACTTATGTAAACTATCATAAAATCTGAGAGTAGTGATAATTTGATTTTGGTGAAGAAGACAACTTCCTGAACAGAACACAAACAGGCCCTTCTCTAAGATCAACAATTAATAAATGGGAGCTCATGAAACTGAAAATCTTCTGTAAGGCAATAGATACTGGTAACCGATCAAAACAGCCTACATTCTGAAAAAATTTCTTCACGAAGTGTACATGTGACAAAGGGCTACTATCCAAAATATATAAAGAACTCAAGAAATTAAACACCACCAAAACAAATAACCCAATTAAAATGGGGTACATAGTTAAACAGAGAATTCTCAAGATAAGAATATTGAATGTTGGAGAAACACTTAAAAATGCTCACCATCCTTATTTCTCAGGTAAATGGAAATCAAAAGTACACTATGATTCAATCTTACAAAGAACAGAATAGCTAAGATCCAAACTTCAAGTGACAGAACAAGTTGGAGTGGATGTGGGGCAAAGGAACGCTCCTTCATTGCTGTTGGGAATGCAAAGTTGTACAACCATTTTGGAAAATAAATGTTGCAATTTCTCAGAAAATTGTGACCAGCACTACCTCAAGACTCAGCTATATCAATCAGAAAGCAGGGAGAAGGTTTAGTGGATAAAAATGCTTACATTGTATGAATGCGTGGTAAGCTGAGTCAGAGAGCTGCAACCCACAGTGGAAAGCTGAGTTACAGACATCTTTTGACTTCCACACATACAGTATCTGTGAGTGTGCCTGCACACCACACCCCTGCCCCCCCTCCCCAACATTCTCAGGTATTTAAAAGTATCAAAGTGTTGGTGGGGTAGATACCCTTTTCTGAGGAATAAGGTAAGGGGTAAAAGGAAGAAGAGTGAGGGAGGTTTATACTGAGAGCAGAGGAGAAAGGGGGCTACATCTCAGATGTAAAGTTAATAAATAAACAAAATAATTAAAAAAGAATCGGGATAAGTATGTAATCCCTCAACTTTATTGTATTATACTTCTAGATGAGGCTTATAAGTTTTATCTTAGACAGTCTTTGTGGGATACATAATATTTGAAGTTTTGTGTATGCATTATTTTTGCATCTTTTAATTACAGTGAAGAGATAATTTATTTGGCCAATATGAATTATAAGTCTATTAGTACACAGTATGAATATAAAGTAGTAGAAGTCAGCTTTCAGCAATGCAATCGTAATAATAGTTAAGGACTGGTTGCCAATCAGAAAAAGTTCAACCTATGATGGTATACATTTTTGTTGATTGAATAGTGAATACTGACTTATATAATAGCATATTGATGTCAAAAATATTCTGATGAAACGATATTGCAGTTACATAACAAAAGCGTTCTGAATTTGTTGATACACACTCTGAAGAAATGTAATAGCTTTTAAATAAACATGTTAGAAAATGTGATACATACATGTAAACTTGTGAAATACAGTATGAGTAGAGGAGCTGTCATGGTAAGTAGGTCCATAGATAATGTTGATAAGAAAAGGATGAGCAGGTTATTAATATGATAATGCAATTTAGAAAAATAACATTTGAATACATATAGTCATTAAGATTCTGGTGGTGCACACCTTTAAACCTAGGCACAGGCACACTGATTTCTGACTTTTAGGCCAGCCAGGTCTACAAATCAAGTTCTAGGACAAGTAATGTTACATAAAGAAATTCTTATTAAAAAATGATTTGTTATGGAATCATGTTGTTCTTCTGTATATTTAAATTACTTCAAAATTTAAAAACTGAATATATCAATCAGATTCTACAGAAAGGCTCATCAAAAAAGCAGTTGACCAAGACAAAACATAGTCCATGAGGTGTGTTTGTTAATTTATTTTGTGTGTTGGCTTTTGTCTCATTTTTGTTTGGCCTTTTTCTTATTTTCTGTTTGTATTTTGTCTGTTCCTTTTATTTTAAGAAAAAAAAACAGGAAATTGTGTTGGTATAGAGGAGCAGAGGATCAGGAAGAAATTGTCATAGGGAAAAACATGATCAAAATGTAGTAGATGCAAATTTACTACTATTGCATAGTATATGAGTTTGTTTCCGAGAGCACACTTCTGGCAGTTCCAGGGAATCCAGCCAGGTAACTTCCTCTGTCCATCACCACTGCAAACAGATGCATATACATACGTGCACACACATTAGTATCATCATCTGTTGCTTGCAGAAGAATTATTAGTTTAATCTTTTATGATATAAAGATTCTATAATACTTAGTAATCTTAGCTTATGGTGGTGAATTTTATACCAAAAAAAAATCTCTTTGGGGGACTAATTACATTTAATGTATTAAAAGATTTCTTAACATGGAAATATGGAAAATATATAGTCATTATTTTTCATTATATACAGGAATCCGGAAGCAGGTTCTGATTCTAGACTAGGAATGGAGTTAGCAATTAGTAACAGCAAACAGGTAAAAAAAAAAAAAGCTTCATTTTCCATAATCTTTTTTATAGACTGCCACAATACACATTGTACCAGTTTAAATGAGGATCTTGCTGTCTTAAATTAGCTGAGTCTACCCACCATGATCCAGATTTAAAATGGCTCATTGCATTTCAAGTGACTTAAGAAAAAATCACTGACAGGTGTGTCCAGCCATTTGGGTTTTAATTCAATCCTGACTGTAGTTATGTTGACAATAATTTACATCCATCAAAGTGTGTGTTTCCATCTATACTTATCAACACTGCTGTAAGGTCTGTTCTTTTCTTACTCAATAGGTTAGAAATAGTGGCTAGATATTTTTCTCTTTGAAAAGTAGCATCATTGCATGGATTAGTCCATTTATTTTGTTTCCTTTTGTGTAAGTCAGAAGTAATTTCAACATATTATTAACTATTTTGAGATGTGTGCATATGTGTGTGTGAGCCTGCACACTTGTGCACATGTGCATATGCATATACCCTGTACATGCAGATCAGGTGTAAAAGAGGGCATACAATTCTCTGAAGCTTAATTTCTACTTGTCAGTTATTCATAACTATACAGAAGAAAACATATCATGAGAAGAGCAAATATCTCCATTTAAAATTATGACATGACTAACCTGAGGATATTGAAGAAGTAATCAATAGTAGTAAGTATTTTCATTATTTTACATGGTAATAATTTGATCCATACTTGTAAGATGAGAAGATTGCCATGTAAATGATATCTTTTTTGTTACAGAAGAAAAATCTAAACAATACAAAACAACCTAGGTAGTCTTGAGAGATGGCTCAGTGGAAAAGGCACTTTCTACTAAGTCTGGTGACCTGGCTTCATTATAAGGGCTCATATAGTAAAAGGAGATAATTTATATTGACATGTTTCTCTCTGTGCTTCATATGTTCACAGGCACACAGTAAATAAATAAAGTTTTTGAAAGAAAAATTTAAATATATCCAATTTTTGAAATTCAAGATGTACATATTTTATTTGCAACAAACTGTATGAAAAAATACTGGACATCAGATAATAGTGTAGCCCTGGAATTTCATCTAATATATTGTTGACAAACTCTTTGGGAATGATACTTCCAGAAACATCACTGCACCAATATGAAGAATTGGCTTTAATGGACAACTTGGAAGACGGAGAAGACAAAGCAACATAATCATCAACAGGTCAAGTACTCATTGTCACAAACATGTACAGAGTTTTTGTTTGAAATACCATGTGCAAAGCAAAATTAAAACCTACCAACTCCACAAACTTAATTGGCTCAACAGATTCTGACAAGATAGACTCTGTAGTCAGTTTTGGATTAATATCAATGTCTTTATTTATTACCTAATCTGTAACTTATTAAACCTGCACTTTTAAAAGTGAAAATTCGTATAATACTTTCTTCATAATAAATGGCTCTATACTTTTATTGTGGAGATGAAGGAGAGAATATGGAAAGGAAATGAGGAAGGGAAATAAGAGGAAGAGAGCATGGATGTCCTGCTTATACTTCCCTCCTTCCCTGTGGCCTTCTGATCTCAGAACTCTTGGAATGTGCACACGAACACACACACACACACACACACACACACACACACATTCATATACATATATATATATGAGCAACACTAGTGGACTCAGGTATTTATATAAACCTATGGTAGGTATGTGCATAACAATAATTATGGAAGCTCTTCCCGTTTGGAAAGGAGAGAACTAATATGTTGGAGAGAGACAAAAGGGGTGAAATGGGGTAAACACAGTTCTTAAGTAAATTCTCAAAAATAAATGGCTTTTTTGTTACATTTTTAATTTTAAATTGTTCCCAACTCCCCACAACCATCCAAATCTCTCTAGCCACACAACAGCACACATCATCAAAATATTTTCTTGAGAAATTAGTTCTCTTGTTTCTACTAGCTTAATCCTCTGTGTCTCCTACCATTTATGGTTAGCTGTGTATAATTAATGACTACCTTCATGGCATTGCTTCATGATTAGTGTAGTATTATTTTCTAACTAAGCATTTTTATTGACTTTTAAATACTCTAAAAATAAGTGATTATTTTAGTAGCCATTTGCACACCACACAGAAAAACAAAGTACAATTAAATCGTTGCTACCTGTTTCTGCTCTGTTTTGCATCTTCTTTCCCATAAAACCAGCTATGAATAATTTTACAATTTTATTGATAGACTAACTCACATATGCTCAGTAATGGTTGTACAATCAAAGAAAACTTTATCATAAGAATTCTGGTAGAAAAATAAATTTCATCTATTTTATACTGATGTACTTGGAAGTCACTAAGTTAATGAATTTCATTTACCATTCTATAATTCTTAGAGAGATTTAGGGGATAAGTAGCTCATGAATAGCTCCTTTAAAGGGAAAAACTGCAGAAAGAAATCAGTGAAAATAGATGTTTATTGGACAACTGAATTATGTAAAGTCCTCAAGAAAGCACATTTTAACCAGTTCTGTAATTCAAAGTTCTTTAAAGTATTCATACTATCTCTCATTTGCCTTATTTTTAAGTACATTTTGATGAATTTGAGCCACTACTATGATTAGAGAATAAATATAGTAGGACATTTACTATAATATTTAATATGCTAGGTGTGTGTGTGTGTGTGTGTGTGTGTGTGAGTTAGAAGTTTAGGTGAAGGAATTTAGGGCTCTACTTCCTTCCTTTGAAAAATATTTATGAGGCAATAATGACAC
>OU015747.1:70488608-70527589 GCA_907169655.1 Acomys percivali
CCAAGATGGCGTCGACCAGTAGGCACCATAGCTGATCTACTCCGAGGAGACCAGGGACGTGAATGGAGCCACAGACTGCTGGATTTTGAGAACTGTAGGTGAGTGGGGCCCCAAAAGCCACAGACCACCAGGGGGTCTAACCCCGGGACAAGCAACAGTCCGGAGGAGGTAAACGCACTCCCCAAACCCTGAAACGGAATCCACAACTAAGCTACAGTGGACACATAAAACCCAAACTCGCCATTTGGGAGGGAATCTCCGGAGCCCCCAGCCTGAGGAGTCTCAGCAAATAGGGTGAAACCACCATTGAACCTCTCCATCCACACCACGCCAAACTGCGGAGGTCACTTGCCTAGCCCGGGAGCATTCGGGCTAGAAGATACAGGGGACTCCCGCCAGAGGCCTGAATCGCCATTGTTGCCAGCTGCCCGCCCGGGCTGCCGGCAGTAACCCGGCGCTCCCTAAACAACAGAACATAGCTGGGTCCATTCTTGCGGGCCCGCAACAGGACCTCCTATAATATAGAGAGCCTGGGGTCGACTTGAAGGGTCTATCTGCTGACCTAAAGTGACTTGGGAGCATTCAGGCTTTCACTGGCGGAAAGAGAAGATACAGGGGACTCCAGCCAGCAGCCTGAATCGCCATTGTCGCCAGCTGCCCACTAGGGCTGCCGGCACTGACTCGGCACTCCCTAAACAACAGAACCTAGCTGGGTCCATTCTTGCGGGCCCACGACAGGACCTCCCATAATATAGGGAGCCTGGGGTCGACTTGCAGGGTCTATCTGCTGACCTAAAGTGACTTGGGAGCATTCGGGCTTTCACTGGCAGAAAGAGAAGATACAGGGACTCCCGCCAGCAGCCTGAATCGCCATTGTCGCCAGCTGCCCACCAGGGCTGCCGGCACTGACCCGGTACTCCCTAAACAACAGAACCTAGCTGGGTCCATCCTTGTGGGCCTGCGACAGGACCTCCCATAATATAGGGACCCTGGGGTCGACTTGCAGGGTCTATCTGCTGACCTAGAGTGACTTGGGAGCATTTGGGTTTTCACCGGTGGAAAGAGAAGATACAGGGGACTCCAGCCAGCAGCCTGAATCGCCATTGTCGCCAGCTGCCCACCAGGGCTGCCGGCACTCCCTAAACAACAGAACCTAGCTGGGTCCATTCTTGCAGGCCCGTGACAGGACCTCCCATAATATAGGGAGCCTAGGGTTGACTTGCAGGGTCTATCTGCTGACCTAAAGTGACTTGGGAGCATTTGGGCTTTCACTGGCGGAAAGAGAAGATACAGGGGACTCCCGCCAGCAGCCTGAATCGCCATTGTTGCCAGCTGCCAGCACTAACCCCCCGGCACTCCCTAAACAACAGAACTTAGCTGGGTCCATTCTTGCGGGTCCCTGACAGGACCTCCCATAATATAGGGAGCCGTGGGTCAACTTGCAGGGTGTATCTGCTGACCTAAAGTGACCTGGGAGTGTCCTGGCATATAGGGGCGTGGAAACTGCTGCCTCCTTGGATATTGCCAGTGGCCTGAAACCATACTGTCTCAGGCCCACCAGGCACTGATCCTATAATTTCCAACAGGCAGATCCTAGCTGGGTCAGCTCCTGCAGACCCAGCAAGAACTCCTAAATTCATGGGAGAGGCTGGACGCTCCTAAAGAGTATAGAGGCAGAGCTAAAAGACAGCTACAACCCAGAAGATCTGATACACCTGTGGTCTTGGCTACATAGTAACAGAAAAGACAGGCAGCTGGGATCAACCTACATAACCAGAGAGCTTGTGTGCTGACCTTACTCTAGATCCCAAAACTGCTGATCTGAATTACAGCAATAAGGTGAAAAGGCCCAAACAGAAACCTACTTTGCATGACTCAGCCTGGTGCCTAAGGTGTTGAGAAAAATCTCCAGGAGTAGAATCTGAATCACCTGCCTGGTCCAGGGAAATATTCCCTGATCCCCACAGGTAAGGGCACCCTACCTATAATCAGGCTTCAACTATCCACTCCCAAACAGGGAAGGTCACTACAAACTACCTCACAACATCAGAGTCACCAAAATGACAAGGGGACAACGAAAGAACGCTAACAAAAACCAAAACAGGATGGCATCACCTGATCCCAGCAATACCAATGAAAACAACATGGAGAACCCAACAACAATTGATATACAAGAAAACTACCTCAAGTCCTTAGTAAGTAAGATGATAATGGAAGAAACAAATAAAATCTGTAAAGAAATGCAGGAGGAGGCAAACAAGAGGTCTGAAGACTTAAAAGAGTCATATAAAGAGGCATTTGAAGAATATCAGAAAAATACAAATATCCAGATGAAGGAAATCATTAAAACAGTTCAAGACCTGAAAATAAAAATGGAAACTATCATAAAAGAACACACGGAAGAAAAACGTGATCGAGAAGCTTCAGAAAAGAAAGCAAGCATCTCAGAGGTGGCCTTATCTAACAGATTGCAAGAAATGGAAGAACAGATATCGGGACTTGAAGATACAGTCGCAGAACTGGAAACATCCGTCCAGGACAATGCTAAATCTGAAAATTTCCTGAAACAGAGCATCCGTGAAATAAAAGACCACATGAAAAGACGAAACTTGAGAATAATAGGGATAGAGGAAAGAGAAGGCAACCGACTCCACACCCCAGAGAATATCTTTAATCGAATTATAGAAGAAAATTTCCCCAATTTGAAGAAGGAGATGCATACGAGCATACAAGAGGCCTACAGAACACCAAATAGAATAGACCTGAAAAGAAAATCTTCCCGCCACATAATAATAACAACACAAAATATACAGAATAAAGAAAAAATATTAAAAGCGGCAAGAGAAAAAGGCCGAGTAACATATGAAGGCAAACCTATCAGAATTACTCCTGACTTCTCAGAAGAGACCATGAAAGCCAGAAGGGCCTGGACAGAGGTTCTGCAAACCCTAAGAGAACACAGATACCAGGCAAGAATACTTTACCCAGCGAAATTATCAATAACCATTGACGGAGAAAACAAGATATTCCATGACAAAAACAAATTCAAACAGTACCTAGCCACAAATCCAGCTTTACAGAAGTTACTACAAGGAAAACTCCACCCCAAAGAATCAAACTACAACCAAAACTACATAGGAAATAGGTAACTATACCATCGCAAAATCACAACCTCACAAAATCTCGACTGTTACAAATACCAAAAAATGAAGGGACTTAGCAATCACTGGACATTAATATCTCTCAACGTCAATGGGCTCAATTCTCCAATAAAAAGACACAGACTAACTGACTGGATGCATAAACATAACCCAACATTCTTCTGCATTCAAGAAACACATCTCAACCACAAGGACAGACATTGTCTCAGAGTGAAAGGTTGGGGAAAAATATACCAAGCAAATGGTCACAAGAAACAAGCTGGGGTAGCCATTCTAATATCTAATAAAATAGACTTTCAACCAAAATTGATCAAAAGGGATGAGGACGGACACTTCGTTCTCATCAAAGGTAAAGTCAATCAAGAAAACATCACGATTTTGAACATCTATGCTCCTAATACAAGGGCTCCCACATTTGTAAAAGGGTTATTAACAAAGCTTGAACGACTCATTGATACCCACACATTAATAGTGGGAGACTTCAACACCCCACTTTCACTCAAGGATAGGTCCTTGAATCAAAAACTAAGCCGGGAAATAACTTCATTAACCAATGCCATGAATCATATGGATCTAACAGATATCTACAGAACTTTCCACCCAAATGCAAAGGAGTATACCTTTTTCTCAGCACCCCATGGAACGTTCTCCAAAATTGATCATATAGTGGGTCACAAAGCAAACCTCAACAGATACAAGAGGATTGAAATAATACCTTGTATCTTATCAGGTCACCATGGTCTAAGGCTGGACTTCAACAACAACAACAGAAATAACAAAAGGCGTACTAACACATGGAAACTAAACAACTTTCTCCTTAATGACACATGGGTCATGGAAGAAATAAGGGGAGAAATAAAAGACTTCCTGAAATTCAATGAAAATGATGGAACAACATATCCAAATTTGTGGGACACATTGAAAGCAGTGCTAAGAGGAAACTTCATAGCACTAAGCGCCTTTAAAAAGAAAATGGAAACATCCCACATAAACAACTTAACAACACATCTGGAAGCTTTAGAAAAAAAAGAAGCAGAAACACCCAAGAGGAGTAGATGCCTAGAAATAATCAAACTCAGGGCTGAAATCAATAAATTAGAAACAAAGAGAACAATCCAAAGAATCAACAAAACCAAGAGCTGGTTCTTTGAGAAAATTAACAAGATAGACAAACCGTTAGCCAATCTAACTAAAAGACAGAGAAACACTATCCAAATTAACAAAATCAGAAATGAAAAGGGAGACATAACAACAGACACCGAAGAAATACAAAGAATCATAAGAACCTACTTTAAAGGCATTTATGCCACAAAATTTGAAAATCTAAGGGAAATGGACAATTTTCTCGAATGATTCCATTTGCCAAAATTGAATCAAGACCAGATAAACAAATTAAATAGCCCTATTTCTCATATAGAAATAGAAGCAATCATTGATAGTCTCCCAACCAAAAAAAGCCCAGGGCCAGATGGTTTCAGCGCAGAATTCTACCAGTCCTTCAAAGAGGAGCTAATACCAATACTATTCAAGCTATTTTGAAAGATAGAAATGGATGGAATATTACCAAATTCATTCTATGAGGCCACAGTCACATTGATACCCAAACCCCACAAAGACGCAACAAAAAAAGAGAATTTCAGACCAATTTCTCTTATGAACATTGATGCAAAAATACTTAACAAAATACTCGCAAAGCGAATACAACAGCTTATCAAAGACATCATTCACCATGACCAGGTAGGATTCATTCCAGGCATGCAGGGATGGTTTAACATACGAAAATCCATCAATGTAATCCACCATATAAACAAACTGAAAGAGAAAAACCACATAATCATCTCTATAGATGCAAAAAAAGCATTTGACAAAATCCAACACCCATTTATGTTTAAATTTCTGGAAAGATCAGGAATACAAGGCACTTTTCTATACATCATAAAGGCTATATACAGCAAACCAATAGCCAACATTAAATTAAATGGAGAGATACTCAAGGAAATCCCTCTAAAATCGGGGACCAGACAAGGCTGCCCACTTTCCCCATACCTCTTCAATATAGTTCTTGAAGTTCTAGCCAGAGCAATAAGACATCAAAAGGAGATCAAGGGTATCCAAACGGGAAAGGAAGAAGTCAAATTATCCCTATTTGCAGATGATATGATAGTGTATATAAGTGACCCCCAAAATTCCACCAGAGAACTCCTACAGCTGATACAAAATTGGCAGGATACAAAATAAACTCAAAAAAGTCAGTAGCTTTCCTATATACAAATGACAAACAGGCAGAGGAAGAAATTAGGAAAACTACTCCCTTCACGATAGCCAAAAGCAATATAAAATATCTAGGAATAACCCTAACCAAGCAAGTGAAGGACTTATTTGAAAAAAACTTTAAATCTCTGAAGAAAGAGATTGAAAATGACATCAGAAGATGGTGGGATCTACCTTGTTCATGGATCGGGAGAATTAACATAGTAAAAATGGCCATTTTACCAAAAGCAATTTACAGATTCAATGCAATCCCTATCAGAATACCTACAAAATATTTTGAAGATATTGAAAGAACAATTCTCAACTTCATATGGAGAAACAAAAAGCCCAGCATAGCAAAAACAATCCTATACAATAAAAAATCCTCTGGAGGAATCTCCATACCTGATCTCAAGCTGTACTATAGAGCAACAGTAATTAAAACAGCATGGTACTGGCACAGCAATAGGCTAGTGGATCAATGGAATCTAACTGAAGACCCAGAGATGAATCCGCACACATTTGGTCACTTGATTTTTGACAAAGAAGACAAATCCATTCAATGGAAAAACGACAGCATCTTCAACAAATGGTGCTGGTCTAACTGGATGTCTACATGTAGAAAAATGCAATTAGACCCCTATTTGTCACCATGCACAAAAATCAAGTCCAAGTGGATTAAAGACCTCAACCTAAAACCAGAGACATTAACCCAATTAGAGCAAAAAGTGGGGAAGAGTCTGGAACACATAGATACAGGAGACAACTTCCTGAATAGAACACCAACAGCCCAGGCCTTAGCATCAACAATTAATAAATGGGACCTCATGAGGCTGAGAAGCTTCTGTAAGGCAGGTGACACTGTCAAGAGAACAAAGCGACAGCCTACAGACTGGGAAAAGATCTTCACCAACCCTTCATCTGACAAAAGTCTAATATCCAAAATATATAAAGAACTCAAGAAATTAAACACTACCAAACCAAATAACCCAATAGAGAAATGGGGCTCAGAACTAAACAGAGAATTCTCAATAGAGGAATATCAAATGGTGGAGAAACACTTAAAGAAATGCTCGACCTCCTTAGTCATCAGAGAAATGCAAAGCAAAACGACACTGAGATTCCATCTTACACCCATCAGAATGGCTAAGATCAATAATTCAACTGACACCACATGCTGGGGAGGATGTGGAGAGAGAGGAACACTCCTTCATTGCTGGTGGGAATGCAAACTAGTACAACCACTTTGGAAATCTATCTGGCGCTTTCTCAGAAAAATGGGAATAGGGCTTCCTCAAGACCCAGCTATTCCACTCCTTGGAATATACCCAGAAGATGCACTACCACACAACAGGGACATATGCTCAACCATGTTCATAGCTGCCTTATTCATAATAGCCAGAACATGGAAACAACCTACGTGTCCATCAGTAGAAGAATGGATAAAGAAACTGTGGTATATTTACACTATGGAATACTACTCAGCTATTAAAAACAAGGAATTTCCGAAATTTGTGGACAAATGGATTGAACTAGAAATTATCATAATGAGTGAGTTCACCCAGAAGCAAAAAGAGTCAAATGGTATATACTCACTTATATCGAGACACTAGGCCAAGAGGTACGCCCCCATGATAAACTTTACCTACCAAGAAAGTGGGACAGAGGGGAGAAAATCCTATTGAGACTTTAGGGGAGAGAAGTCTGGAAGAATGAGGAAATAGAAGGATCCAGTGGGTCCTGGAAAAATACAGGCAGGTCTGGGCCCTCTACTCCTCCTCAAACTATGGCACCAGCCAAGGAAAATATAGCAGTAAACTTCGAACCCCTACCCAGTCTAGCCGATGGACAGGACATTCTCCACCGTTAAGTGGAGAAGGGGATCTGACTTTCACACAAACTCTGGCGCCCCATATCGGACCATGTCCCTTGGATGGGGAGGCCTGGTGGCACTCAGAGGAAAGATAATAAGTCACCAAGAAGAGACTTGATACCCTAGGAGCATATACAGGGGGAGGAGGTCCCCCTCAGTCACAGACATAGAGAAAGGGAGTAGAGGGGGAAACGGGAGGGAGGAAAGAAAGGGAGGATACAAGGGATGGGCTAACAATTGAGATATAATATGAATAAATTAATAAATAAATTTAAAAAAAAGTAAAATAAAATTTACTAATTATCATCTCACTGACATCATTCTTTATATAGTTTATATATAAATTATATATATTTTACACAAATGATTGACACATTAAATATTTGCATATCATATATATTATATGTATATTGGAAGTATAATTTATATATTTTATATATTATACATCATATATATTACATTAATAATGCTATTCAACTGCCAGACTTCTTTTCTGAGTTTAATATTTCTACTGTTTTCTACTAAATATTCTGTTCATGTAAGTTTCACTACCTTGTCTTATTTGACAGTATTCTACATCATTGCATAAAAATATTAGAATTAATGTAGGTATTATGATTATTTTATCTTGAAAATTATTACTTTACATAGCACTTATAAAGCATGTTTAGCAATTTGTCCATGTTTTAAGTCTAGTGTCACTGAAAATGCTGTTAGGCTGAATCAAGTGTTAATTATGAAAGTGTATGGCAGAGGCTATATCTTTTGTTGAGTAGTTTGTTTGACAAATGATTTTTCTTGTACAACAGGACTATTTATTACAAGAACAATTAGGATAGAGCCTAGTTCTAAGAGACCAAGCTTTCAAAACTAGCAACTTCCATCACACAAAAGCACAAGTGAGTCTGTCCAATCAGTTGGTCCTTTGATTGGATGCAACATATCTTGTAATATTGTTGAAAGAATATCTTGTATATTGCATGAGAGCATCACTTGTTAATTAAAAATATGATCTGTAGGATAAGTAGAGTGGAAGCTGGGACATCCAGAAGGCAGAAAGGATTCTGTGATAGAGCCTGCTGTGTGAGACTCAGTAGGGAAGGTGTGAGAACAGCACATGGTACCTGAGCAGAGGTAATCAGCCATTGATAGAATGTTTATTAGTATGAATAGGTTATTTTAAGTTATGAGCATGAGCTAGTTAGAGAAAAGCCTAGCTATATGGCCTAGGTATTTGTAAATAAAGTCTTGAAACTCAAAAGGCTTCATTTTGGAAGCAGATAAGTGGATCATCTCCTCTAGAACAAGGGTACATAGACTAAGCAACATCAGCTGCTCTTGAAAGTGTTCATTTCATATTTAGCTTTTCCTTGAATCTTCATTGTAAGTATTCTATAATAATGTGTCTATCTCTCTGCTTGTACATATGTATTGTGTTTGTTTATGTGTATGGATACAAAAGTGTACATGTGTGCAGGTGGATGTGCAGCTATGCATGGCTGCATAATTAAAGGTCAATATTGGCTGTTGTTTTTCAAGAATGACCAATATTATTTTGTTAGATAGGGACTCACTCTTATATAGAGCTTACCAACTAAGCTAGGAAGGCTGGCCAGCAAGCCCTGATGATTTGCCTCTTTGTTTCCCTAGCTTCTGGATTAAACTTATGTAATGTTTTCTTAATTTTTTCAAGGATGTTGAAACTCATACTCAGGTCCTCATGCTTCATACAACAAACACCATACAACTGAATTGTCTCCCTGAAGCCCTATAACATGTTTTAACATAACAGCAAGCCATTTAGGGAAGTGAATTACAATAAATAGATATTTCTCATGTGCCTGCCAACACTGAGTGCAGAATTTCTAAAATAAATTCCATGCCACTCAGCTGAACTGCTTTTCTGACAGAGTTATTTGGAACACTTTACAGTCATTTTGAGACTGTCTCAACTACAATGACAGTTTAATCCAAACCCCCTATTTCACCAACATTCTCTTACTCCTGGCCACTCTGGAAAATCTTCATATATCCTTTAAGGCAACAGTTTAGGCAAAGAAAGAGAATTGGCCTCTATCATGGATGAGAACTCTTATTTTTTGTTCAATGAAGAATAGTTATCTGTGAAACTCATCATGTTGTGTTTATGTGTGCTCATACATACAAATACATGCATTAACAAATATATTCAAAGAAATATAGACTATTAACTTGAGAGTGCCTTGGCATGGAGAATTTTAAGTTAGGTTAGCTTGATGGAGCTGGAAGGACAAAAGGGGAGGACAAAGGGATGTAATACTCTTCTATGAAAAGCATTTAAAAAAGAAAGCAAAATAATCAACCCCAAAAAGAAAATTTGTATGTGACCAGAGTATTTTTGTATGCCAAAATGATCATGTAAAGAATTTTAAAATATATGCTGAATTGATTTCATGAGGCAAAATTGATTTTCTGAGGAAAGCCTACAACAAAAAAGTTCAAATTGTTCATAAACATTGAGCATGATTCCACAGTGGTTCTGACATAGTTCCTCTTTTCTGCAGTGTAAAGAGGGTATAGTTTGTTCACAGAGAAAATACACAAGGCAGGGTATAAACATTGAGGAAAATCCAAATTAACCAGGTAGAGCTAAATTTTGGCCTATAAAATGGGCCCTTTGAATGAACAAAGTGCTTTTTAGCTAAGTAGACTCCAAGACAATCCAATTATTCTATTTGAAATATACATGAATACATTCTACAACTTACCAGTGTGTGAATCCACTGTCATGAAATCTAAATGAGTTATTTGCAACTGAAAACCATATGGAATCATTTTATCAAAAAAACTATAGCAAATATTTTTCCTGCAAAAAACTGGAGATAATGAACCAAGACCTACTTTTAGCAGATGATTTTCAGAAGTTAATTTGAAAAAACAAAGCAAAATAAATCAACATTTCCTTTCAATGTGATATACTGAAAAAAATAGTTTTAAATCAAACATTAAATCATAGAACACTTTATCTTTTGATGAATTTTAAAACTGTAATTTGAAACTACACTAACAACAGCTATAGTTAAAAAAAAAAAAAAGGTCTCTTATCATCAGGTTCCAGAAAAAAATTATATTCCAGATTTTGTTTAAGTCTATAAACAAGATCAACTAGGCTGATATGGATAACTCTGAGGGACACCAAGACTCATGGAAACTACAAAATCAGGACTAGTGGTTAGAGAGAAGAGATGAGGAATAAACACTGTAAATTGGTAAAAAAAAAAAAAAAAAAAAGCAAAACTTACTAATAAAAATTGAAGAGATGTTTATGTCAAAACTGATCATTCAAACTATTGCAATATGGTAAAGAATCTTGAGATTTTTGAAAGACAATTCATGCCATCATTATTATATTTTCTTTTTTTTTTTTTTTCTTTTCTGTTTTATTCTTCTCTGATTTTACTCAGAATGGGTCTCACTATTTAGCTTTGATTGGCCTGGAACTCACTATGTAGTCAAGGCTAGCCTGAAACTCAAAGGTCCATGAGCCTCTGCCTACTGAGATTAAGGCATATTCTACTTTATCCTGCTATGTTATACTTGAATTGACATGATATTTTCTTCTACTCTGCTGCTGACAAATGAACATATTCAGGAATTTTTAAAACATGCACAATTTTGCATATGTATGCTATTTTTGTACTTTGAACATTATTCAATCTACATATTTTGAAAAAAAGTTGTATTCATTAAAACATTACTGTATTTCTAGGTATTAGTTACATGTTTCTACTGGGTTTCTTTGGTTCCATGCCAAATATCCACAAGTAATCTCATCCAAAACATCACAGACTACCTAATATGTTCATTAGTCACTCCATAAATAAATATAAAATTACACCTTTTCCTATACAATTGTGATACCTATGACTACTTTCATTCTTACCAAAGCTTCTGTATCCAAAATCAACCCCATAACTTGTGCCAGCAGCCAAAGCATGAGCCTTCCAGATTTCCTCACCAGATCCTCAGCAGACATAAATAAGAGCAACAAAATTTCAGCTTCTTAGATGATGTTGTGTTCTGTGCCTAGCTTTCAAAAGTCTGTACTGGACAGGTACATATATATTGGTTACTTGCAATGAGTGTGGTTTAAGTAAAGGAAAAATTAGCCTTTATGATGCCAACAACCATCATCTACTCCATTGTTGTGAAGGCTTTGACATCTATCAGGAAACCTTCTAAACCTTTTTTCCAACACAAATAAGAAAATTTAGAACAAATTATTAAATTTTATCACGTAAGGGTAAAATATAGAAAAAATAAGGTCAATTTGGCATATATTCTAAGATAAATTTTAATTTAATTTTAATTTTAATTTAATTTTAAATTTTAAATTATTTATTTTCTTTCTCTTTTGTTTACATTTATTTTATTACACATGCATAAAACAAACTACATCCAGTAGGGAAAACAATGTGACAATCATGAGTTCTATAAATGTTACATTCATACTGATTTGGATAGTTGTTGTGTCTAAATTTCTGAGTGAAATTCAATATCTATCTAATCTCATCTCTATTAACTTAATTCCTTTATCTTGATCTAAAAAGATCTTATCCCTAACCAACTAAACTTGATTGTAGAATTAATCTATCTGTTTTTCAACACCCCTCAGAGACGAGAGAAGGAATAAGACTTAAATTCTTGAGTGAACCAGTAGCAGAGGTTAGCAGCTTCCAAAACGAACAGTTTTGGACAGTTTACTGCCTGAACAGACACCCAGCACTTTCTATAACATTGGAGCCTCATCTTTGGCATTCTGGCCCAGTGTCTCTGCCAGACTTATTCACATGGCAGGAATTATTGAGTCCTAGCTTATCCTGTCTGGACAGAGTTCAGCCATCTAAGTTGGGCATTTTTAGGCAGAATTCTGTTTGTGGCAGGAACAAGGAGGTTTCGCCCAGTTGCTGGTTTGCCACATTTGAAGGCATCTCCACAAGGAGGGTTTTTGATGTTCATCATCTTCTTTAATGTCATCTGGGTGTTGTCAGGAGTTAACTTGTCTTGTTGTCAAAGATACTTTAGAATAATAAAAACATCTTTAAATACTATATTCTGTGTCTCTGAGGCTTTTGAAGACCTTATTTAACTATTTTACCTCATGTATCTATAGAGTCACATCTATCTGTTAGACTTAGGATATATATTCTTGTGCTAGAATCTGACAGGTATTTGACATGTCCATGTTTTGTATCAATATACTAAATTCTATACCAATGACTTAGACTTATCTTTCATTATGAGTAACAATTAAGGCCTTGAATTAAGGAGTAGCTTCAATCATCTATATTTTGTCCTATCCTCCCTCTATATTTCTATATCTACCTTTTTTTTTTCTTTTCAGCTTCTATCCTCTTACCTATGGATGAAAGATAAAGGAAAAGTGAGATGTCCCTGAATTCGACCTAGTTTTTTTTTTTTCTGTAGAACACCAATAATAACTTATAACCACCTCTCGATAAAAATAAGCATATGTAGACCAAAAGAGCAAACAGAAACCTACCCTACCCCCTTTACAGGGAATGTAATGTCATTCCCTTGAGGTTTATTCAGGCTGAATTGGAATGAATAGTAACTTAGACTCCCTTCCACTCCCCCCAAAATGGGGAAATGGTTAAGCAAGCCAGGGATTGCATTTGTGGTCCAGGCTTAATAGGAACGTGAAATGATGGTGAAAATCAAATCAGAAGCTTTCTACAATGCTGTCCCAGAAGCTGTCCAAATATTCCAAGTAATAGCAACAGAGGCATCTGGGGCTTGAGCAAAGAGGATGCAGGATACCAGCATCCAGCATGCAGAGAGGAATGGATATTGTCAGATCTGATCCAGCATCAGTGTCCTGTTCTATTGTTCTGCAAACATAATTTCTCACAGTAATTATACAGTTCTAACATTATAATTGTATGAGGTATGCGGGATGCAGAGAACAATTAAGGCTTGTTCTTGGCTCATTGTATGAGACAATGTAAGGCATCTGCAAATTTCCTTCATGCCTTACTAAAAGTGCCCTCTAATACTAAGTCATAGAGGTTCTATGGCCAATATGAAGCTTCTCTATGCATTTACATCATTATCTATGCAAGTCTCAGAGCTATCCCATGTAGTGCAATCAGTAATATAAGTTACCTCTTTGTTCTTCAGTTTGAATTCCTTACATCTCAATTGCAGCCCCTCCCTCAATCCCTACCATTCCCAAACTCTCCCTCATCAACTCCCGATACAATACCATCCCCTCCCTCATCCCCTTTCCTTCCCTGCCCTAGTACTTAGAAAGGGGAGCCCTCCTTCCCTAACATCTGACCTTAGTTTATCTAGTGTCCCCTGTACTACATATGACCTTCTCCTCTGTGGCCTTGCAGGGCCACCCTACACTCTCAGCACACTGTCCAGTGTCCAGCTTTGAGTTTTTATAATCTTACAAGTTAAAGTAAAAGGGAGTTGGCTAGTTGTCTCATCAGTTACAGACATTTGCTTCCAAACTTTACAACTCATGTTCTACTTACAAAAATCTCAGAGTAGAAGGAGACAACCAGCTCCCAGAAGTTATTTAAGTCCTCAATAGGCTCCAAGCTTAGATGTGTGTGTATGTGTGTGTGTGTGTGTGTGTGTACACACAACATGTGCATGTGCATGCACACTCACATACACACACACACACACACACTCATATGGTAGGGGTCAGAGGGGCAAATATGGAACTTTTTAGAGTATACTTAATGATACAAGAAACATTATATAATCAATGTAAGATTTCATATTTAAATGAAAAAAAAAAGACATTTTACCTTCTAAGAGGTCCTCTGGGTATAAGTTCTCATTCTATTTATTGCACATCTTATAAGGATGAATTGTATGAAAATTCATTGTGCACTCTTAGAGCTATGTGTACAATAAGGAACTGCAAATGGGTAAAGAAACAGGTGACTCATCTGATCTTCCCAAGCTCTAATTGTTGCTCAGAATGTTGAACTTGCATAAACCTGATTTTACTTTTACTTCTTTTTTGTTTTTTGTTTTTTTGAGACAAGGTTTTCTATGTATATGTAGCCTTGGTTGTCCTGGACTTAGTTTTTAGACCAGGATGGCCTCAAACTCAGAGAAGTCCACCTGTCTCTGACTCCAGAGTATTGGGATTAAAGGTCTGTACCACCACTGCTTGGCAAACCTAATTTTTCTAAAATATGCTTTTCTAATCTTAGATTCAAGATGGAAGTGATTGGAGTAATTGAGCTGTGGAAAAATGTCTCGACCTCCCCGCCTGCAGGAAAGATGCCGACACCAGGATCCTTCTCGATCACACTTTATTGGGAGCGCCTTTGAAGCTGAAGCGAAAGACCCCAAGCCCTCAGAGCGCGCTGCTTATATGCAGGCCTTAGCGTGGTATGTCTCTGGCTGATTGGTCCACCGGCCAATGCCTCATTAACATTCCCCCATGTAGGAGGGGGGATTGGCCCTCCGGCCAATGCCTCATTATCATACCCTGTGCAGGAGGGGGAAAGAGAAACATTGTTGTCATGCCCTTATCCACGCATGCGCAGGAGCTGAAGTAGGATTGGCACCACCACTGGGTGTGATCCGTGCCCAATATCTCCCCCTTCTTTATTTGAGCCAAAGGTAACCATCCGATCTAGGAGAGATCCTTATGGAGATCTTACCGATCAAGGACGGTGATCACGGGTAGCGCCGACTCGCGTGCAATGGGAGGATCCCTGCCAAGTGCTATGGCCGCTAACAGGGTGTGTGTGTGCCTTCCGGTGTGCAATGGCAACAAGACTCGACCGGTGTGCAAAGGTCACACAAAGGGAAAGGCGACTTGCTCAACTGCCAGCAATGCTTGGATCATCAGGGTCTTATTGCATTGATTTCTTTTCTTTAGTCGGCACAGTAGCCAAAGGCAGAGCACTACACCACAAATTAATATAGCTCCAAAAATTCCCACCCCCACCCATTCCTTAAAGAAGGAAAATGCAGAATGCAGCCAAGAAGTCAGATCTCCAAGGGTAATGATCTCCACTCGAGTGCCATTCAATTGTGCGATCTGGAAAAGAAGCTGCTGAGATAGTTGCTCAGCCTCTGAGGTCCAATTTCCAACCAGGTATTCTGAAATGATCTTACTTTGATTAATGGAAGTAGTAAAATCATAACTTAGGGGAGTAACACACACATGTTGATAATGCGAAATACAACTTGTTTGAATGAGTTCAAACAATTCTTCCATTTGTTCCTGTAACAGATCCATTCTCTGGCTAGCCAGACGAATGCCAGACAGGAAATGTGCATTTATCCTTTCTTGGGTCACTAAGGCAGTGGCGGTTTTTTCCACTATCTGATTAATGGTCTCAGCAGCTTGTACTTGGTTGGCCATAGCGACAGCTGCAGTGGTAGCTGCTGCTGCTGAAATAGTGATGGCTGCTATAATGGCTGCAGTAATTCCAAAAACACGTTTTTGCCTGATAAGATTCATAATCGGAAAATTATCAGGGTCTGCCTCTACCGGAATGGGCACAAAGGTAGGCAGATGAACCAAAAGGGCTAACCTGGATGTGCCGTCCCAACATTCAGCCAACTGACACTCAGGTGAGGTACAATCTAAAATAGTGGAGTTGAGAGTATCAGCTGTGAGAAAGAAGAAGGGTGCTCTGACGCATACCTCAGCTACAGTGCCAGTATCATTATTTAGAATATTATTATATGAAATGCTTTCTAATTTTGGTTGGTAATGTCTGCCCTTTATTTTGTGTGTGGCAGAAACATTCCACAATTCATGATTATAGCCTAAAATTCCTGAAAATGCCGATACATCCGTAGAGGCACCAGCATCATTAGAGAGTATCCATTGATACCAAGGCCAGCCCGCATATCGTCCCGTACTGTTATTAGCCATCTTATATCTGTTTAGTGGCGGTGATAGCTGGAAGCCTTGGGAAACTTGTTTCTCAGGAAACTCTTTTGCTTGACAGGATGTAAAAGATGGGGGAAAACTATCATCTGGGTAACACCAGGGAGAAGCTCGAAATGTAGTGGAGTTAGTGGTAGTAAGATTATTTCTAAGAAGGATTGTCACTGTGCTTCGAATCAGCAAGGTAGTGACATTTACATCTGAGTTATTGGACTTACCATGACCCTCAGTGGCTCCCCTAGCGACCTGACTAAGAGCATCGGTAAGAAGGTGTGGGGAGACTCGAGAATATTCCATGGGGTCTAGCCAGGCACTGAGGTTAACTTTACTAACCCAGATGCATGGTGTAATCGGATCTTTAGAAAAGGGTGCCACTAAGATCGAATTTGGAAAAATTAAATGGCTTGGGTGGCTCTCCCAAAGGGGTAGCACAAGGCATTTCTCCTGTGCAAGATGTGGAGAGAAAAACCGGGAGAGTTGTAGAGTTGGTATGATCTGGCAAAGGCATGGGCCATGTTCTTGTTACAGCCCAGAATTTCATGCCTGAGCTATAGACCAGGAGCGGGAGGAGAAGAAGGAGATGGGTCACTGAGTTCTCGGCTTGTAATGGCTTTGTCTTCATCGCGGATGTTCCGAGTCAGCCTTTCCGGAATCCACACGGGGTCTGTGTGGTCCTGTGGAAAAACACAGACAGCTCCCCTGGATCTTAATATTACAGGATCCGGGCCTCTCCATTTATTTGTTATGACATCCTTCCATTTTACTGATTGATGACCAGTAAAGGTGGTATTCCCATGCCGTTCGGCAGCAGATTGATCTGCATGATCCAATGTTAAAAAATTTAAAGTAAATAGAGCTAGAGATAACTGATTCTTGGGGGAGTGCCCTGAACTTATTCCCCCTTTTTGTTTTTGTAGTAACTCCTTAATAGTTCGATTGGCACCTTCCACAATGCCCTGTCCTTGAGGGTTATATGGTAGACCGTGACATGTTTGACTTGCATAGCAGAACAGAAGGATTGAAAACCCTTGGAAGTATATGCAGGATCATTGTCTGTTTTTAGTTCTTTTGTTTTCCCCCAAGCTGCCCATGCTTCTAAGCAGTGGGTGATAACGTGAGAGGTCTTTTCCCCTGAGAAAAGGGAAGCAAATATGATTCCTGAGCAGGTGTCAACCGATATGTGCATATATTTGAGTTTGCCGAATGATGGAACATGTGTAACATCCATTTGCCATAAGTCTCCTGGGCGTAGCCCACGAGGATTAATGCCTGTATGGGGTGGATGATGAAAGGGAGCACAAGCTTGGCAATTAGTGACTATATCTCTGGCTGAAGCATGGGTAATGCTAAACCTTTTCCACAAAGTAGTTGCTGGCACATGATATAATGAATGGAACTCTTTTGCGGCACTAATAGTATCTAAAGTGGCAAAGGTAGATGCTCGAGTGGCAATATCAGCTAATTGATTACCTTCAGCCATAGGTCCCGGAAGGAAGGTGTGTGCCCGTATATGCTGTATGAAAAAAGGAATCTAATGAGCCGTTGGAGTTCAAATAGAATAGATGCCACCGGACTCTTACCATTGATATTTCCAGCCATTTCCAATATCTTAACAGCACCCACCACGTAATGTGAATCAGATATCAAATTGAATGGTTCATCAAATTTTTGGAAGACTGAACAAATGGTTTGACATTCTACTAACTGAGGAGTATTAGGAGTGAAGTGTAAAATAACTGGCTCCTGTCCTTGAACTACATATGCACCTTTTCCAGATTTGGACCCATCAGTGAAAATATTAATGGCTCGAGCTATGGGTGCCATGGCTGTAACTCTAGGGAAAATGATAGGATGAATAGAGGCGAAACGCAACAAGGGATCTTTAGGAAGAAGATTATCTATATTACCGGGGAATATAGTCCTCAAAATAGCCCACTCATCAATAGTAGCAAATAATACTTGCAATTGTTGCATATTACAGGGTGTAACCATAACATGAGGATATGTGCCAAAGTGTGTCAAGCATGACTTAATGCCTAATAAGGCCAAGGTAGCAACATTTGTGGGGTAATGCTCTACTGTTTTTCCCGGGGAGGAGTGAGAATGTATCCAAAGTAGCACTCCTTTTTGCCATAATGCTCCTGTGGGACTGTTTCATGTAGGTAGGATGCATAAAGAGATAGGTTCCCCAGGAGCAACACGCGTAAGCTGTACATTTTCCATAGCCTTTTCCACCTTAGAGAGAGCTTCACGTGCTTGTGGTGT
This sequence comes from Acomys percivali, assembly GCA_907169655.1. NCBI lineage: Eukaryota > Metazoa > Chordata > Mammalia > Rodentia > Muridae > Acomys > Acomys percivali. Next base: position 70,507,096 of record OU015747.1, read on the forward strand.
CAGTGTTCTAGGCGAGGTTATGTGTGGATCACCTTCTACGTGTGGACACAAGGGCGGCTCCTACGTACAACTGACACATTGTAGGGCTATTTGCCATGCCTTGTGGTAATACTCGCCATTGATAACGTTGGTCAGGTTCTTCATGGTTAATGCTTGGCAAGGTAAAGGCAAACCTTTGGCAGTCCTGTGTTGCCAAGGGGATAGAAAAAAAGCAATCTTTTATATCGATAATAAAAATAGGCCAATCTTTGGGTAGGCTAGATAACAATGGAAGGCCTCTCTGTATAGGCCCCATGATTTGCATTTGGTTGTTTACTGCTCGCAAATCATGTAGCAGGTATTCCAGGGGGAATGGGAAGGTTCCAAGTGTTCAGCTTGTAGTTGTTCTTCTACTAGCTTTTGGGCAGCTATTAACTTTTCAGAGGACAGAGGCCACTGAGGAACCCATACTGGTTCCTCTGTTTTCCAGGGTATGGGGATGGTGTTCTCAGTGGCTCCTAGGAAAAACCCAGGCCCTTAGTAGAGGAATGGTTTTTAGCTTGTATTGGATTTGATATACCTTGTAAATTTTTTCCCAATCCTAGACCTGGGACATAGCCCATGTCCTCCATTTGTTTAAGGCATTGTGGGGAATAGATTCCTGAGATTTCATTCATAAGGGTCAGACCTAGCTGCTCCAAGACATCTTGACCCCATAAAGTGATTGGTAATTGCATAACATAGGGGGAGAAGCGCCCTTTTCTTCCTTCTGGGTCTTTCCAAGTTAATTCTTTAGCACTGATTTCAGGAGCACTAGCATATCTAAGACCTTGTAGTGTCTGGGATGAAACTTTAGTAGGCCAATTTTTGGGCCAGTCCTTAGAAGCTATGATACTGTGATCAGCTCTGGTGTCGAGCAAACCATTAATATCCCTTCCCTCAATTGTTAAATGGCATGTAGGTCTTTGGTCCATAGCTAGGGTTAGATAACCAAAGTCTGTCCCTGTAGAGCCAAGGCCGTTATCCCCTCTTTTATGGTTTTTTGATGGGAACTTATTGTGCATGCTGGGTAGTATTAATAATTGTGCTATCCTATCCCCTGGTGATATGGCCGTAATACCACGGGGGGATGAACATAAAGCTCTAATTGTGCCAGTATAGTCTTCATCAATAACACCTGGCGTGACAATAAGACCTTTAAGGGCCGATGACGATCTCCCTAAGAGTAGTCCTACTGAGTCTTTGGGTAGAGGGCCTTTAAGGTCAGTGTCTAATGGCTGGACCCCCATTGCGGGTGTCAGTACTCATCTGGTGGTGGCACGGACGTCCAGTCCGGCTGAATCCGGAGTAGCTTGCCTTGGGGATTTGGCGGCCGTAGGGAGGGTGTCTGAATGGCCCCATATATTTGTGGGCCCTGGGGTCGGGGGCCCCTGTTCCCATTTTTTGGCTCTGTCCGTTGTAACAGCACGTCGTTGATGTCTCGGACGGGCCTACATTCATTGGCCCAATGTTTCCCCTTTTTGCATTTGGGGCAAACCCCAGGGAGGTTGCTTTGACTATTCGCCTGGGGCCGGGCAGTGGGTGATGGTTTTTGACCCGAGCAGCAATCTCTTCTAATGTGGCCTGGTTTGCCACATTAAAACATGCATTATTGGGTCGCCCCTGACGGTTAGTGGCAGCCAGGACAGCAGCAGCTAGTCCCGTATTAGTCAAAGGGCTGCCAATCTCCCAACATGCTTTCATCCATGCTTGTAATCCTTTACCTTTCCAGGGGGTAATGGCCCTACGGCAGTCTTGGGTGCATTGTTCATACACTAATTGTTCTATAAGGAGCATGGCTGTTTCATGATCCCCAAATATTTTCCCTGCCGCATCCATCATGCGAGCTACAAAGTCTGAGAATGGCTCATTGGATCCTTGTATGATTTTGGTCAAGTTACTGGTAACCTCTCCCTTGTTTGGCAATGCCTTCATAGCCATCATATTGATATATATACTTCTGTTGGGTAGGCTGTCTGGTTGGTCGCCCACTGCACTTGGCCAAGGTACATGTCCATATTCCACACTGGCTGCCCTGCAGTAGCATTGGCACTTGTCTGTGCTTGTGCGGCATCTGTGTATATTGACTTCCAGTCTAAATATTGCCCCATAGTTAGACAAGCCTTAGTCACACTCATCCAGTCAGAAGGTGTCATTGCGTGATAGGCAAATCTTTCTAGCAAGGCCTGAGTGAATGCTGCGTTCACTCCATAAGTACGTACTGTCTCTGCCAGGTCTTTTATTTGTTTATACCCTATTGGTTCATGATATCTTGCTTGTGTATTGGGATCCTCAAATACTGGGAAAGCGGCAGCTACTTTCTTCCAGGTCTTAGGCTCGACAAAACTTACTTAAGCCTGTTTCTTTGGACCCGCAAACTGAGGATTATAAGGAGGGGGTGGTGCTGAGGCAGTCACCCCATGAGGCCCATATCTCTCTCGTTCATATTGGGCAGCGGCCTCCTCTAGATCCTGTTCTTCCTCAGAACTTAGTTCTCCTCTCTGACTTGCCTTCTCGGACTCTGAGTCACTAGAGCTCTCAATTTTCAACTCAGCGAACTCATTGAGTACCGGGTACAATTTCCTTTTCTCCTCCTCCTCCTCTTCTGTTCCTCTTTGTTTCCTTTTCTCTTTAGGCGTTTTCCCTTTTTCTTTTCCCTTTTCCTTCCTTTTTATGTTTTCTTCCCCTTTCTTTTGAATACCCTCTGATTCTGACAGGCTGTCCTGATGATTAGCAACAGCAAAAACAGCCCTGCAGCCAGAAGGGGGTCAATGCCAAATGGGGGCATGCCCTTGAAGGGAGACTTATCGGTACCGCCGCTCCGCGTGTCGAGTTCTGAATCCTCTCGGGGTCTGTTTATTCCGAGGGTCTTCGCAGGTGTTTTAGTGGTCCGAGCACTGTTTTCATGTTCCTGGGTTTCGGCACCACTTGTCGCGACCTCCCCGCCTGCAGGAAAGATGCCGACACCAGGATCCTTCTCGATCACACTTTATTGGGAGCGCCTTTGAAGCTGAAGCGAAAGACCCCAAGCCCTCAGAGCGCGCTGCTTATATGCAGGCCTTAGCGTGGTATGTCTCTGGCTGATTGGTCCACCGGCCAATGCCTCATTAACATTCCCCCATGTGGGAGGGGGAATTGGCCCTCTGGCCAATGCCTCATTATCATACCCCATGCAGGAAGGGGAAAGAGAAACATTGTTGTCATGCCCTTATCCGCGCATGCGCAGGAGCTGAAGTAGGATTGGCACCACTACTGGGTGTGATCCGGGCCCAACAGAAAAAGATGAAGAAGATAACAAACCAACCTAAATCTATGTATATTAACATATATAATTTTTATTTTTTAAAAAAATAAATTCTATAAATTTCAATCATGTACAATAAAATACAAGATCCATAAACAGTATCACATACTTTCTTATACCTCTAAATGTAAACACATCTCCTAACTGCAAATGGAAGACTGTAGGCATAAGGTTATTATGTAATTAAAATGCTAATTTCTGTATACCCAACATCCTTTTGCAATCTTTTTTTTCTAAGAATCTCCTATCTCAATATTGTATAAACACTGTGCTGCAGTTGTCTCCTGGTTGGCCAATAAATCAGGTTACAGCCAATGACTGAGCAGGTGGGAGAATAAGGCTGGACTTCCTGCCAGTCAAGAGAGGAGGAGATAGAGGAGGAAGTAGAGAATTCAGCCACAGGAGAAGTGCTGGAAAAGTCAGGAGAGAGGAGCTGGAGAATAAAAGCTACAGAGTGCAAGTATCAGCGAGATACATGCTGGAATGAAGCCAAATGAGCTTATAGGGTTTAGATTAGAGGGAGAATTGCTCAGCTATTGTTCTGTGAATGATATTGCTAAAATAATATACTAGAAATTGAAATAATTTTGTGATAGCTGAGATGAGAGAAAAACTAAGAGAAACAAACACAAGTTATATAAAAATAACCTTAACTGGTGACTCACCAGACAAGGAGCTCATGGAACTTACATTATACACAGGGCACAAAAAATGAGAAGAATCATAAAATGTACCTTAAACCTTATTTTAGCAGTAAAGAATTAGCTAGAGAGAAAAATCCTTTTTTTATGGAGATGTCAAGAGTGAGGGAGGTCAGTGTTTTAGGTTTCCTTCACAGGAAAGCATTTTGATGATGCAGCTGCCTTCAAGCCATCCATGTTCCTATGACTCCTTACCTACTTTCCTAAAAGTAGCCAAATAAACTCATGAACTTGCTAAATGATATTTGTCTAGACAATATAATTTTGCAAGTTGTTGTTTACTTACCTGGGGTAAACAAAATTTTGTTTTGTTTCAAAGGAAATTCACAAACACAAGAAAATGTTTTAATAAATATTTGTTTTATCTGTTTACTTCTCATGTCAGTGTCCTGTCTATTTTCTCACTCTATGTAACCTTCTGCTTTCTTTCTACTGTAAAATATTTTGTGATAATATTCAAATACCTTATATATGTTTGAAAAAAGGGATGGATTGTTTATAAATAAAGCTCAGTAAAAAATAAGTAACATGATTCAAAAGAGGATAGAAACATTATATATGAATTTGTGTATATAGAGGGAATAATTTAGGAACTATGTTATATTGTATCTTATTATCTAGTAGTCATTTTTAACATATAAGTGAGTATACTTACATAAATGAATGTATGTATTAATGTATGTATGTATGTATATGGTTACCAGCAATAAAACAGAATAGGTCAAAAACTATGAACTGTACACAATAAACTGGTTGTTTATCTAAAGTAATGAGTTAGATCTTAGTTAAATTGGACTACTTCGTTAGTCTCTTGATACTATTTTGCCTATGAAATAATCATAGAATGCCTGATACACATATTTGCTAAACATTATATTATGTAGGATATAGTTGCAATCTGTAATGTGTATTATGTGAAATACACTGTTGAAGAGTAGGGACATATAATAATATAGGCATATGTCTCCCAAAATATATATGGTGTGTGTACATAGAAGCACAGTGTGGTCTTTGATAATTCTCTGGTTCTGCCCAGCTACTGTTGTAGAAAACAAGTGATTCTGGCTTTAAACACTCTGATTATTTAGTTTTCATTCCTAGAAGTCCACATTTGGAGAGTCAAGCAACTCCCAGGCCACTCCACACTTCAACTTAGCCAACTAACATCAAAGATGCAAAACTCAGTGGAAAAAAAACCAAAACAAACAATCATCAAAGGCAACAAATTTCTTTTTAAAACCACTAATCCTAAAATAATGGAGTACAGTGAGATGACCTCAAAGAACTTCATAGGTTTGAATATAGATAAGAAAATCAACATGTGAATTGAAAATAGAATTCAGTAAAATATATAATTGCTAGAAAACGGAAAATAAAATCATACTAAAATAATAATTTCAGGAAGCCTAATCAAAACCATGATGGCAAGGATCTCCAAAAGAATGGATCATGTGAAAATGGATATGTACTAAGAAACAGTTACAATCAATTATAATTTTATTTCCTCCTTTCGCATTTGTATCCCCTTCATCTGCTTTTGTTGTTTTAATGCTTTGGCCAGAACTTCAAGAAATATATTGAAGAGATATGGAGAAAGTGGGCAGCCTTGCTGGGTCCCTCATTTTAGAGGAATGTCCATGAGTTTCTCTCAATTTAATGTTGGCTATTGGCTTGCTATATATAGCCTTTATTATGTTTAGGTATGTGCCTTATATCCCTGATCTTTCTAAAACTTTAAACCTGAATGGGTGTTGGATTTCATCTAATGCATTTTGGACATGTAAGGAGATGATCATGTGGGTTTTTTTCTTTCAGTTTGTTTATATGGTATTTTACATTGATTGATTTCCATATATTGAACCATCCTTGCATGTCTGGGATGAGGCCTACCTGTTTATGGTGAATGATATCTTTGATGAGTTCTTGGATTCATTTTGCAAGTATTTTGTTGAGTATTTTTCCATCAAAGTTCATAAGAGAAATTGTTCTGAAATTTTCTTTCTTCTTGGGTGTTTGTGAGGTTTGGGTATCAAGGTGACTGTGGCCTTGTAGAAGGAGTTTGGTAATGTTCCGTCCATTTCTTTTTTGTGGAGTAGCTTGAAGAGTATCAGTATTAGCTCTTCTTTGAAGGTGTGATATAATTCTGTGCTGAAACCATCTGGCCCTGGGCTTTTTTTGGTTGGCAGACTTTTAATAGCCACTTACATTTCTGTAGGAGAAATAGGACTATTTAATTTGTTTAACTGAACTTGATTCAACATTCACAAGTGGAAATGATCAAGAAAGTTGTCCATTTCACTTAGATTTTCAAATTTTATGACATACAAGCCTTTGACATAGGGTACTATGATTTTTTTGTATTTCCTCTGTGTCTGTTATGTCTCCCTTTTCATTTCTAATTTTGTTGATTTGGATAGGTATCTCTCTGCCTGTTAGCTAGTTTGGCTAACAGTTTATCTATCTTGTTGATTTTCTCAAACAATCAGCTCCTGGTGACATTGAAGGATCAATTCTCAATTTCGTATGGAAAAACAAAAATCTCAGTATAGCTAAAGCAATCCTGTAGAACAAAATATCCTCCAGAGGAATGTCCGTTCCTGATCTCAATCTGTACTATAGAGCAACAGTAATTAAAACAGCATGATACTGGCATAGCAACAGGCTGGTTGACCAATACAATTGAATTCCTGACCCAGAAATAAATCCACACACATTGGACACTTGATTTTCAACAAAGAAGCCAAATCTATTCAATGGAAAACAGACAGCATCTTTACCAAATGGTGCTGGATATCTACATGTAGAAAAATGCAATTAGACCCATATTTATCACCATGCACAAAACTGTAGTCCAACTGGATTAAACACCTCAATATAAAACTAGAGGCACTAAATCTGTTACATGAAGAACTGGGGAAAAGCCTGGAACACATTGGCACAGGAGACAACTTTCTGAGCAAAGCTCTGATGGGGACGCTTTCAGCAAATACGGCCATTTGGACCTCCTATGTTCTGTTTGACAAAAACCTCTCCTGCTCCCTCCCTTTCGGTGATTTCTCAGAAAATTCTCCAGGAGATCTCCTGTCTTTAGATTTCTCAATAACCAGATATAGATCTGTTTCACCTAAGTTAGTGCCCGGTCTTGCTGTCCCACGCTTCTAGGAAACTGCTAGCGCAGTCCCAACTGACCATAAAGGGAACATTGTGTGGTATGCAGCAGCAGGGGGCTGACCTCGCTATCACCCTAGTTCCCCCTCTGCCCCTACCCAACATCCTGCCTTGTGCTTATAAGCAGCTTGAGAAAAATAAAAATTTGTCAGCTTTATCAGATCTTTTTGACTTGCTGTCCATTCTTTGCATCTCTTGTCCCCCATTCTCTCCCTAGAGGTCCATGTGTCTCAGTTGATTGTCCAGTGGGCCTGGACAGAGCTCCAACAGCCCAGGATCTAAGGTCAACAATTAATAAATGGTACCTCATGAGGCTTAGAAGCTTCTGTAAGGCAGAAGGCAATGTCAACAGAACAAAGTGATAGCCTACAGACTGGGAAAAGATCTTCATCAACCCTACATCTGAGAGAGGGCTAATATCCCAAAATATATAAAGAGTTAAAGAAATTAAACTCTACCAAACCAAATAAACCAGTTAAGAAATGGGGCTCAGAATTAAACAGAGAATTCTCAATAGAGGAATATCAAATGGCTGAGAAACACTTAAAGAAATGTTCAACGTCCTTAGTCATCAGAGAAATGCAAATCAAAACCATCCTGAGACTCCATCTTACATCCATCAGAATGGCTAAGATAAAAACCTCAAATGCCTTCCCTTACCAGGAAACTGGGACCGAGGGGAGGACATCCTATTGGGACTCTAGATGAGAGAACAATGGGAGAATAGCAATGTAGAAGGATCCAGTGAGTCCTAGAAACCTACAAGTAGAACATTATGATAGGCAGATTTGGGTCAAGGGATCCCGCTCAAACTAAGGCACTAGCCAAGGACAATACAGGCGGTAAAATTTAAACCCCTACCCAGATCTAGCCCATGGACAAGACAGTTTCCATACTTGAGTGGAGAGAGGGATTTGACTTTCTCATGTACTCTGGTGCCTCACATATGACTATGTCCCCTGGCGGGGGAGACCTAGTGGCACTCAGAGGAAGGACAGCAGGTCACCAAGAAGAGACTTGATACCCTATGAGCATATACAGAGGGAGGTAATCCCTCTGAGGAACAGTCATAGGGGAGGGGAATAAGGGGAAAATGGGAAGGAGGGGAGAATGGGAGGATACAAGGGATGGGATAACCATAGAGATGTAACAAGAATAAATTTTTTAAAAAAAACCTCAAATGACAGCACATGCTGACTAGGATGTGGTGAAAGGGGAACCCTCCTTCATTGCTGGTGGGAGTACAAACTTGTACAGCCACTTTAAAAATCAATCTGACACTTTCTCCGAAAACTGGGAATAGGGCTACCACAATACCCAGCTATTCCACTCCTTGGAGTATCCCCAGAACATGCTCATCACAAAACAAGGACATGTGTTAAACCATGTACATAGCAGCCTTATTCGTAATAGGCAGAACATCAAAACAACCTTGATGTCCCTCAGGCGAAGAATGGATAAAGAAATTGTGGTACATGTGCAGTAAAGAATACTACTCAGCTATTGAAAACAATGAAATCCTGAAATTTATGGGCAAATGCATGGAACTAGAAATGATTATCTTGAGTTAGTTAATCCTGACACAGAAAGAGTTACACAGTATATACTCACTTATAACTGGACACTAGCCCAAAAGGGATGTCCTATGAAAGTCTTCACTTACCAAGAGATCAGGATAGATGCAGGAACATCCTGTTGGGATGCTAAATGAGGGAAATATGGGAGAATGGAAAAATAGAAGGATCCAGATTGTCCTACAAATCCACAAGAAGGACATCATGAAAGCAGATTTGGAAACAGGGGGTCTGCTTAACCTACTGCAGTATACATGCAGGAGAATACATACAGTAAACATTGAACTGCTATTCAGTTCTAGTCAATGAACAGGGCATTCTCCACTGTTGTGTGAGAGTGGGGATTGACTCTGACACGAACTCTGGTGCCCCATATTTGACCACTCCCTCTTAGCAGGGAGACCTGGTGTCACAGAGAAAGAGGATAAACCAGCTAGCAGTATGAGACTTCATAGGCTCTGACCATATGGTGGAGAAGCAATTCCCCTTCTGTCACAGACCTATGGGAGATGAATAGGGTGAAAGAAGGAAGAAGGGAGGAAAGGGAGGCTAAAAGTGAGGAGATACCAATTGAGATGTAATCTGAATAAATCAAATAAATAAAAAAAAGAAGTGAAGCAGAAAAAAAAGAGGACAGATATTTGAAAGAGAGCTAAGAAGGATATAGGAGCATTTGGAGAGAAGGAAGAGAAGGAAGCAATAATATAATCCCAAAATACAGAAGTAATTAAATAAATCTATGAATGGAACATAGGAGAGCTTTGGGAAAGCATGAAAAAGAACTAATGTTTGTAATATGGACCAATAAAAAGAAAAATATCTTATAAAATACATAGAATATACATAATTTTAATCAAATGATAAATGAAAATTGGCTGCATCTGGAAAACATATTTACTATCCATATTTAAGTGCCCTACAGAACTCCCAAGATGATAATAATTAGCAAGTAGTTAGGATTATGGATGGGAGGTAACTTGATAGAAATTATTAAAAGTAGATGGCATGAGATTGGGGCAGGCTATGGGATAGCTGGCCCAATATGGGAGGTAGTTTAGGAGATTAATATGTGCCCTGACACAAGATAACGAAGGTTATTTTAAAATATAACAGGTGTCTGTGACTTGACTGATTACAAATGGGTTAGAAAAATCTCACCATAATAATAATTATAGGCCTGACATTATTAGGCCATACTGATAAATTAACCACAAGTGTTAAATTCTCTTTTTTTTGTTAGAAGTTATGTTGCAGGAATTTATACAAGAGATGAAAGTATATATTCACACAAATACTTGCCAGTGAAGATTCACAGAAACATTGCTTATGGTAGCTACAAACTAGAAGCAAGCCCATTGTCAATCAACGAACTGGCAAATTGGAGGCATACCCATGCAATCAGATAGGAAATAGGACCTGATGGTTACAACAACATGGATGATTCTAAAAACAACAAGAAAACAGCATAAAATCCTACGTGCGAGACACTAGAGAGAGTAGTGTGTATCATGGGTTCTTACCACAAGGATACCTGGTCAAGATAAAGTATGAAACATTTTTTAAACAACAAACTTTTACAAAATCCATGTTTCTCTTAGACTATCCCTGGTCATTCCAATTGTCAAAATTTGTATTAATTAAATGGGGTAAATAAGCCAGAATGTAGTGGCATACACCTTAATCCCAGTACTCTGAAAGTAGAAGCAGACAGATGCTTATGAGATTGAGTCCTTCCTATTCTACAGAGTAAGGTCCAGGGTAGCCAAAGCTATACAGTGAGACAGTCTCAAAAAGTACAAACAAGAACGACAACAACAACACAACAACAACAACACCAACAACAACAAATCAACAAAAACCCAAAACAGAGTAACTGAGCATACAAGTTACATAGCTAAAACCATGATGATATTTCTTCACTTCTGTCACCATTTAATCATTTACATAGTCATCAATAATATCCTAAATGTATTCAACTAAAACATCTGTAGTAAACTTCTCACAAAAATACGAAAAGGAAGAGTGAACTGGTCAAATATATATGCTGTTTTCTGTGCTTTAACACACTTGTGTATATTTACTTCTATTTTCATGTTGGTATATTAATAAATCATATGATTTCATTTCAGAGAGTATTAGAAGCCATTTTTCATGTGTAACTAAAATACAGTAAGAAATTATTTAGCAGGAATAATGTTTTTGAAGAAATATTTGCCTTTCTCAATACTGCTAAGCCAATATTTATTTCTTCTGTTAAAATATCATTTTAATGGAAAATGATCTGTTATTTTAATCCCAGAAAAAAACAAACCATGTAAAATGAAAAAATGAAAGAACTATTTCTTAATGAAAATATGCCTGATGGGATGTTGCATTGAAAAATATATCTAAATGTGGAAAAATTTTGATCAGTTGCTTCTTTTCTTTTCTTTTCTTTCTTTCTTTTCTTTTTCTTTCTTTCTTTCTTTCTTTTTTCTTTTTTTTTTTTTGTCTCTGGTTAGGAGAATTTTAGTTTGGGAAATTTGATATGTACTCTCTTTTGCCGTGAAATACTTTGGGTGGACATCAGAACACAGATGATTATTAAGATTTGGATTATTTTGAGGATAGGATTTTGGCATCAAATTCTCTAAGGAAAATGTATGCACACAGCAGGAAAGATAATTGATGATAAATAGGATAAACTACCTATTATTCTTCTATATCATTCTCACTTCCATTCATTAATATGAACATTCACTTAAGCAAGCAAACACTAAAGAGAAAACCTTAACTAGGTATTACTAGGTAGCTTTTTTATGACCAAAAAACTTTACACAAGTGGAAAAGACTGCATCTGTCATGGGACTCTGTTCTATTATTACCAATATATTCCTGGAATAACTGACAAAAAAGAGCCCATTTGACCATTATGATGTATTTTCAGATATTTATTAATTTTGTTTCCAATTTATGCATATTTTCATAATTATAGAGTATACAGGAGCTCCAATGTATCAAACACTGAACCATATGTTTTACAATGGCTATAATAATGAAACAATTAGATGAATGATTCCAACAAAGAACTCTATGGTTTTGATAACAGCACAATTTAGAAATTCTAATTGCCAGAGAAACAGATGTTGTGTTGGATAGATTTACATCAACTTGGTACAGCCTAAAGTCATTCCACAATGGGAAGGAATCCAAGATGGTGATATAGGCAAGCCTTTACAGGATTTTCTTAATTAGTGGTTGACAGGAAAGGGGCAAGCACCTTGCTGTTGATTCTCGTCACTGGGATGGTGGTCATGGGGTCTATGAGGAAGCAGAATGGGCAGAGTAGGCCAGTGAGCAGCATTCCTCCATGGACTCTCCATTTGATTCTGTCTACAGGTTCCTGCCCTTCTTGAATTCCTGTCCTGACTGCCTTTGAAGATGAGGAGTGATGTGGAAGTGTAAACCAACTAAACCTGTTCTCTCCAAGTTGATTTTGGTAGTGGTGTTTCATCACAGCAATAATAATTCTCATTAAGATGGATGAGATGATGGATCTATCATGCCACAGTCTAAAGAACTTGAGTGCCAGACAATTGCAGTGCATGCCTCAGTCTGCTGATGCGATGCTCTGATCCTGTGTACTGTTATGGAGCTAGTATAATAACATTTGTATTAACAAGTGAAATTGAAATATGGCTAAATGTATTTAGAAACTGACAACAAAATAAGGTCACTAAGTTTTTGTTGTTTTAAACCTGCTTAATTGGGCTCATAATGTTCCTTGGTTCTACTGTTTTGTTCAAATATATTTATCTATTTATAGAACAAACAAATCCATAAGTAAAATATTACAAATAAAGTGGTTTACTTTAGATAAAAGCATGATCATGTTTAAAATACTAATAATTTTTGAGCCAAACAGGTTATTCACATGTATACTCCCAAAAAAGACCAAGAGCAAAGTTCTTAGATAAGGAATAATGGAAAGTATTGGTTTATGAATTGAGATATTTAAATGTGTGAGGAAGGTGCCAGAGTTGCTGAATTAGTCAACTATGAATTTTAAGTAGATAAGATCAAACCAATGTAAATATATCTCAGATTTCTTCTCTCTGGATTGAAATTCAGTAAAGATAGATTAAAGAAATTAATCCTATTTCCACTTATTCATCTTCACCATAAATATGTTTGCTTCTTTTTTCTCAACAATGATATTCCTAGCATCTATTAACATATTGAACACAGTAGTAAAATTACTATATTGAACTTTTGGGACAATATCTGCCTCTTTGCTATTTATTTTAATTCAATATTTAGTTTCAGGAGGATTTTTGGCTCCACTTACTATGGTTTCTTTTTGATGCTTTAAGGTTTATGTTTGAAAATTTGCCATCAATTCTATAGTCAATTAATTAAACATTATTATACACAATATATCTTCATTTCCTATTAAAGCAGCTCTTGACTGTGTTTGACTTAAGGGTGAAAACTTTGAGATAAAAGTATCTAAGTGGGTTTATTTTTGTTGTTGAAGAATGATTCTTGAATTCAAATGAATACAAATAACATTATGATCATTAATCTTAGCATGATATTTTAAGAAGGCACACACATATACAGCTTTATATATGTGTTTGTTAATATAAAGCTAAGAGAAAGGGAAGTGTCCCAATTAATTAAAATACCTATAAAATTAATACAGTGGGCTATGGGTGGGGGAAGAGAATGTAAACCAACACCCAAACAGTTACTAAAATAATTTGCACAAAGACCTCTTCAAGGTTGGTTCCCTGCCTAAGTCTCAAAGACAGGGTCACTGAACTACAGCCACACTAGCCAATCAGTGCAGGCTCTGGACTAGCACAGTGAAGGAACACTAGCTTGAAGGAGCAAGACCTACCACACAGTTTTGAGGAGGCTGCAGGCTAAGTGTAAGCTCCCCAGCTTGTTTACCATAGTACAGGAATAGCCTAGCCAGCAGCCAGTTCCTTGCACCTGCCATATCCCTCCAGATGGCCCTGCCTATGTGTATGGAAATCCCTTTACTCCTAGAAGTGTCTTACTTCTGCCATCAGTAAACACGGGGTATGTTCTTTTGTGATCCTGGAAGAAATTAATCCATGCATTACCATTTCTGAGGAGCAAGATAATGGAACTGAGTGTGCAGAATCATGATCTCAGGTAAAGCAGCTAAGCCACCATTCTGGACGTAATTTTTGCCCCTGCCCTCAGATGTTTACTTATGTAATTGTGGAAAGACTTGAGGAGAGTGATCTTCTTCAAGCAGTTGGGGTGAGAGCTCACTGTGAGGTACGACTTCATATCATCATGCTGTAAGTACGGCAGTGCAAGGATTGTAGAGAATGAAGCATACTTAGGGATTAGAGAGCATCCCCACACTTGATAACCAAGGCCATACTTGTCCTAAGAGTTTACACACTTACTCAACCAGAAGAAAGGGATGCAATCAAAATATAAGCCTCTTCTTGCCAGACCACCCCTCACTCTGAGAATTTGGAGGCATTGACAGTAGTCAGCTGTTGTAGAACTTCAAAAATGTGGCACTCAATTGCCTCATTTGTCTCTAAAAACACTGGTTTCTCTTTTTCCTCAGGATGTTTATGCAAGCATTCTCTAGGTCTAGATTGAGGAGTGAGAGATGAGAGATGGCTCCTGCTGCTGAGTCTGGGAGATATGGAAAACCTTGGTGAAACCATGAGGCAATTGATAGGGAGACAGATGGGGATGTAGCCAGTAGTAAGTAAGACAGTGAGGACTGTCTGAGCATCTTCTGAATGAGGGAGGGAGGGGCCACTGTTTGATATGTTTGGGAATACTATATTCATTTTTCTTGATACAGAATGAGGTCTTTTTTAAGTATGAGGTCTAAAAGATGGGTTGCTAACTAGTAAACTATAAATGATATACCTGGTAGACCACACATCCACCTCAAAATTTGTGTCCCTTCTTGTCCAGCACCTCAGGAGCTATGCAGGTAGGAGAGCCACACAAGAACTTCTTTTGTTCCCATTCATACTCCATTTTGTTTGCCATCCCCAATCCTATCTCCACCACAACTCCATAACCTCATTCAGGAAGACGCTGCCCAGCTTGATGCCCCTGTAAAAGACCTATTATTTATTTGACTCGTTATTAATTTCTTCTAATTTGTTGGTCTATGTATTAAATTCAACAGTCAAATTTGTTCATAAAATACATTTAACAGGATAATAATATAGTTTTTCTTTTTTCTTTATCATTTTTGTATGTGTGTGTGTTTGTATGATGTATGTATGTATTTATGTATATATGTATGTGTTAATGCAGATTTGGGCATTATATGTCACAAGCACAGAGAGAGGTAACAGTATAAAATTTTCGGGTGTAAGTTCTCTCCTTTCACTATTGCTTCCAATATTTGAACTCTTGTCATCAGGATTGTAGAGCAAGTGTTTCTTTGATTGTTTTTCATGTTCAGTCATTTTTTCAGCCAAGGATTATAATGAACTTCCGTACAAAATTATCCTCATGCTAAAACTGTCACCATTTCCAGGAGTTTGAATGAGCCTTCTTACCAAACATAACCACAAGAATATATATTTACTGTTGAAATTTCCTTTTGGAAAAAAGATTCTGGGAGAGTCAGGGGAGAGTACAGTTATCCTTCCCAACCAATTCTGTTCAATTCTGCCTCAATTGCCTGTCTCCTCTGGATCACATCGCAAGAAGTTATATGTAGGGAAGGATTCAGGAAAGGTTCCTAGACAGGACTGAGGGAAGGATCATGCATGTTGTGTGAAACATCCCAGTGAGGCTTCTTTAATATCTCCCATGCTGCTGTCTGAAAACCTTCACCAATTTCTTTGGGAATCATTCTAATACATGTTCTGGTTCCCTAAAATGAACTCTGCTACAAATACAACATTATGTGTAGCTGGGAATTTAGAGGGAGGGCAAGACATTGTTCATGCCTTTCAAAGAGAAGGAATCTTAGCAACAAATGTTTTACTGATAAGTACTAGAGACTTCTTGCTTCCTAAAAAATGGTGGGAGAAAACCACAGGCTGTATATAAAATGCATTTTTTCTCTGAATATTTTACATATTTATGTACAGACACTTAATCTTACATGTTATTTATACACTGACATATTAACACTAATGAATAGGTTTTATATATTCTGTCAGAGTTTTGTTCATTTCAGATATTCAGAAATTTTAAAGTGCTTTTAAAGATATTGCTTTGCATTTTAAATATGCAATGTTCAATTTTAACATAAAGTGAAAGGATTGGAAGCATTGAAGTATGCTTTAACTATATGGTTTTAAAAAGAGCTGTAATTGCAGCTGACTAATAGATGATAGAAATAGATTTGTACATCTGTGTTCTATAAGTGTCATAACTCTACATATATTTTCAAAACAAAAATGTGTTATACAATGTATTTTACCACAGTTTAAAACAGTATTTTAGAGACTCTCAGTGATCTTTTAGATTGTCACTGCTTGTCAAGAAAGGGAGAACATACTTATGCAGAAAGTGAATAAAAATAACCTAGCTTTTCTATGTTGCTGAACATTTCTTTTCCCTCTATGTTCATAAATACCAATTAAAAAGCAAGAATTGTGTCCATAGTTTTCATTGTGCCTCAAAGCCATCACCTTACATGTATGCAGAAATCCATGACATAATTTCCATAATGTCTATGAACATTTTTAGCAGAAACAATAAAGTCTTAAATCAACTTCTTCACACAGAATTCTTGGGGATTTTTTGCAGTACCAATATAGCGTAAATGTCTAAGAATAGGATCAGTGTATTTGAGCAAGAGGCTTGTTCCTAATGAGTATTTGACTATATGTCAAAGTAAATAAAAGAATACGAGCTGATGTACCTTCATGATGTCTTAATCCTTTCAAAGATGAGCCTCGGTAGTCAGAGAATTGATATTACACATCCACAGCTTGGACTTATTAATATTATCTTCTAATAGAGTGGTGAGCTAAAGTTTAACATGTCAAGAAAAAAGAAATTCTAATTAATGGAAATTTTGCCCAAAGAGTTTGAATATGTTGCACCTGGATTTTCAGGTAGAGAGCTAAGAATGCAGTATATATCTGAGATCTGTATCTGTGGCAAAAAACGGAGAAGCAGATGAAAACATGACAAAACCAGAGCTGGACACTGCCGCTCTTTTCTACTCCTCCTGGGGGAAGCTTGCTTAAGGTGGAGCTGCTCAGAGGCCACAGCGTGCTGCATGGAGGACTTGGAGAACCAGATAGACAGGAGTGTGAGTCAGTATGACTTAAGCCTTGAAATTTTAGCAAACTACAACCAGGCCACTCTCCTACAGAGAGTACAAGAGAATCTCTGTGGTCCAGGTTATCACGCCTCTCTGCAGGAAGTTGCTCCTGCTGAACCAGGAGGCAAAATGAAACAGGCAAAAAGCAAGAAACTAAACTCTACGGTGCATTCTAAGTTTTATGCATTCTGTGTAGCAAGGGAGTCCAAAGTAAAAAGTATAAAAGGAAAAAACGCAGGGCGGCAAAGGACAGGGGACCTGAAGATCGAGAGGGAAGGGGCAGAGGAGCGGCCAGAAAAAAAGACGACCCCAACTGGAAACTCTGGGCTTGTTAGGCCCTGAGGTTTCTGAAAGAGAACGGGAGATATCAAGAAATGTCTTCTATTTATAGTAAATATTCTGAGAGTCAATGTCTAGAACAGCACCTTGGTATTCCTGAAGTCGCTTCGACGATTTTTTTATCAAAGCAGAACCAGGTCTGTGACACTTCTCACCAAATGGGATCTATAGGGCTGTTGGGAAAAGAAGGGAGTCACCTCCTTTTCAGAGCCCATTTAAAAGGGATAATCCAGAGGAAGTGGGACTGTGACTTTTATCTCACCGGCTATAGTCTCGAATTCTTACAACTTCTCCTTTCTTCTAGTCTACCCAATAGATTCACTACGGTGTGATAAAGAGCACTACAACTTAGATAAATGTGAATGGGCTAGTGGTGAATTGTTCCAAGCCAGACTAAC
This sequence comes from Acomys percivali, assembly GCA_907169655.1. Classification (NCBI taxonomy): domain Eukaryota; kingdom Metazoa; phylum Chordata; class Mammalia; order Rodentia; family Muridae; genus Acomys; species Acomys percivali. The sequence goes on from OU015747.1 coordinate 70,524,882, forward strand.
ACCGTCTTTAATGGTGCATAAAGATAGGAAACTTCTTAGCATTTGGAATTACCATAAGTAGTAGAGGATGTCCTTGAGAACACAGTGATTCTGAAGCATGACCATATCAAATTCATCATTCTCTCTCTTTCACGGGGACTTGGAAGAGAAGATCTGAGCCAATTCCATTACATTTTTCATTTTCAGAGTGATTTAAGGCATAATCCAATCATGATTATTCTGCAACTTTACCAAAAAGTATTGAGAAACTTTATATTACCCAATGAAAACAAAAGAAGCACAAATCTAAGTGTGTAATGATACTATTTTAATCTTTCTGTTTTACAACAGAGGTAATTAAGAGCTTATCCTGGTTGGATGTCTTATCACATATCTATAATCTTAGCATTCTCGAAGCTGAGGCAGGAGAATTTTAAGTTTCATTAATTTTGGGCTATAAATAAAACGCTGTTTCAAAAAAAAATAAAGCACAGAAGCAAGTAAGAAAACAAACAAAAAAATTGGCAGAGCATTGTAATTATGCCACACTAATTTGTCATCAAAATGAATTAGTAGAAGAGGTGTGTAATTCTGCAATTTGAAGGACTTATGAACCACAGTATTGGAATTAAAGCTCTAATATATTAATTGTGCACAAAATAAATATAAATAGATTACATGACTCATTTTTTCATTGAAAACACTTAGACTTTTTATTTATAAATGGAAAAGCTTCAAGTAATCTTTTGTTTTCAAACAATTATTTAATTCATGAAATCAGTATCTCTTGACTGCCTCATTAGATAGTTTAATAGCTACATGAAGTTCACTTAAATGTATTCTGTGTGCCTTTAATATATTTAAAGATAGTTTATATGGACTACATAATATTATTCATAATAGAGTAGTTTAAAAAATTATTTTGATGATTGCAGTTACCTGCTACCAATAAATTTTGTCTAAAAAATTCTTATAAATCTTCCTTGGGAGAAAGAACTTGTTTGGCCATATAATATTTTCCTCATTTGGACCATTACCAAGTTATACATAATGTATAAAAATTAGAATTAGAAATATATATATAATATTGACCAATTTTTACTATTGAAAATTATTTTTTCTAACCTGTTCTAACTCTTTTGCTGCAGCGCATTCTAAGAATATCAGAGTGAACTTGATTGTACTTTCCACAAACTTGTAGTATATGAAGTACTTCGCTCTAGATAGGAACAAATTATTAATTGATTTTACCTTCCTAGACTCATGTATGCAATTCAGTGCTATTTTCTAATACGGATAATTCTCCGTTGAGTATGACAGTGACTACTGAAAAACTTTTAAACATCCTTTTCATAGATATGATGTGAGGACAGCTTAACATTCAGAATTCCTGGCAGCTGCTTACTTGAAAGTGCTGTGCAATCTGAGATAAAGCATAAAAATAAAACTTACAACTTGTATTATCTTAAATGGAAATAATTTCCATAAATTAAGATCACATGAATCATGATAAATTTTTCATATTTTAAACTTCTAAAAATACTATTGTTCTATTTTCTAGGCTCAAAAGACAAAAATATATTTTAAATAACTTGTTTCTATTATATTTTCCTCCAGGAAATTGTTAAAATTGTTAAAAAACCTACTTATAAACTTACATTTTATAGAAAATAAAATTCATTATTTAATATAAAATGACATGAAAAAACAGATAAAACTATAAATATACAAAATTTAAGTAGGTAATTTATAACTTCCTTCCTAACAATCTGTTATATAATTTAATATGTTTATGCATTCATATTTTTGAAGCCTTCTTTTTATTAATTTATTTTTATTATATCTCAATTGTTATCCCATCCCTTGTATCCTCCCATTCTTCCCTCCATCCCATTTTCCCCTTATTCCCCTCCCCTATGACTGTTCCTGAGGGGGATTTCCTCCCCCAGTATATGCTCATAGGGTATCAAGTCTCTTCTTGGTAACCTGCTATCCTTCCTATGAGTGCCACCAGGTCTCCCTCCTCCAGGGGACTTGGTCAAATATGAGGCACCAGAGTTCTTGTGAAAGTCATATCCTACTCTCCACTCAACTGTGGAGAATATTCTGTCCATTGGCTGGATCTGGGTAGGGGTTTAAAGTTTACAGCCTGTATTATCCTTGGCTGGTGCCTTAGTTTGTGCAGGAACCCTGTGCCCAAATCTGCTTATCATAATGTTCTTCTTGTAGGTTTCTGGGAGCCACTGGATCCTTCTACTTTGCTATTTTCCTATGCTTCTCTCATCTAGAGTCCCAATAGGATGTGCCTCCCCTCTGTTCCAGTTTCCTGTTAAGAGAAGGCATTCATGGGACATGCCCCTTGGGCTAATATGCAGATATAAGTGAGTAAATTCCATTTGAGTCTTTCTGCTTCTGGGTTAACTCACTCATTATGATCATTTCTAGCTCCATCCATTTATCCACAAATTTCGGGAATTCCTTGTTTTTAATAGCTGAATAGTATTCCATAGTGTATATGTACCACAGTTTTTTTATGCATTCTTCTACTGAGGGACACTTAGGCTGTTTCCAATTTCTGGCTATAATGAATAAGGCTGCTATGAACATGGTTGAGCAAAGATTCTTCTTGTGTGCTAGAGCATCTTCTGGGAATATTCCAAGGAGTGGAATAGATGGGTCTTGAGGAAGCCCGATTCCCAGTTTTCTGAGATAGCACCAGATAGATTTCC
>OU015747.1:70527599-70537604 GCA_907169655.1 Acomys percivali
TTTTCATTTCTGATTTTGTTGATTTCAATACTGTCTCTCTGCCTTTTAGTTAGTTTGGCTAACAGTCTGTCTATCTTGTTGATTTTCTCATAGAACCATCTCCTGGTTTTGTTGATTCTTTGGACTGTTTTCTTTGTTTCTAATTTGTTAATTTCAGCCCTGAATTTGATCATTTCCAGACGTCTACTCCTTTTGGGTGTTTCTTTTTTTTTTTTCCCTAGGGCTTCTAGTTTTGTAGTTAAGATGCTTATGTGCGATGTTTCCAAATTCTTTTTAAAGCACTTAGTGCTATGAATTGTCCTCTTAGCACTGCTTTCAATGTATCCCACAGATTTGGGTACGTTGTTCTTTCATTTTCATTGAATTTCAGAAACTCCTTGATTTCTTTCTTTATTTCTTCCTTGACCCATGTGTCATTTAGCAGAGAGTTGTTTGCTTTCCACATATGTGTAGGCTTTTTGTTATATCTGTTGTTGTTGAATTGCAGCCTAAGAGCATGGTGATCTGATAAGATACAAGGTATTATTTCAATCCTCTTGTATCTGTTGAGGCCTGCTTTGTGACCTACGATGTGATCAATTTTGGAGAAGGTTCCATGGGGTACAGAGAAGAAGGTATATTCTTTCTTGTTTGGGTGAAAGGTTTTATAGATATCTGTTAGATCCATTTGACCCGTGGCATTGGTTAATGATGTTATTTCTCGGCTTAGTTTCTGTTTTAGTGACTTATCCTTCAGTGAGAGTGAGGTGTTGAAGTCTCCCACTATTATTGTGTGGGGATAGGTGTGTGGTTTATGCTTTCTTGGCAGATCTTTTACAAATGTGGATGCCCTTGTATTAGGAGTCTAGATGTTCAGAATTGTGATGTCATCTTGGTTGACTTTACCTTTGATGAGTATGAAGTGTCCTTACTCATCCTTTTTGATTAATTTTGGTTGACGTCTATTTTGTTCGATATTAAAATGATATGCCTGTTGATTCTTGTGGCGATTTGCTTGGAATATTTTTTCAACCTTTTACCTTGAGGTAAAACCTATCGTTATGGGTGAGATGTGTTTCTTGGATGCAGAAGAAATTTGGGTCTTTTTTATTCACCCATTCAGTTTGTCTGTGTCTTTTTATTGGAGAATTGAGACCATTGATGTTGAGAAATATTAACGACCAGTGACTGTTAAGAGTCTTAATTTTGATGTTGGTTAGTCGAGCATTTGAGTAGTTGTGTTTTTGCCATGGTATCATTAACTATTTCCTGAGTAGTTTTGGTTGTAGCTTGACTCTTTGGAATGGAGTTTTCCTTCTCGTACCTTCTGTAAAGCTGGATTTGTGAATAGGTACTGTTTGAATTTGTTTTTGTCATGGAATATTTGTTTTCTCCATCAATGGTTATTGATAGTTTTGCTGGGTAAAGTAGTCTGGCCTGGCATATGTGGTCTCTTAGGGTTTGCAGGATCTCTGTCCAGGCCCTTCTGGCTTTTATGGTCTCTGCTGAGAAATCGGGTGTTATTCTGATAGGTTTGCCATTAAATGTTATTTGGCCCTATTCCGTTGAAGCTTTTAATATTTTTTCTTTGTTCTGTATGTTTTGTGTTTTGATTATTATGTGACGGGAAGTTTTTCTTTTCTGGTCAATTCTATTTGGTGTTCTGTAGGCCTCTTCTATGTTTATAGGCATCTCTTTCTTTAGATTGGGGAAATTTTCTTCTATGATTTTGTTGAGAATAGTTTCTGGGCCTTGGAGTCTGATATATTCTCTTTCTTCAATGCCTATTATCCTCAGATTTCGTCTTTTCATGGTGTCCTTGATTTCTTGGATGTTTTGTGTCAGGAGTTTTCCAGATTTGGCATTTTCTTTAATGTTTGCTTTAAAATCTGTGATTTTATTTTCTAGACCTGAGATTCGTCCTTCCATCTCTTGGATTCTGTTAGAAAGGCTCACCTCTGTGTTGCTCGCCTTCTTCTCTGAGGTCTCACGTTCTCGTTTTTCTTCTGTCTGTGTGTTTATCACTGAATCCATTTCTTCTTCTGATCTTGAACTGATTTTTTTTATTTCTTTCATATGATTGTTTGTATATTTGTGAGTTTCTTCCATTGCCTCTTTATAGGTCTTCAGACCGTGAACCATTTTATTTCTTTCTTTCATCTGGTTGTTTGCATTTTCCTGAAATTTTTCCAGTTCCACTCTATGTGCTTCTTTTATGTCTCTCACCTGTTTGGCTGCATCTTCCTCTATTTGTTTATGAAATTTATTTGTTTCCTCCATTAATATCCTCATTACTAAGGATTTGATGTCATTTTCTTGTATTTCCGTTGTAAGTGAATTCTCTGGGTTGGTTTCTTTGGGATAGCTGGAAACTGGAGATGCCGTGTTCTTTTTTTTTGTTTGTTTGTTTTTTTTGTTTTTTTTTTTTTTTGTATGCTTTTACGCTGTCCTTTAGACATCTTGCTGTCTTTGTTTTTTTCAGTAGTTTCCAGAGTTGGATGGAGTGAATCTGATTATAGATTCCCTTGTTTTCTCAGATTTCCGTAGGCTGGAAACTCTGATACTTCACTGGTGTGGATGGCAGGAGGTTAGCCCTGTATTTTTGGACTCTCACAGCCTGTGTTCGTTCTGTGTCTCTGAATGAGCATTGGGTCAGGCCAAGGTATCCAGAGCCTTCTGGTTTCCTTGCCAAGTCCAGACAAGAACACTGGGCACGGACCACGCACAGAGCTCAGCTAGATTTTAAGGGCCTGAACCGTCTGCCGAGCTCAGCTAGGGATTCTGGGCCCAAAATGCACAAGGGTCTAGCCAGAATTTTTGGGCTGGGACTGTGCACCAAGTTCAGCTAGGGTCTTTTGGCCCAAAGTGTGTGCTGTGGTAAGTTATTGACTCTGGCCCGAACCATCTGCCCAGCTCAGCCAGGAATTCTGGATTCAAACTGCCCACTGTTTCCAACCAGAGTCTTAGAGCCGGGCCTGTGAAATAAGCTCCACTAGAGTTTCTGGGTTCAATCTGTCTGCCAAGGACAGTTAGGGACTCTGGCCCTAAACTGCATGCCGAGCTCCACCTGAGTCTCCAGGGCGGAATTGTGCACTGAGCTCAGCCAGGGACTATGGACCCACACTGCACGCTGAATTCAGCCTGGGACTCCGGGCCTATACTGCGTGGATAGTCCAGCCAGCGTCTGGGGGCTGCCGAGCCTGTGCGCATAGCTCAGCTTTGAGTCTCTGTGCCTAATCTGCCCGTCAAGACCAGCTAGGGCCTCTGGGCTGAATCTGCGTGATGACCTCAGCCTGCATCAGCACCCCAGAACTGCCTGCTGAGCTGAGCTAATGTCTTGGGCAGAATTGCTTGTTGATGTGGGCTAGTGCCTCCAGTGGAATTGAGTGCTCCGCCCAGTCTGGGGCTGAACTGTCCACCAAGTCCAGTTTGGGTCACAAGGCGTCACACGACCCAAATCTTGTCCAGAGTCCCCTCTCCCACAGCAACTCCCACTGGCCACCACACCAATCACCTCCACTGGAAGGCTCTGAGCTGCAAACCTCAGCCACTGCTGCTGGTGCCGCTGCTGCTTCTCCAATCCGAGAGAATCCATGCAGGGGTTCGCAGGTCCTCTGCATCCTGGTCCCTCTGAACCCTGGAGCACTCCTGCTGCCGTGGTGTCGGGACCTTGGTGTTCCTGGCTCAGAAATCTGTGCAATTCCCTGAATTGTTCACTGGAGCTTCCAAACACAGTCCATACTGCTCGCCGCCATCTTGAATCCCCATAAATCTGTTTTCTTAGATCTGGAAGGTATATTCCTCAAACTTTTTCAAACACTGCTGGTTTTAGCTATTTTACTTTTGATGATTTTAATGCATTTCATATATCTTCATTTAGTAAACTTGAGTTTCTTTTGTGATTTCATTTTATGTTTGCAATTTCTATGAATCTGTAAATTATCTGTTATTTTGAAAATATCATTTGTCTTTCTTATTATTTCATTTGTATTCTTCTCATTAATCTCATGTCATTTATTCAACAAGATACAAGTTTTATATAAACAATTGTAATTTTCTTGCATGGTGTTTCCCAGACTGTTATTTTCCTGAGATATATCAGAATTTGTGCAAACTTCTTTATCACTCCAATTTCTGCTATTCATTCTTGATAAATTTATTTAGCCATTCAAATATGACTTCTTTCTATTCATGACATTTCAATAATAATTTTGCCCTTTTTATTAATAATATCACTGCATATTTTAGTAAATTATTAGTGTTAAGTTAAATATAAAAAATAAATGATAAGTTAGAAATGAAGAAACTATAAAACTGCAAAATTGCTACTTAAGTTTATCTCATGCACAATTTTGTACTTGCAATGAAATTTCAACTTAAATATCAGAAGTGAAGAGACATGGTGGCTGAAAAGGATCTAAATAACAGAGGCAGAGCTGCTTGGAAGTGCTAAAAATGTCTGTTTGAAAGAAACAGTACAGCATCCTCTCACACAAGATGATAGGTCATTGTTGAAGAAGGGAGGAAAATATATAAGTATAAGCAGCTGTGAATAACTACTAGGAAATGTTGTCTTGACACATCGGAGTAGCCGTACATATGAACTCACAGTGTTTGATACTGTGCACCTGTGCAAGCCCAAAATTGACAAAATCTGAACATAGAAATGTGAGACTGGTACACAGGCTTACTCCTACCCATGGAGAAAATGACAATTGCTAGGTGCTGAGGAGGGAGAAGCAATTTTCTCTAAATCTGCATCCCATCCTTAGTCAAGCATGCTATAGTGGAAGACTAGTCAAATGTGGGCAATAGAAATTGGTCTTGAAGGACTAAACAAAAACAATACAAAGTGGGTTGGGAGAGAAGATGTGCTGGTTCTGAGAATTGTAGAAAAGAGGTGAGTATGATCAAATCACAGTGTAGCAAACTCTTAAAGGCCTAATAAAAAAAGAATTTGAATGAATTTTTTACTTTTCTATTTAATACTCTACCTAATCCAAAAAGAGTGAAAACTAACAGTGTGGAGAAAGTAAAAACTTTGTACCCAAGAAATGGCTTAATAAGGTACTGATGAGCTTGACGAACTATGTACAGATTCTCAGCTTCATCATAGACAGCTGGGCTTGTTTATAATGTCTGTGTTATGGGCCACTGGGATAGAGACAGGAGGAGCTCAGGAGTTCACTGGTCAGCAGTTTAGGAAGCCTGTGAGGAGAAGGTTCAGTTAGAAACAATTTCTCAAAATGTGTCTTTTAGAGTAAAAGAGAAATATATTTGGAGTTTACTTCTGGCTTCCGTATGCTAACATTTACTTGAAACCCCCACTCCAGGTACACAAAGCATGACAGAAACACTAAAATACAAAAAGACATACAAACAAAACAGATAGTTCTAATTCAAATTATTTGGTTCACGGTGCTGTGGTGTATAGACACTTGAGTTTATCCTAATATGATACCAACTGAAGAAGTGAAAAAAAGTGAAAATAAACTCACTCAGAATTAGTTAAAATAATTAAACAGATTGAAGTCATGTGAAGTATCAAAATAAATAATTATGAATACAGTAGCATTTCAATGATCTTAACACTTAGAATTATTATAGTAAAGAAAAAAGTAATTCTTATTTTTAAAACAAGGCCCACCAGTTCTGTAATGAGTCTTTGATATTCAAGATTATATTTTCTTTTTTGCATTTTTATGCATATTAGGGAAAGAATCTTAATAAGTGGACTTCAGAAATGTAAACCAAAATAGTTACATTTCACTTTGAATTTTCAAATAAAGTTAAGCATAATCATGGTGATTGAGAACACATATATAGTGTCTTGAGAAGGCAAGGTGCTTACCATTAAAACTTGCAGCTTATATCCATACAATGACTTCAGTCTCTGTGAGACAAGAATAGAAAATTAAAATTTCCTAGTGTATCTGCCTGATATATATGCACATATATATGTATAAAAACAATATATATATATATAAACAATAACCTATATATGATAACTTATGTAACAATGTCCTGAAAAAAAGATTGCTTTTTGTACTCTAGGGTAGAATTTCATTGGTTGATGTGACTTGACTTGTGTATTCAAGATTACTGCTGTGTAGACTATGGATTCTTTAAGAAGCTCTACAAAGAGTTCAAATTTCTTGGTTGTGGGGAGCTGCCCTTAATGGCTCTTGGCTTAAAACATTGGGCAATTCTACCTTGTCTGTAGACTCCATTTTTTATACCTGTGCCTGGCATGTAGCAGACTGAAGTAAGCCCAGGCCACTCCACCTGGACCCTGGGAACTGCTGCCTGATACGTAGTGGGCTCCTCTGTGTCCTGAGAGGCTGCTTGCTTATCTTGCTTCCATAGCTGCATTCCCTCAGAGCTCACTCCCTAATCATGGAGTTCTTCCTGCCGAGGATGGATGGATGGATATCTGCCAATAGGTTCCCACAGCAACCCTGCCCTTGCTCTACATATTGCCTATATAAACCCTGTAAGAATTTTCAATAAACAGGGCTTGATCAAAATTCAGACTTGCCCACATTTCTTTGTGTCTCCTGTTCCTTATTTTCACTTAGGCACCCGCTCCCAGGTTCCGTTTAAAGACCCCGTTGACCAGGACACTTGGTGATATTAAAACAGGCAAACATGAGCCAGGCGTGGTGGCACAAGCCTTTAATCCCAGCACCTAGGTGGCAGAGGCACACACATCACTGTGAGTTTGAGGCAAGCCTGGTCTACAAAAGCGAGTCCAGGACAATCAAGGCTAACACAGAGAGACACTGTCTTGGGAAAAAAAAGGGCAAAAACACAAGCTATAGTATTCTATCAAGAGGGGATATGGGCATAGCTAACTATGCTTTGTTCACATTCAAATTCAATAAATTAGGGTTGTGCAGTATAATAAAATATTGACCATTGAAACTGAGCTCAACAGCAACTGACACACTTGTGTTATGATCAACTAAGGCTCCCTTTTCCATTGGGCAAAATTAATTGATACTGTGGATTATCATCACTTAATAAGTAGATGATAACTGGATATCTGCATTGATAGTTTCTTATTATAAGAAGACTTATTATAAAATAAAATTTTATTTCACCAAGACTATTTTTATAACCCGACCTATATACCAGATCAAAATGGGTCTTTGTTCTGTAATAAGAATTTGATGAATTAGGAGGTTCTTGTGCCTCTGCAGAAAATTCTAGCTAGCAGATATAATAATTTAAAAATATGTAATTAAACATGTGGCCTGCCATGCACCTTATTAAAAATTATATTAGATGGGAACCAGAAACAAGAGAGGGTAAGAGGTCAAGAGAAGAAATAGCAAAGCAGAGCCATAAAGAAGGGGGAAAACCAGAAGGGAAAAGAAGAAGGGGAACAGAGGAACTTCAGACTATGAGAATCAGGTCACTCACAGGCTAGACAACATGTTAAATGAAGGTGACATGAACCACATATCTCCTTATTATTTATTGATATTTGCATATGTATTTCTTCCGGTTGAGTGTAGACACATACGATGGCTCACAAAGAGTGAGAAGAACATTAAAATGATTGAATCCATTGAAACTGGAGGAAGATGGTGCATTTACTATATGGGAGCTAATATATAAATACTGTCCCTCTTTATTGTGTTTGTTCTCTGAGACATCTTTTCAGCCCCTAGAATACTGAGTTATTTGCTTATTATCACAGTAACTATTGGAAAGTGGTTACTATGTATAAGATTTTGCCAAATCACAAAGAGGATGTCAAATTGCATGATGAAGTTTGTGAGACACAAAGTATGAAAATGTAATACAGAGGACAACCAACACAAAAAGAGAGTAGCAGAGTTGACAGTTCTTTATACTGCATTTTCTTACTCAGATAACTTTTCCTCCTTGAATATTTTTTTAAAATCAAGTAAATTGCTGGATATCATAAATGCATAAGACATTTCCCATAGCACTTTTTGTGTATCATTTGGGAAATGTGTAAATTATTTTAGACTATTTTGGCACCAAGGAAGACAGCTCTACACTAGACCAATATACTATTGCAAGACACAGTACTCCCTTGTGATATGTTTCTGCAAACCAGTGCATTACTTCTGTAATTCTCAGCCATTAAGCACATGACAGTTAAAATCTATAGCTGGGAAACTCAGTGATGAGACATCTTTTAAAAGGCTCTTTATTCATGCTCAGTTTACTCAGCTACGTACAGAGCTTATATCAAAAAGCCTTAATGAAGTAAACATGTTTCAATGCCAATCATATGCCAAATTTATGTTGCATCATACTTCTTGATATTTGAAATTAAAACTTTATTTTTCCTGAGAAAAATTACAATTGATGTAGAGGTAGAATAGCTGTGCCAGATAACTATTTAGTGTTTTACTATGCTGGTATTTACAAATAATTTCAAGTGAAATCCTTATAAATGCAATGCAGTGGTCAGATTTTGTGCCATGAAAGAATTGATGAATTTTAACCATGCAAGACCACAAAATTCCTTTACCCTTATTGGCTTAATTCATATGCTTTCATAAGGTGGTTGAAATTAATAAATAATATAGTAAAGTAAAAACTGCTTCCAATTATTGGCTGTAAATAAGTTCTTGACCTCCTGATATTAATAGATTGGTCATTGGCCTATTTCTCCTTGAGGTATAGGATCTTTCCCTAACTCCCAAACCTTCATTTCTCCTAAACTCATAAGTTCTTCTTTCTCTCATACAGAATGCGTAGGGAGTTTTGACTCATTTAAATAATCAGATATAAGGGCAAGATATTAATAGACAGCACAGTGGTGCCATTTTCGTAGAAAATATGAAACTTCATCAATCACAGCTTAGAATTCCAACTCTAGGAAATAGAAATATCAGTTTCAGTTGTCACAGTTAAAGAATTATTATCACATTGCCTTTTCTGGAAGAAAGTGAAGTAGAAAATATAATCTAAACCAAACAGAATTTTAAATATTCATAAACAAGTCTGATTGATATTAAAAATAATTTCTTTGTCAGCTAACTTTAAAAACATATATAACTGATAAAAATATTTATGATTATGATAATGATGACATAGTTTTTTTTTTTTGATTGGGAAAGAATAAAGTGAAGGTAAACTGTAGATGAGACGAGAAGTACAGCTAAAAGACAGAGATGTTATTGTGTATTTTCCAGGGATCTGACCATGTTCTCAATCTCAAGAGGATGTAGATAACTTGTAAGACAGAAGATTCTGGAAGTTTCCATACCCTGTTCATGGCACTGGTTAACTAAGACTGTACTCTGAACAGTAATGGCATTTTAAAATCTATATTCAAAGAAGAGCTCTGGAGAATACATATGTAGAGCTTCTATCATTAATGTTAATAAATATGAGCATAATACTTTCATTATTAGGGTTCTGATACTGTTTTATTATTCCTGATTCAGGAAAACCAAATTCAAAAATGACAAAGATACAGTGACATGGAAATGAAATAGCAGGAACAGGAAAATAAGAATAAAAGAGGGAGAAAAGAAGACAAGCAAAATGGTCATGTAACACACACACAAGTGAACAAGTATATGGGAATTTAGGAGGATAAGATTTGATGAATTTCTGTAATATTAGAAAATTGTCACTATGGAAGAGGGATTAAACTATCCTTTTTATTATACACATTTAATATTCAATATAGCTGAAAAGCAAACTCTACAGAAACTATATCAAAGATTACTGATCAAACAGGTGGTATATAAGGCCCAGGGAAAATCCACAGAGAAGGAAATAAAGACATGGATTACAATAGTTAAACTTCAACGTAAAATTACAGAACTTCACAAATATTTCCATGAAAATCAAAGCTATTAAAGTATATGCAAAGCTATGTTTAGAGCTAATGTTTACAATAAGTGCTATTCTGCATAAAATTCTTGAACACATAATTGAAAAAGGGAATAGAGAAATGTTCCAGATGGTGAAGGCATCTGGCCAAACACACACACACACACACACACACACACACACACACACACACACACA
>OU015747.1:70537614-70571746 GCA_907169655.1 Acomys percivali
AGAGAGGAAAGCTAATAGAATATTTTGTACTTATATTTTATAAGGAACAAATTAAATTTAAAAACACATTTGTAAATAAATATAAAACGAATATAAAATGAAATATTACTTATAATGATACATTATTCTGGAAATGAAGATTATTCAGTTAGTTCAATCTCTTAACTATAATTTTATTTAATTACTATTTATTTACCCTTGTATATAGTATTTTGTGGGGGAATAGGCACTGCATGGCAATTTAAATATTTTACTTTATTAGAATTAATGTATTCACTCAATAGTATTTAAAGTAGTATCGCTGTAGTAAAGTTTCTTGTCTTTACTATTGTTTTTCCATTTTCATAAAACTACATAAAGTAAAGCTCTCAAATCATTGTGATATTTCATTATTGTTTTTCTGTCTTGTGTATGATTGATGCATGGTGTATCACATGTGTTTGTGTGATGTGGACAAACAGCTTTAGTGGTCAGAAAACAGTTTCTAATGTCAGTATTTAATTATTACCCTATCTGAAGAATGTCCTCATTGTTTTGTGTTTCTAGCTAGACTAGGTGGCCAGTGAGAATCAGGGTTTTCTTTCCTGTTTCTTATGCTATTTCACCCCAGGAACACTGAGATACAAATGCATGCTATCACTCCACATTTTATGTACAAACAGAAAATTTGAACTTAGTCCTCATGTTTGCATATAAAGTGCTTTACCCACTGCATCGTATCTTCCAGCCAATCATTCATTATTTAAAAACAGAAATAAAAATAAAATATTTGTAAACATAAGAGTAAACTTGTGAATTCTTCATGTGAAATATTTTGTGTGAACTGGAAAATTTTTAATTATATTCTAAATAATAATTAAAGATGTATGCTTAAATTGAACACAGTTATCAGATTTTATATTCCATATTTTATAGTATATTGTATGCCCATATTTGGAATTGATGTTGCAAACCTGCCATGTACATGCTCCCAATTAAATGGTTCACTTTTTACCTTCATATTAATCAAATAGATTGAACTTATCTTAACATAAAAAGTGAGTCTACTTTCCCATATTAAATAATGTCTGCCTTTATGTGTTTGGATATTTAATGAATTATTTTAATATGTCATGGAAATAAATGAAAATGACATTTAGTTCAGTTTCTGTTTGGTACTTGGAAAATGACATAATTGCTATGGAGTGAAATGGTAAAACTCTTATTATCTAGTTTTTGTGTTCTGTACAATGATGTGAGCATCAAGGCAGTAAATTGTTCTTCAATTTTTTTTGTATTAGAGAGTATTTTCCATAATCTGTATCTCTCCAGAAAAGCAGAGTGTGGCCTTGTTTAAATATTCATGGCTGAGTCAGATGTATTTACTTAAAATGGCATCCTACTAGGATTGAGTGGAGCTCTAATCCAATATTGCTGATGGCACATGGAGAGAAGGTAAGAAGATACAGAAAGAAGATGCCATGTGGAGACATGACTAGAAAATAGATATACAGTCAATCAAATGTCAACATTTATTTCCAGTTGAAGTATTCCATGGAAGAGATTATTCAGGCAAGATCTCAAAGAACAAAATAACTTCATGTATAACACAAAACAGGCATCTAGCATCCAAGAAAGAGAGAATTATATTTGGTATTTTAAACTATGCACATGGTGATGCTTGATGATAGCAATCTTAGGAAACTAATCCAGTAACTATTAGCCAGCATTCTAGTAGAAAACAGCTAGCATGGAAATGTAATACCTTTGCTCCAAAGTCATTTGTATTTCAATAGAATTTAATTGATAAAAATTGTTATGAAGTCAAATTGGCACATGGTTTTAGCAGCACCACAATATTCCATTTCTACCCTCTTCCCTCTTCTCTTTTCTTCTTCCTCTACTTAACCTCTAACATTTTTTTGTTCTTATTGCTGTTATCCAGCTCATGGGTTTTGCTTTATGGTTCCCATTATTTTAAATATGACCAGAACACTATATTAGTTTGTAAATTTTCTGGCATGGTTTAATAATTTGAAAGATTCATATAAGCTTTAGCATGGATAGCCTAGAGAGAAATGAATGTGAGAAAAAATGTATCATTTTACTTTGAAAGATATGCTACAGTTTCTCTTATATTGATTTCCTGGGTTTTGAAATATTGACATATGGCTTTCACCTGGAATTATGAGAAAACAAGTGTATAGGAGATGGGGTGGTGGGTTTTGAAATCCAGCCCGTAAGTAGTCCATTCTTTTATTCTTATTCTTGTTCTTGTTCTTATTCCTATTAATTTTACAAATCTTCTGTGATCAAACTGAACCTACAAATAAAGGACATATTTTCAATTTGCACAGTATATATGTTACTTTAGGAATTCCTAATAGAAATCTATAAAGTCATTAAATTAAAAACATCAGCTCACAGGAAGAAATATGCTAGCAATATTTAAGCATGTACCACAAACACCCTACAGGTTTTTACTCTTAATTTAATTTATTATTCCTGGTAAATGTTGTTTCCTTTGACATTTTTGCTGAAGTTGTCAAATCTTTAAATCCTTTCTTTATGATGAAATGTTCATCTCTTTGTTGTGCACAAAGGAATTTAAAAGGCAATGTTTTATTCATTTTTCATAGTCAGAGTTCCTTGGAATCTCCAAGGTTTGTATTTTCACCTTTTAGCAGATAGTAACCATTGGCACACTTATGAGGCTCTTCTCCCTTTGCACTTCACTTTTTACATCACTCGTCCTCCATTCCCACCCCTCTCTCTCTAACTGCTTTCTATTCAGAAACTCTAGCTTCCAAATGGGATTTCAAACTGACAGGAGGACAAAGAAAAAATATATGGCTTTAAGATATTTTCCATTTCAAAGTGTTCTTTAGTGACAATATTTCTCCTCTAAGAAATTAAAAAACAAAAATGGCAAAGGTGAAAAGTTTTTACTACACATTTAAAGGTTTCATGTTCTGTAGGGGATGAATTTAACCTGATCCAATTTTAGTTTAGATTTTGATCACTAGATCATGCTGTGTACCACTTACTCCTTGTGAATTTTTATTCATTATCATGTTAAGAAGAATTAATTTAGACAAATTCATTTATACAACTCTGGACAGATGCATAGCTTGACTTTGAAGTTAAATTAGTATAAATAGCTTGTTTATGATATTTTCAGGAACTAGTACCCCATTATTTTCTTTTTTGTTTTAAGAACATAAAGACATGTGCAAAGCAAAAAATATACAATTTTTTTTACGTGGTGAAGACACAGACTGGAATACTCACCATCTTCTTTGTAGTTAAAAGTAATATTGAAAAAAAGAAGCTAGTAATTAGAGTCAGTCAAAAAGAAAAGTTAGAGTGTCTAAGAAAGAGAAACATTATTAAGTCCCTATCCTCCTTCCTTTTTGACACTTTTGTCTGACACCAGTACTTATAGTCTAACTTTAATTTTTTGGTTATTTAGAATAATTGCAATTCATGAAATAGCCACAAAGGAAGTGAATTAGATTACTGAAAACTTATTGTCACAACAATTAATCTATTATATAATAATATTGATTTCCTTCCCTGTAAATATTGAGGTCCTATTTCTTACCTTTGTTTTCCCAAATATTACTAACTTGAAATCCAGCATACCATGGTTCCATCACTTCTGGAATACTAAATTTCTTAGTTAAACTGAAAGTTATACCAAGCAATGTGATGGAATTCTTATTTCTATTCCTCAATTAACACTATCTTTCTTAAGCTATAACATTCAGCTACTGGAGTAACTTAAAACAAACAAAAATCATCATCCAGCTATTTAACATAGAGATAAATTATAAAATTTATATCAAGTGACATAATACAATATGCAAAATTTTATGTTCTAATATAACAGAATTAAAAAGTGAAAAGCCAAACACCAACAGAATCATTTCTTAACTTGCATTAAGACATATGAGAAGCACTAAGTTATTAAAATATTATTTTAAATAATACAAAATATAGAAGGACAATAGAGATTCTGCACTATATAAAGGACTTTAATTGTTGCTTCAAATTATTAAATTAAAGATGAAAATGGAGACATCACCAAAGACTCAAAGAAAATTCAGAAAACTAAGAACACAATTTAAAATTTTCTATTCTGTCAAGTAGAAAACATAAAGAATGACTGGATTTACACACACACATACACACACACACACACACACACACACACACACACACACACACACACATTTCCACTCTCTATATACCCTGGTCAAATTGAATGTCTGTATATAGAATAATGCAAGTATTTTCATGTTTACCACCTTGCAAAAACTCAACTACAAATTAGTCAAGGATCTCAATATAAATCCAAGTATCATGGATCTGATAGAAGAGCAAGTTGGGAATAATACTGAACAAATTGACATCACAAAGGATTTTCTGAATAGGACACAAATAACTAAGACACCAAAACAACAAATAAATGGGATGTAAGGAAACTGAAATATTCTATGTAAAGGATCTAATAAGTATAGGGCAAACTTAGAATGGGATATATATTTTTCAAACATATCTTATATTTGGTTATTATCTAAAGAAGTAATGAACTAAAAGAATGTAAATTAATAAAATTCAGTTGTATCTGGTATATATTTGTTTCATATTGCTTTGCTTGGGCATTTTTTTTTTTTATTTCACTGGTCTTTTGGATGTATGTTTTTGTTTCTGACTTTATATTTGTATTGTTTTGTGTTGGTTCCAATTCCTTAAAAGTTCTACTTTATTAAGAATTTATTAAAGGCATGGACCTCCCTTACAACCCCACTCCCTTAAATAGGAGGGAAAGGAGATTAAGGAGAAGAATGAAAACTTCTGTGTATCTGTTCCATGGGGCAATTCCCATGGCATATTTCTCAGGAGTTTTGCGACAGACAGAAGAAGCTGCACCATCGGAGGACAAAACTTGGAGATATTCCCCAAGACTACTGCAGTCTTGAACCCCCCAAATCTCTCAAACTGCTGGCAGGAATTTTATCTTAATCTCCAGTTCCCTGTTCCAAACAAAGGTTGTTTTGCAATATAATAGCCTGGCCTGAGTCCCATGCTCATCTTTTTTCTGGGCTGATACTTCCTCCACTAAATCTATCTCAGATATTTATTAGTTTGTGGAGGCAAAGTCTCAGTGGGTAGGCATGGCAAGATTGTTTTCACCATGGGCCCAGACTAAGACAAGATTAAATTTTCTTCACAGTTTTGCTTTTTTGTGGTATATATGCATTTCTTTTGCTTTCACTGTAATATTGATAATTAGCAAGTTTTTTGCTTTTGTATTTATCTGTTTTCAAAAGAGACAAAGAGACCAATGTGTGGAGATGGATTGATGGGTATGAAAAAAGTACAAAGTAGAAGAGAGGGGGAAACAATTTTCATAATAAATTATATGAATTTTTATTTAAAAAATTGTGGTTCTATTCAGAATTTTCAATTAGGAAACATAAATTACTGAAGCGTACTTGAAAAAACTGTTCAATATTCTTAATTATTAGGGAAATACAAATCAAAATTACTTTGAGATTTCATCTCACATGAGTTAGAATGACTAAGATAAACTAAACGAGTGACAATTCATAGTGATAAGGATGTGGAAAAGAAAAACAATCATTTATTGGTGGATGGAGCAAACCTTGTACAGCCACTATGGAAATTACTGGGGAGGTTCCTCAGGAATTTAAGATTAGATATTTCCAAATATATAGCTACACCACTCATTACATATACACAAAGGATTTTATATCCTATCATAGAAATACTTGCTTATCTGTTTACTGTTGAGCAAATAATTATAGGGTATTAGAAACAGTCTAGAGAGCCTGGCATAGTGGCACACAACTTTAATCACAGCACTCAGGAGACAGAGCCCAGCAGATCCCTGTGAGTTTGAGGCCAGCTTGGTCTACAAAGAGAGTTCAGGACAGCCAAGGTTGCACAGAAAGACCCTGTATGGAAAAAAAAGTCTACATAACCATCAATTGATGAAACTGATGAGTGGATTAAAAAATGTATTTTACTTTTACATGGGAGAATAACATTAATCTATTAAAAATGAAATTTGCAAGTAAATAGATGGGGCTAGAAAAAAAAATGTCATGACTCAGGTTGTCCAGAACCAAAATGGCAAATATTGTATATTTTTCTTTCATATTTGGCTGTTAGCTCTTACGTCTTATGTAGGTGTGCTACAACTATTTTTTTTAAATATTTATTTATTATATATACAGTTCTCTGCACATACATCTGCAGTTTAGAAGAGGGCATCAGATCACATTATAGATGATTGTAAGCCACCATGTGATTGCTGGGAATTGTACTCAGGATCTCTGGAAGAGCAAACAGTACTCTTAACTACTAAGTCATCTCTCCAGCCCTACAACTCATATAACAGATGTAAGGGACTAAGGTCTGGAGGAGGATCTCTTAAGTATTGGGAAACAAAATATATAGATAAAAAGAGATGATAAGAGATAGATTGCAGAGAATTAAATGGGAAGGTAGAGTAATAAGCAGTATAAAATAGGAAGTATCAGAAGAATAACTAACAATAAAGACTATTTGATGGTCACTTAGAACGTAATATTTTATAAAGTTTCACATTCTATGTATCACATATAATAAATTATGTAATATTAAATTATATTTAATAATATATAATGAATAAAATATATTATAACATATCATTCTGATATGTAAAACACATTATATACAATATTAAATATATATTACATATATTATGTATAAATCTTCTACAGTATATCTGTTATATAATATCTAATATATTACATATGATATATTTAAGATATATTTCTATTTACAATGTTTCTACAGTATATGTACTGTATATTACATCTTTTTAAAATATGCAATATGCCGATATATTTTAAATTACAGTGTATATATGATATATACATATGTTTATTATGTATACAGTGGTAGAATTATAATATATAATTTTAAAAGTTTATATATACACGTGTGTATGTGTGAAGTATAAATAAATTCATCAAAAAATATTGCAAACAATGTCCCAGATAGACATCTTTCAACACCAAGTGAACTGCCCACTTCCTGAAATGAGTTGAAAATAGTTGAATCATTAGCCAAAGGTGTCCAATAGAAACCTCAAACATCTCCAGCTATTGGCAAGTCTATTTTTTTCCTCTCTATAATCTGATGGTAAGAACCTATTTCTAAAGAAAGCAATTACACATATCATTGAACTCATAGCAGTTTTCTTAATGCCTAACCAGAGCCTTCAAAACTTCTAAGTATTGTTAATAATACTGGTAGTACTATGTACACTACCAGAAGAGAAAGATAACCATGAACCTAGCTACAAACTATCAAATCTACATAGGCAATCTGACTGAAAGTTATGTTGAGGCAATAAGCAAATGTCTTGGGGGCTAACAACCATATTCTGACTGTAGGATGATTCTGTAGGCAATCAATCTCTGTCTGTAAACATCTGAGAGGAGAAAAATGCTGTTGTATCATTGGTAAATTTGCACATATTTACCAATCCTTCATAAACATTCATGCTTGTACTAAAGAGAAAAGATTTGCTATTCTAAACATGGGTGGCTTTATATAGTGTTAAAATTATTTAAATGTTTGCCCAGGATTATTAAAATTTTTACCATTATAAAAATATAGACAGATAAGTGAATTCAAACAAAGTATTCAAATCTATTTTCAGGGAATCGTAAGTAATAGCAATAGCCTATATTGTTTGTCCAGACTCTTATGCCCAACGTTGGCCTTGTCTTTGGTAACCTACAGATTTTGGAAAGAATAATATCACTCCATGACTTTAATCAAATTAAGGTATATTATAAATTGTGTGTGTGTGTGTGTGTGTGTGTGTGTGTGTATGTGTGTGTGTATTCCACTATTCTGAAATGTCCTTCAAATATATTTTTGTGTATGTTTCCTGGGATTATTTCAGCATTCTTAGTGTTAATTATCCCTTTGACTCTTACACCATTTTCCTTGTTTATTCTCTCATGTCCCTTTTTATGTGCCTCCTCATTTTTTCCTTTAATCTTTCACAGCACCTGTGTTCTAGTATCACCTCTTTTCAATCTCCCATATGACACTGTAAACAAGGCCAAAACTCATTGTTGAATGTCATTGTCCACAAGATAATAACCTACTCTTTCTTACCTTTTCTGATCATATATAGTATTTCACTAACTTCTAAATAATTATCTTTATACCAGTATATAAAGGCTGAATACAGCTCTCATCAGAAACCACTTTGTGTAATAAGCAAAGTTATTATAGATAGCCACAACAGGTCAAAGTGCAGTGCATAATTGTCTGTGTGGTGCATCTCCAAATGGACCATCTATAATATAATCTAAGTACCGAAACCTCAGGAAAACATCAGGCAATAAGTTGTACAATAACTGTAAGAGAGAGATCTGTGAAGACTACTGCCAAAGATCTGACTTTCAAACCTGGTAAATATATTGTACCTATCAACTCTCAATAGTGGTGATTTCTTGCATAAGACCATATTGGTCAGAATTCCAGGATGAATTCAGAAGGAATCAAGAAACCTTCATCAATAGAGGAACTTCAGGCATTTCAAGTCTGATGAAGAATGAGTTCCTTCAGGGACTGAACCTTTGATAGATTTTAATGACCAAGCATTGGTTAACCCTGTACCTATATGTATATATTTGCATATGACTATTTATGAACATATGTATACAAAATACATGAATATGAGAATAATGTAGAATGGCCAAAGGGTAATTGGGGTGTCAGGGAGAGGCAAATATAATCAAATGCCTTTTACTAATTTATATATAGTTTAATGTAATTTATCTAAAAATTTTCATACATTACAAACACATGCAAAATACAGTAAGAAGGAAAATACCTTAACACAAAGACAACTATGTAATTCTCAGAAGTGCTAAGAAATGATACTGAAGAGTCTGCCCTCCATAATAGAAGGTTTTGTTAATGGACAGTAAGCACCTCAACAAGACATGCTCCCGACACAGAATATTTTTTATCTATGCCTTAAAAGTCCAACAGAAAATCCAAGCATTTGTATATTTATCTATAACCTAATAGTTTTCATAAAGTTTGAAGAAAGAGAAGGTCTGTATTATTAAGAGAAATTTGAAAGAAAAGAGTCAAAGATGAATGCCAGTTGTTCTTAACCCATGGTTTGCCATCCCTTTTGGAGTCACAAATCAGATATCTTATATGTAAGATAATTACATTACAATTAATAACACAAGCAAAATTACACTTATGAAATATGGAAAAAATATTTTATGATTGGGTTCACCCCACATGAGGAACTGGATTAAGTGGTCACTGCATTAAGAAAGTTGTGATCAACTGCTTTTTACTATATAACACTGAATTTTAGATTACTTATCATAGTTAATACAGACTTTTTTAGTTATTAGTTTAAGAAATAAATCAATATAACAGAATAAAGACACAAGTTGAGTTTTAGGCAGAAAATGAAAAATAATTTCCACAATTCAATGATAAAAATATCCATCTTTTATACTCACGGTATGTCCACAAATTATTGATAGGTAAATGTTACAGAAAGGCCACAGAACTTTAAATTTCAGTAAACAAGGAATACTTTTGCAATTTTAACAAAATTTCAGAAAACAAAAACAGAAAATATGATAATATGACACTTTACATAAAAGTGAAATAAATATACAACCCTAATTGTAGGAGGATTAAATGAGATTTGTCAAATTGAAAACTTTATGTGTACCAAAACATTAAGTAAATTCACCTGAAGACTACAATATTTATGTGAATATATTTGTAATAAAGTCTCATACACAGAATAAAAAATATGACATATGTAAAGCAACTGATGATTAGAAGAAGATAGGTCAAGTCTTTAAAAACATTTAGATCAAACTGATAAGTGCAAATTAAAAGTCACATTTGTTACTATTCATTATATGCCATCTGTACATCTTCCCATTTAAAATGAATCAATTCATAAAAATAATCCTTAAACTTTCCTGTGTCTAATTGATATATCCTATTAGATAAAATTTTATTTTTCTTGAAAATATATTCTCATACAATATATTCTGATTACAATTTTCCCTCCCTTAACTCCTTTGATATCCTCCCATTTCCCAATTTTCCAAATAAACATCCTTACTGTTTCTCCTTAGGAAATAAATAGGCATATAAAGAATAGTTACCAAATAAAGTAAGGTAAAACAAAAAATAAACAAACTCAATAATAACAAAAGCATATGATATACATATAGATGCAATGAAACACATAATCATAAATATATTTAGGATTTCCATGAAACCACAAATATGGAAGCCATTAAACATACACAAAGGAGCTCTAAAGTTCTGACAATCTTTAGGAGATGAGATGAAGGAAATCCAAAGGTGCAGTGTCCTTTTCTTTTCTTTTTTAAATATAACTTTTAACTTTTTTTATTTTTACATATACATTTATATTATAATACATATATACAATAAGCTACCTGTAGCAAGAAGAACCATGACACAATCAGGAATTATATAAGTGTTATATTCTTAGTGGTTTTGGCTATTTGTATTTGATATCCTTGAAGAAAACATCTTTCTTATCCTGGTGTTTGAAATTCTGAATATAGATCAATCTCCATCACAACTCATCATTACCAACTTAAAACTTCTAAACATCTATCTAGACCTAAAAGCATCTTAACCCCTAAACAACTAAGCTTTCTACCCAAAACTCTCTATAATATTGGTTTATGTTCTTCAATCTTCTGGCCCAGTATATCTGACAGACATATTTGTGAAGCAAGAAATACTGAGGATGCTTACCCTGTGTTGGCAGAGTTTGGCTGCCTGCCTGCATCCAAGCTTGACCTTTTTTAGGCAGAATTCTCTCTGTGGTAGAAATGAGGAAAATTTGCCCATTGGCTTGTTTGCCACATTTGAAGCTATCTCCATAAGTAGGTTCTTTGATGCTTATCATCCTGCTTGAGGTTAGGATGGGTGTTGCCAGGAGTTAACCAGTCTCATTGTCAGTGAATATTTAAAATAATAATAACATTTTAAAATACTATATTCTGCATGTCTCTTAGGCTTCTGAAGACCTTATCTAACCATCCTACCTTATTTTTCTATAGAATCATATCTATCTGTTGCACCTAAGGTGTATAATCTAGTGATAAACTAGTGAATTACATGACTATGATTTTATCAACAAACAATTAACTTGTATAACTTACTTTTCGTAAAAAGCCTACAATAGCAATTTCAAAGTATTGGAAGTAAACTTTGTATTGTAATTGAGTTATATGGGTACAATACCTCATATTAGAGTAGAAAAAAAAAATATATATATATATATAGTGTGTGTGTGAAGAATAAACTTACATTTGAATTCTATACAACTGTATCTAGAATTAAACTCATTTTCATCTATACACAAAATTATATCCCAGTGAATTAAATATAACTCATGATTGACAATTTAGGCATTAAGTTGAGGAGTAGATTCACTAACCTACTTTTTGTCCTATCTTCCCTATATATTTCTATATTCCCCTTCTTTCTTTTCAACCCTTATCTCCAAACCAAAGGATGTAACATAAAGGAGAAGAGAGACATCACTGACTCTAACCTTGTTTCTTTCTTAGTAAAACCAATACTAACTTGTAACCAACTCCTATTGATTGATAATAACCTCTATAGTCCAAGAAAGCAACCAAAAATCTACCCAAATTCCCTTAAAGGAAATGTGGCATCATTCTCTTAAGGTTTCTCCTGGCTGATTTGGGATGAATAATGCCTAGTAGGGACTCAAATAAAGTTGTGGAAATGGTTAAAGAAACTAGGAAATGCATTTGCGAGCAAGTTTCTAAATGTTGGGAAATTTCAGGCTTAATTACAGTCTTCTCAAGGACAGTCTGAAATGCTGGATCAATTGGGATTGGAAGCTTTCTTTTAAAGTGTCCAGGGAGCTGTCTTGTCCTGATGAGGAACAGCAATTGAAGTGCTTGGTGCTGGAACATGAAGGATACAGGATGTCAGTGTCCAGCATGCTGAGAGGAATGCATCCTGTCAGGTCTTAGCTGATGTTAATGTCCAGTTCTTTTGTTCTGAAAGTATATAATATCTCACAAGCATTACACAGTCCTAAAATTAGAAGTGCATAAGTTGTGCATGATGCACAGAACAATTAAGGCTGGTTCTCTGCTCCTTGTATGAGCAGGAAAAGAATCTGTAAATCTTTTGTTCATCATCTAATGTAGTGGATGGACACTGCCATTAGGAGTGGTATGTATACTCAGTGAGACTCTATTAGAGAAATTTAATTTTTTAATAGAAAGTGGCTATCACCTAAAGATAGACTGTATTTAGAAATAGGGTTTTTTTTTTTCACTTCAACCTTTTACAGGCCTGTGCATGTCCTGTGCAGGCTGCTATAGACTGTATCTATGAATATATATATGCAGGCTTGTGCTTGGAAAGCCTTGTTTCCTTCCTTAGTGTTTTCCATCCACTTTGGTTCTGCCTGCTCTCACCAAAGTTTCTGTGAGCATTGAGATGTGTTGGAAACAAGTCATTTTAGATTGAGTTGTGCCCTGCCTACCACAAAGAAAATGATGAGCATCAAAGAACCTGCTATTGAAGGTGGCTTCAAATATCACAAACCAGCCACTGGGCAAAAGGTCCTCATTTCTATCTTAGACAGATTTTCCATCCTCATTTATTCTGGTTAGTAGAATTTTACTTAATGGTGATTGATCATTGTTGAACGAAAACCCTCTTATATTCTTTAATCATTTTTGCATGGAAAAATTGACAGTTACAATCATATTATACGATTTACACACACTATGCTTAAGTAGTTATTGTGTATGCTTGTCTACTATCTAATTTTGATTTCAGTCAAACTCTTCTCTCTCCTTTCATGCATACTTGCCCAGCTACTGATGTCATTATACATTTGCCTCCACACAAAATTTTCATATTAATGAAAATTTTTATATAATACTGCTATCTTCTTTTAAAACATAGATATGGAGTAACTATAAAATATATCAGACATCCCTATCTTTTAGTTTAAACACATTATTTACAGAGAAATGTTCAGGACTAAATGTTTTAGTATGCTGAGCAATTGTAACTTCTAAAGCACTTTCCCTAAAAGTGACTATTCATTAAAAAAGGAAAATAAAGATTTGTATGCTTTTAGAATTTCTTACATGTATACAATGTAGTTTTATTACATCCGTGCTCACTCTCCGCCTAAGTCCTTCCTGTCCAATATCATGACTTTTTCTACAACTTACTGAGTCAATCCAGTGCTGTTTATGTATGTGTGGAATTAACACATCTCTCTGAACTTTGACAAGTTATAAGGAGCCACTTTTCCAAAACAGAAAACTATTATTTATAGGAACAATAAGAATACTTTAACTACAAAGTTCATTATTTTAAAAAAATTGTCCTTAATAATATTATGCAGCTTGCTTAAATGACTGATAGTAGTAATTAATGTTACTTTGGAATAAAACTACCTAGAAATTAGCAAGCATTTAAATTTTAATAATTGTTGGATTTTGCATTATTTCCTTAATAGTATATTTTTACATTAAAATGAGACAATTATAGTAAAATCTGTATTTAAGGCAACATTTTCAACTGAATATGTGTTTTTAGAAGACCTGTAGAAAGTACCGCATAAATCTTGAATTAATAAATGTTATGCTTTAACAAGGAATGTTTTCCAGTATGTTCAGTCTTTGTGAGCTTGTTTTCAGACTGATGACACTATATGAGGAGATTACTGGGAATTCAGGCAAGTCTTAGTTGAACAACATGGAACACTAAGTATGGGTCTTTGAACATTCAATTCCAGCCTTTCTTTCTCTGTTTTCCTTGTCTACTCTCATGTTAACAGGTCTGTCTTACTCTCTTACTGTCATTGATGGAGATGCCCCTTAAGGCTTTCTTTCTGTGCAACTTCGTCATTTAATGGGTTCTGCAAATTACTTAATCAAAGCAATGCAAAAATTAGTAAATAATTATTAAGAAAATAAAAAATTATCAGGAGAAGGCAGAGGCACTGGAGGGTAATGTGGTAGAAAAAGGAACAAATATGAAACAGGGCTGAAAACATATAACAAAACCCAGTATTTTTCATGCTAATGAAATAATTATCAATCTTTCAATCTTCTCAAAGAAACAAGAGTTTTAAATTAGTGCTTGACAGCAGACTCCTGGGCACTCTGAGCTTTGAGTGAGAACGTGAAGCCTGGCTTCAATTCAAAGAAATCCTGGGACCCTGAGGTGACACAAGACAGAACTTGCCTGTTTTTCATAGGTTTGTTGTGGGACTCTACTATATGAATGATTTTACAAGTAGTGCCTGCTCTATGTTCTGGAGTCATTTCTCATTGATACTTAAGATACTTACTTAATTCATTTACTTATTTTTATGAAGTCTCAATTCCTAATAAGAGACATATTAAGGAAGCACAGAAATAGCTTTGTTTCTTGTCTTCCATTGGATATGCAAGACACTTTGCAATAATCCAAGAACCATGTAGTAATGTAGTTAAAATTTTGTGAGTTAATATGCAAATAACTAGTGATGCTTTGTTTGAAAGTAATAATAATGTTGAAAAATTTAGCACCAAGCCATACACCTACTGATGCATAAAAGGGCTATAATTATGACATAAAACAATATAGAGACAGCTAGTGATAGTAATGCATTTATTTGTTCTTTATTTCTGTTGTAATTTGGTAGTTTTCTCTGTGTGCTTTGCAAACCTAGTTTTGTGAGATTTAAGCAAACTTAAATTTTATAGGATGTTAAACATTTTTGAATAGTATCTACACAATCAAAAAGAACGTCAACTATAATCATAAGGTCCATACCTTTTCTTCTGCTCCAGATTTCCTTTTTCTATTTTAGAAGCTTCTGTTTTCTACATATTAGACACAGTCATGAAAAGAGGGCATGATATTAATTCACTATTAAGGGAAGTACATATTAGCCCAGAAAATTTACATGGTTTTTTAATATTCAGATAAATAACCAAGCTGAGATTTCCTGTCACAATTTCATCTCACCTACTCAAACTTTCTGAGTTTGTGAAGTTGAACAGAGAACTCTAAGAGAAAATTCCATCTTTATAGCAGGATTTAATCTTCCACCAGCATTTAATCCAGAAATACTGTAACAACAGCTGTTCTCTTAGAATATTAGCATTTCTGCTTATGGCATCAGCTGCTTCTCAGAAGTGTAAAGAAATGCAAACATGAGAAATGTTCATTTTTATCATTAACTTGAGTTTGAAAATCAGGGATATTCATCACTCTCTCAAGCTGTAGATGCATATTTTTACTACAGATTTTATTCCTGACGCAGGGTTTGTGCATATACATATATATACTCATAAATATTTCTAATTAGCTGCAGAAAGGTACATCTCCATAATCTTTAACTATTTTTATTAATATGTATGGGGTCCTTGCTGGGATGTAAGATAAAATGCAGCACAATGCTCATTTCTTAATCTTTCTATTCTTCATTTCTATACATTTTTATTCATAGGCATGACTGATAAAGTCAGTAAGTTCTCTTTTCCAATACTAAGTAAAAAGATAATTTTATAATAGCTCATTCTCAAAACAGGTAGAGTTTTGTTTTAGATATATTTTGAAGTTTGTTTTCCTGAATATGTGTGTCTTTCACTCTTTAATTCCCACCAATAACTAGCTTTTAATACATAAAGATATAGTAGAATGAGTGAGAGACATGACGACTTCTAAATGACGTGACCTAGGAGAGGCTGCATGGACTTAAAGGACTTGGAAAAGTATTGTGTTTCCATTTCAATTACATTAATTTAAACCAGAGAAAAAGGAGACACTTTAGTATTGGGTTCTTTTATCAGAATACCTAATTCTTTAGTAATTATTTTCATTTTTTTTAATAAACGATGCATAAACTTTAAAAAGTTATTTAGCTTTTATTTTTTAAAGTGTGCTCTTCTCTCACAAAATATTTCAAGCACAGATGATCCTCCCTGAACTCCTCTCAGTCCCTCTCCAACTTCCTCTAGGCCCCGAATCTATACCTCCTCTTCTTTGTTTCTATAAAGAGAAGGCCTACCAGAAGTATCCCAACACGACATTACAAAATATATTAAGATTAGGCATATGAAGGCAGGATGAAGTAATCCAGTAGGAGAAAAGAGGTCCCAAGAACAGGCAAAAGAGTTAGAAATATGTTCATTCCCACAGTTAGGAATACATCAAAAACATTAAGCTAAACAATCACAGTATGCATGCAGAGGACGTAGAGCACCTGCGTGTAGGCTACGTGATGGTCACTTCAGACTCTGTGAGGCTCTGTGAGGCCTTCTTAGTTTATTTTGTGCACCGTGTTCTTCTGATATCCTCTCCTCTTCTACTCCCTCCCTCTCTTTCATGGGGTGACACATCTAGTTCTAAGGTTTTACTGTAGGTTTCTCTATCTTCTTCTGTTAGCTACCTGACAAAGCTTCTCTGATGGTGATTGAATTAAGTACTAATCTATTGGTATATCAGAATAATATCATTAGGAATCATTTCATTGTGTTGTTTTTCTCTTTTGGTAAGCCCTGTTTGGTTCTGTTCTAGGTCTCTGGGCTATATATCTTCTGAGTCTCAGCTAGCCAGGCAGTACTGGGCTTTGTCTTGTGGTTTGGGCCTCATTTTTAGACCAATCATTGATTTGTAACTCCTACAAGATCTAAGTCACTGTTGCTCCAGCATGTCTTCCATCAGAATAAGTTGTGGGTTACAAGTTGTGTGGGTGGGTTTGTATAAAAATCTCACACTGGTAGCCTTGCCTGCTTAGAGAGATTGCCAGTTAAACCTCCATATATTTCGTTATTAGGAATTCTTCCTGGCATTACCTGCATGAGCTCCAATAGTTTCCACTATACTAGGCTTCCACTTTGACTCAAAAATAACCCCCAATATTCCAGTCATCTCTCCCCTTACTCTCTCAGTCTACTCTTCCTTTCCACAGATGATCGTTAATGTTCCCATGCCAATATGCCCCCAGGACACATTCAAAACCTATTTCTTCTTCCTACAGAGATCCATGAGTACCCTTAGAGCCCTCCTTGTTAATGAACATGTCAGGTTCTGTAGATGGTAGCATGATTATCCCTTACATAGCAAAGATCCACTTATAAATGAGTGGGTAGGATCTTTGTCTTTCTAGATGTGGGTTGCCTCATTCAGGAAGACTTTTTTTCTAATTACATCTGTTAGCCTGCAGACTTCATGATGCCATAATATTTTTAATAGCTGAGCAATACTCCATTGCATAAATGACCATATTTTCCTTACCCATGTTAGGTTGAAGAACATTGGGTTGTTTCTACATTCTGGTTATTTTGAATCAAGTCTCTATCAACAGAGTTGGGTAAGTGTCCTTATGGTAGGGTGGAGGGTCTTTTGGGTATATGATCAAGAGTGGTGCATCTAGGTCTTGAGGTAGACTGATAATCATTTTTCTGAGGAACTGCCATATTGATTTTCATAGTAGCTATACTAGTTTGCATTCTCATCAACAGTGGATGAGGGTTTTGATTTCTTCACATCTTTGCCATCATAAGCTATCATTGTGTTATTGAACTTAGCTATTCTGACTGATGTAAAACAGAATCACAAAGTATTTTTGATTCACATTTCCCTGATTGCTAAAGGAGTTGAAGATTTCTTTAGGTGTTTCTCAGCCATTTCAGTTATAAGAATAATCTGTTTATATCTCTACTCCATTTTAAACTTGTTTAATTTGGTTTCCT
This sequence comes from Acomys percivali, assembly GCA_907169655.1. Taxonomy (NCBI): domain Eukaryota; kingdom Metazoa; phylum Chordata; class Mammalia; order Rodentia; family Muridae; genus Acomys; species Acomys percivali. The sequence goes on from OU015747.1 coordinate 70,555,476, forward strand.
GATATGTAGTTGGTTGAGTTTTTAACATTTTTTCATATTAACCCTCCTACAGATGTGAGTTAGTTAAAATCTTTTCTCATTCTGTAGGCTGCAATTTTTCCCCCAATTGTCAGTATCCTTTGCCTTACAGAACCTTTTCAGTTGGTCCTATTAATTGTTGATGTTAATGCCTGCTCTACAGATGATCCATTTAGGAAGTGGTCACTTATGCCAATGTGTTCAAGGATGTTTTTTATTTTCTCTATCATGTTCAGTGGGTCTTTAATCTATGTGGGTTAGAGCTTTGTGCACTGTGATTAATATGAGCTATGTATATTCTTCTACCTAACCACATCCAGCTAGACCAGCCTTGTTTTAATTATTTTCTTTTCACCATTGTGTATTTCTGGAGTCTTTATCAAAAATCAAAATTGCATAAGTGTGTGGATTTATCTCAGTCTACAATTTTATTTTATTTTTAATCCAATACTGTGCTGTTTTTATTACTATAGCTCTGTAGAAAGCTTGAAATCAGGGATGGTGATATCTTTGGAATTTCCTTTATGATTCAGAATTACTTAAGCTATCTTTTTTGTTTTGTTTTTTGTATGTTTGTTTTTACATGTGAATTAATTATTATTATTTTAAAGTGTGTAAATTACTGTGATTCATTGGGGATTGCATTGAATCCGTAGTGAGTCTGGTAGAATGATTTTTTTTTTAAATCTTAAATCTACCAGTCCATGACCATGGGAGATACATCCAGCTTCATCATTTTTTTTTCTTCAAAGACTTGATATTCTTTTCATATAAGTCTTTCCCTTGTTTTAGGTTCACTCCAAGATATTTTAGGTTATTTGTGGCTATTGGGAAGGATATTCTTTCCCTGATTTCTTTCACAGCCTATTTGTCATTCTGTATAGGAAGACTCTTGTTTTAAATAATTTTGTATCCAGCCACTTAGGTGAAGGTGTTAATCAACTATAAGATTTCCCTGATAGGAAATTTGGCATCATGTCATCTGCAAACAATACTTTGACTTCTTTTCATATTTATATTTCTTGATCTCCTTTAGTTGTCTTATCTTTCAAAGTAGAACTTCAAGTACTATATTGAATAGATACAGAGATAGTGGGCATCCTTGCCCTTGATTTTAGTGGAACTGCTTTGAGTTTATCTCTATTTTATTTTATGTTGTTTTCAGACTTACTGTAACTGACCTTTGCTACTTTTCGGTGTATCCCTTGTATCCTTAATCTCTATAAGACTTTTATTTAAGGAATGTTGAATTTTGTCAAAGGTTTTTTCCACATCTCATGAGAAGGTCATGTGATTTTTTTTTCTTTCAGTTTGTTTATATGGTGGATTATATTGACTGATTTTCATCTGATGAACCATTTCTGCATCCCTATCATGAAGCCTAATTCATCATGGTGAATGCTAATTTTCATGGGTTCTTAGATTCTGTTTGTATTCTGTTCAGTAAGTTTACTTCTATGCTCATAAGGAAAATTGGTAGCTAATTCTCTTTCTTTGTTTAATCTTTGTGTGGTTTGAATACCAAGGTGACTTGGGCATTATAAAGTGAATTTAATAATGTTCCTTCTGTTTCTATAATGTGAAAGAGTTTGAGTAGAATTCATATTACCTCCTCTTTGAATGTTTGCTGGAAGTCTACATTAATGTTGTCTGACCCTGAGCCATTTTTAATTCTTAATGAAGCTTTGACTTTTCTTAGGGAATATATATCTATTTAAATGTGTTATCTGATCTTGATTTAACTTTGTTAAGTGGTATCTATTGAGAATATTATTTATTTCTTTTAGATCTTTAATTTTATGAAGTACAGGTTTTTAAATTATGACCTAATGATTCTTTGATTTTTCTTAGTGTCTGTTGTTTTTCCGCCTTTTCATTTCTTAATTTGTTAATGTGGATTTTCTCTTTCAGCTCTTGAGTTGGTTTGGATAAGTTTTTCTCTATGTTTTTGATTTTCTCAAATTTTTCATTGTTTATTTGTGTTGTTCTCTTTGTTTTTTTGTGGGGAGCCTTGCTAAAGTCTGACCTGTCAGAAATCCTGTCCTTAGACTACAGGCTGTGACCTTCCAGTTGCCAAGCTTTGCCAGAGGAGGTCTTCATATTCCAGGCCATACTTGGACTTTGAAAGAAGTAGGGAAATCCCCACTGAGAAACACCCAGAGGATTAAGGAAGTCCTTACAGAGAGCTACTCAGAGGATTAAGGAAGTTCCTACAGAGAGCTACTCAGGCTATTGTGTTGTTCTTGCCTGGGACCTAGGGAGAGAGGGATCAGAATAGATCCTATTGACCTTGCTATAAAAAGTCTTAATCCTAGGCATTAAAGAGAGTCTTGATCTGAAATTTCTAGACTTGATTCATTATTTCTCACTTCTCTGTACCCTACTTTCAATCCCCTCTCCCTCTTTCAGGTGAACCCAGGACATGTCAGTTTGTATTTTATTGATTTCAGTCATTAATTTTTTCCTGTAGTCTACTTTTCCTGGCTGTGCTTGTAAAAAGTTAGTCCTATGAACATTACTCTTAGCACCACTTTCATTGTGACTGTTAAGTTTGGGTTGTGTACTCGTTTTCATTAAATTCCAGGATGTATTTAGTTTTTTCTTTATTTTTGTCTTGACAGTCATTCAGGAGAAAACTGTTCAGTTTCTGAGAGATTGTAGAATTCTGTTTTGTTTCATTTTGTTTCTGTTGCTGTTCAATTCCAGCTTTAATCCATTGTGGTCTGATTGTATGCAGGAGTTACTCAATTTTTATGTATATATTAACATTTTCCTTTTGATTGAAATTATGGTCAGTTTCGGAGAAGGTCCTGTGAGGTGCTGAGAACAAGGTATATTTTGTTTGTGTTTGAGTGAAATTTCATGTATATATCTGTGAAGTTTATTTGGCTTATAATATATGTTAGCTCCAGTATTTCTCTGTTTAGATTCTGACTGTGTCACCACTCCAGTGGTAAGAGTAAGATATTAAACTCTTCCACTACCAATGTGTGAAGGTTAAGGTGTGATTTAAGCTTCAGCAATGTTTATTTTAAAAACATTGGTGCACTTTAAGGCACAGATGATAAGAATTAAAATATTATTCTGTTGAAGTTTTTTTTTTTTCAGTGAGTAAGAAATATTCTTTCTGTCTATCTTGATTAATTTTGGTTTGGAGTTTGTTTTCCTTGATCTTAGAATAGAAACACCAGGTTGTTTTTTCCATCTCTTTGCTTGGGAAATAGTTTTCCAGCCTTTTACTGTGAAGTAATATTTATCTTTGAGATTTAGGTATGGTATTTTTTATGCAGTAGAAGGCTGGGTATTGTTTTTGCATTCATTCTACTAGTTTTTATTTAATTATTAATGAATTGACAACATTGATATTCAGAAATACTGATGACCAGTGATTGTTAATTCCTGTTATTTTGTTGTTGGTGGTGGTGGTAGTGAAAGTTGTGATGGTGGTGGGGGTGGTATGTGTGTGTGTGTTTATGTGTCTGTGTGTGTGTTATTTCCTTCTTTTGGCTTTGCTCGTGGTGGCATACTGCCCTGGATACTGTTGGTTGTGTTTTTATGCTGGTTGATAAACATCTGGTTTTGGTATGAATATAGATATAGGTACTGATCTGGGTTTATCCATGTTGGGTGGGAGATTTATTTCTTGCTTTTTCTTTCCTTTCTAGTAGTCAGCTCTGTGTAGCCTGAAGTTGAGTATTAAGTCTCATTTGAGTTTGGGGGTACACTTCTGGTGGCTTGTGAAATCAATTGTGGAGCAGTGGTCTCTTCCCAAGTTGGGGCTTGAACACTGTTATAAATAAAGGAGTGGGATTGAGGATAATGTCAAGAGGAACACAAAAGTGGGGATGGTACAACCATGGGTAGGCTACCTGGTCTTATGGAAGGTGTGGCCTGCAGTTAGGCATGGAGTCTTCTGGGGGGTATAGCTGTTTAATGCAATTTTTAAATAGAATTTAATCTTCACATGAATATTTTAAAATGATAATGTGGTGACTTATGCGACCACAATGGAGATTAGTCAAATCATTACTTCACTTTTTATGTACTTATTCCTGAATTATTATAATTACCTGATTTATAATATACTCAATGATATTAGAGTATTTTGAATTATTTTACCTTAAAATGTATACATATAATATAAAGAAGCATTTTGTAAATTCAAAAACATTAAAATTAATATTTTTTCAAAATTCAAGGTCTATTTTAAAACCTAAAATCTTTAAAAATTCAGCCTCCCAATTCTGTGAAATTAGTGATAAATTAAATTCATCCTTGCTTCAAGAGGGAAAATCCAGTGGACTGTAATAATCTGAACAAAGCAAAACTAAACTGGAAAAGTATATACTGGGAACTCACTCAGATACTTCTGTAATCCTCTAGTAGGCTTAGTTCATTTCTTCAGTTCTACCAATGTAGCACACAGAGCATGTCTTCTAAGTTCATATTTTATTGTATGATATTGGTATTAATGTGTCATCTTGGGTAAGATAAAGAAAATTTATAGAATAATAGTGATATGATTGTATGTCAACATGACACACACAAAAAAATGTCTTTGGAGAGAAGAAAGCCTTAGTTAAGAAAATGTATCCATATGATCAGACTGTAGACCAGACTGTAGGACATTTATTTAACTAATGGTTTTCTTAATTAATAATTGAAAAGAGAGGACCATCCTATTAAGTATCATCCTATCCCTTCGATGCACCCTGGGTTTTCTAAGAAAGCATGATGAGAAAGCCATGAGGAGTAAGACAGTAATCAGCACTCTTCCATGTCCTCTCAATTCTCCAGGTTTCATCTCTACACAATGTCTCTCCTGACTTTTTCCTTAAATGATGAATATTGGTATGGAAGTATAAGTCAAATGAACCTTTCCCTCAAAAATGGAGTGGGTATTGGGACATTTTATTGTGTAACTTCAGAAACTAATTAATAATAAAAAACAATTATATGTCAATTAAGAATTTGTAGCTAGTTAGCCAGTTACTCCTGTGTTCGGAGCCAGCTCGGGGTCATTCAAGGCTCAAAGAATCTACTGGCTATGGAAAGATACTGATACCCCGTCCCAAAGCTAAAGTTCTTCCTTTCAGCCTCTGCATAACTTCCTCCTTTCAGCCTCTGCATAACTTCCTCCTTTCAGCCTCTGCAGATGTCATTTAGCAGGTTAGCTCTGGAATTTCCGAGGATAGTTAGCTAAGATAAGATAGGAATTGTTCCGAGATGAACTACAGGATGTTCCCCTGTGGTATCTGGAGACATTCTCGAGCCCTCCCCCTACTGCTTAGCTCCTGCCTCCACCCCATATAAGCTTTTGCCTTTGATTCAATAAACAGACCTTGATAGGAACGCTACTTGGTCTCGCCTCTCTCTTTTCCGTCCCCTCTCTCAGGTATGGCTCCCCTCACGACCCTGTAATTACTGGTCCTGCTGGACGGGACACTTTTGTCTACTACACATTCCATATTGCCTGTTCAGACTTCTTATGTGATCTTTAGGTCCATTACTCCACTAACATTCTTAAGTAGATTTTTTTTCAATAGGAACCCAAAATTCATCTAGATTAATTCTTAATTTGATATCACTTACTTTTGCTGTTTTTGATTCAAATGAATATAGATATCAAAAATTTGTCCTTCATAAAGCTGTGTAGGTGCATGCCTTTGGTCACAGCACTAGGCAGGCATATCTCTGGTAACAAATCCAGGCTGGTCTACAGAGTGAGTTTCATAACAGCCCAGTCATGATGGCACTCACCTTTAATCCCAGCACTCAGGAGGCAGAGGCAGGTGGATCTTCATGAGTTTGAGGCCAGCCTGGTCTACAAAGAGTGTCCAGGAAATCCAAGGCTACAAAGAAAAGAGGACTACAGAGAGAATCCTTGTCTCAAAACAAAGAGATAAGCAAACAACAAAACCAACAAATCAAAAAGAGAGAGAAAAAAAGGAATTTGGTCTTCTTTTTCTAAACTAGCAGTACAAACTAGTTTAGATAAGTAATCCCTTTGGAGAAAGGCTCTGAGAGCTTATCTTTGTGGCTGAACTTTATATTAATTTACTTATTCAATTTACATTATGTTTTCATTACAAATCTGCCTCCTACCAAAATGAGTTTATCAAGTCTCACATTTCAATATGAATAGCATATCTCATTATATAATATAAATATAGTACCTGTCATCATGCCCATAAATGCCCAAGTACACACACTATATAAGCTAGTGAAACATGCTGACTGTAGCCCATTCTCTTTTTTTCATTGTCTTACACATGTAAAATAGGATTACAACCTCATGATAACCCTCTATAATAAAAACTGTGCATTAAAAAATTTAGGATTGTTATAAAATGTCCAAAGCCCTCTTTCTATATCCTTTATTGACACAAAGTTAGTGACTATGGTATTACATCCATAATCAATCATAACATAGAGAGATATAGTAGAAATAATATTTAAGCTAGTGAGATACTAAATAATTTCTGGATATTTATATTATATAGAAATATGAAGGTCAATAGGTACAGAGCCATATTGATGAATGAGATATGATTATGTTTTTATTCTACAAGAGAAAGAATCAGAAGAGCTATGGTGCTAGATCTCTCTGAGAGGGCATATAAGGTCAAATACTTGTTAGTCATGGAAATACTTAGAAAAGAAAAATCTTAGTCATGGGGACTTTAATCAAGTGAGCAGAATGACTCATTTTGTGTCTGGCAGGCATTTCACTCAGACACCTGTGTTCTTGCTCAAAGGTTAAATAAACAAAGTCCCAATGGCATAATAGATATTACTCCTGCAACATAAAATGGGTCCCACTGCTCTTACACCACCTTGCCCACAGTAGAGATTAGCACTAAGTCTGAAATACTACCCTGCCTCAGTGTTACTGTGTTTCAGTCAGAAATCTGAAAGTTTAAAGTCTAAAGTTTCATTATGTAGAAATTATTATTCTCCATATGATTAGCTTTTAGTCAGGTTGTGCATTTGCCTATTCTGTCTACAATGTTCCTAAACAAACTCTCTTCCAGAAAGCTAAAATAATGCCCATTTACCATAGTAGTCTTCTATTTATCATTGGCCAATGCAAATAAATAAGTTATTAATAAAGAAAACATGGTATGTTATGAGTGAACATGAATTCAGTATTATTATTTAATCCAAATCTCTGAAGCAGAAAACCTAATAGTAAACACAAATAATCAAAGACATCTTACTTCAAATGAGTGTCAACTTCCTGACAGTTACCTGACATGTCATCCTAACTTTAATTTAGTCACTTAATATCACTTTTCTCCGAAGTAGGATTCTAATATACTAGAATTATGGAGTAAGAAAGAAAATGAACACACACTGTTGCTACTAGAAATTTATTGTCCAACAGGAAAAGATATAATTCTATTTTCAAGAGATCTGGTCTTAATGGTTTAGTTATCTTAATTCCCTAGAAAGCTGTTCTTGTTAAGGGGCACACACACTCACAGACACAGACACAGACACACACACACACACACACACACACACACTCACAGACACACACACACACATGCACACACACGCACAAACACACACGCACAAACACACACACACATGCACACACACGCACACACACAATGATGGAAGTTAAGGCTGCCATATGCACAGTTTGGGCTCTTCATGCAAAGTAACCAGGTGGTGAAAATGGCAATCAGTATGACATATAATCTGACCATTACATTTTCAAAAGAAGTGTAATTGCTTCCACTTATGGCCACTAAGAATAATACATTGAATGGATAAGGTATGATAACAGAAAACTTTCTCCATTTCTGCATCTAAAAAAAAAAATCAGAGGACAATCTTGACTTAGAAAAATTAAAGGATGTTTATGTGTTAACCAAAACAGGTATTTTGCCTCTTTGGGGAAGAATAGATTTTTAAATTTTACCTTGGAAAGACACACCATATTACATACAAACATGCTTTTGCTAGGATATAGATTAAGAAGTTAATCTGTATCAGAGGTGGGATGTAATGAAATGATGCTGTCATGAAGTAGAGTTGCTGACTTTGTTCCATGAGTTTTGTATGTCCTGTGAAGTAAAACCTGGAACTCACCAAAACAAGTGTAGTTGATGTTTCAAAGACTGAAATGAAAGAAAAGGTACTTTCTATACTTTAACATTTTAAACTGGGTACATGACAAACATACTGGTCATTTACATGTTCCTTAGTTGTCTGTCTCATTACAGCAATGAAGTTTTTATAGAGGCAAAATTCTTTCTATTTCTCTGATTGTTTGAGGTTGAATATACCTCTTTTCCTATGAAACAAACAAAAGATAAAGATCACTAATGATTTTCATTGGTTTTTTATGTAACCTCTTTTGTCTAAGGGAAGCCAATTGTTTTCTAATCTCTTCCTTAAATTTTAGTATGACTACATTGATGCAACAAACTTAGTTGAACATTGCTGTATCTGCAAATTTACATAATTCTTTAAAGAGATTGAAAGAACCATTGTACATCTCATAAAAAATCCAAAATATCTAAAACAATACTATATAATAAAAGAACTTCAAGATGTATCCCCATTGCTAAATTCAAGCTATACTACAGAGTAATACTAATAAAATAACCTCTGTTACTGGTATGGAAATAATCTACTTGGTCCATAGAATATAAATGAAGACCCAGAAATAAATCCACACACTTGATTTTGAACAATGGAGCAAAAAAAATGGATTGAAAACCAAAAAAGGAAAAAAAGAAGCATCTTTAACAAATGATGCTAATCTAACTGGTTGTCTATATGTAGAAAAGGAAATTAGATTCATATTCATCACCCTATATAAAACTAAAGTCCAGATGAATAAAAAACCTCTACATAAAGCCAGATATATGAATTCCACTAGAAAAGAAAGTGGGGAAGAGTCTTCAAGTCACTAACACAGGATACAACTTGATGAACATACCACCAAGAGCTCATGCTTTAAAATGAACAAAAAGTTTATGGGGCATTTTGAAACTGCATAGCTTCTGTAAGGCAATGGAGACTGTCAATAGAAAATAGCAGCAGCCTAGTAATTGTGAAAAGATCTTCACTAACTCTATATTCAACCAATATATTTAAATAACTCAAAATATTTAACAGTAGCAAATGTAATAATCCAATTAAAAATGTGGTACAGAGCTAAACATAGAATTCTCAACAGAAGAATTTCAAATAGCCAAGAAGTATTTAAGGAATGTTCAATATCATTAGTCATCAGAGAAATGCAAAGCAAAATTACTCTGAGATTCCATCTTATACCTCACATAATGACAAAGATCAAAAATTCAAGTGACCTCACATGCTGGCAAGGCTGTGGAGAAGAGGAATACTGCCCTATTGCTGGTGAGACTGCAAACTTTTACAAGAACATTGCAAATCAATCTGGCACTTTCTCAGAAAATTGGAAAGCTCTACCTCAAGGCCCAGCTATACTACTCCTGGGCAAATACCCAAGATATGCTCTACCATTCAACAAGGACACTTGCTCAACTCTGTTCATAACAACCCTATTAATAATAGTCAGAATCTGGAAACAACCTAGATGTCCCTCAACTGAAGAATGGATGAAGAAAGTGTGGTACATGTACACAATGGAATAGTACATAGCTATTAAAATCAAAGAAATAATGAAATTTGTGGGCAAATGGAAGGAACTAGATATGATTCTACTGAGTGAGTTAACTCAGACCCAGAAAGACATATATGGTATGTACAAATGTAGAGGTGGATTTTAGCCATATATTACAGGATTATCATACTACATTGCACATAACCAAGGAAGAGAAGTAACAAGGAAGACCCAAGGGAGAAACTGTAAATCATGCTCAGAAGGGGAAATACAGTAGACAGAAGGAATGGTTGAAGAGAAAGTCAAAGTAAGATAGGGAGCACAGATGGTAGAGATCTGAGCTGGGTAGAGTATGTGATGGAAATGAGATGACCTGTAGGAAAAAGAGAAACTGTTTGCAGGGGCATCTTTGTGACAAAGATGGAAACCTAAGTCAGGATAGGCTTCTGGAGGATATGAGGGGAACTCTAGCAGAGACTCTTAGTAGTAGGGGTCGTAGAGACTGATAATGACTCTCTTCATCTAGACAAGAAAAGTAGGAGAGGAAGGGTATCCTGAACCAACCCACAAAAAACATTGACTTAAAATTTACTCTGTCTACAATATGTACAGGGATAAAGATAAAACAAAAAGACAAAGTTTGAGGGAATAGCCAGCCAAAGGCTCACCCAACACAAGACCCACCCCATGGGAGAGTGCAGCCCATGACACTATTAACAATACTCTGCTGTGCTTGCATATAGGAGCCTAGCAGAGTTTTCTTCTGAGGGGCTGCACTCAGCAGTAGTTTGAAACAGATTTTGATACTGACAACCAAACATTGGGAGATGCATATGGAGGCTAGTGGAAAAGTGGAGAGGAGGGAGAATGTTTCTGGAAGTGATAGGAGCTCCACAAGAAAACCACAAGAGCCAACAAACCATTTCCCCGAGTAGATTCCTGAGACTGAACCACCAAACAGAGACCAAGATCTAGGCCCTGTACACAGCTATAGCCACAGGGCATCTCAAGATTCATCTAGGACCTCCAGTCATGAGAGTGGGGGCTGTCTCTGAAATGGACTCTGTTGTCAGATCTTTGATCACTTTCCTCTGGCCTTGCAGGAACACAGGGTAATAACATATGCTCAGGCCTTATTAGACTTCATGAGCTGGAGTGGATTTGAAGGGGCTCTCCCCTTTTCTGATGAATAGAGATGGAGGAACGTGGGATGGGGAGGAGTGATGGAAAAGAGAAGAGAGGTAGGATCAGACTGCTACCAGGATCTCAAAGGAATAAGCAAAGGGGAAAAAAGATAGATTCCCCACTTTGAGATTATCCAATATACTTTGCACATACAGACACATGCACTCACTAAGGCACATGAGAGCATATATAAATATGTATGACCAAGATCTGGCTATTATGAATAAGGCTGCTATGAACATAGTTGAGCAAATGTTCTTGTTGTGTGCTGGACCGTCTTCTGGGTATATTCCAAGGAGTAGAATAGCTGGGTCTTGAGGAAGCTCTATTCCCAGTTTTCTGAGATAGCACCAGATAGATTTCAAAAGTGGCTGTACTAGTTTGCATTCCCACCAGCAATGAAGGAGTGTTCCTCTCTCTCCACATCCTCACCAGCATGTGGATGTCACTTGAATTTTTTATCTTAGCCATTCTGATGAGTGTAAGATGGAATCACAGAATTGTTTTGATTTGCATTTCCCTGATGACTAAGGAGGTTGAGCATTTCTTTAAGTGTTTCTCAGCCATTTGATATTCCTCTGTTGAGAATTCTCTTTTTAGTTCCAAGCCCCGTCACTCAGTAGAAGAATGGATAAACATATTGTGGTATATTTACACTATGGAATACTACTCAGCTATTAAAGACAAGGAATTTCCGAAATTTGTGAAAAAAGGATGAACTAGAAATGGTCATAATGAGTGAGTTAACCCAGAAGCAGAAAAGGTCAAATGGTATATACTCACTTATATCTGCACACTAGCCCAAGGGACATGTCTCATGAAAGTCTTCACTTACCAGGAAACTGGGACAGAGGAGAGGACATCCTCTTTGGAATCTAGGTGAGAGAGCGCATGGGAGAATGGCAAAATAGAAGGCTCCAGAGGGTCCTAGAAACCTACAAGAAGAATATTGTGATAGGCAGATTTGGGCCCAGGGGTCCTGCTCAAACTACGGTACCAGCCAAAGACAATACATGCAGTAAACTTCAAACCCCTACCCAGATCTAACCAATAGACAGGACATTCTCCACAGTTGAGTGGAGAGGTGGGTCTGACTTTCACATGAACTCTAGTGTCCCATAATTGACCATGTCCCAGGGATGGGGAGACCTGGTGGCACTCAGAGGAAGGATAACAGGCTAGCAAGAAGAGACTTGATTCCCTATGAGCATATACAGGGGGAGGAGGCCCCCCTCAGTCATAGTCATAGGGGAGGGGATTAAGGGGAAAAAGGGAGGGAGGGATGAATGGGAGGATACAAAGGATGGGATAACCATTGAGATGTATATGAATAAATTAATAAAATAAAATATAAAATTTAAAAAATATTGACATTAACTAATAAAAATAGATAACCAAATTCAAACCATTCAAAATCTATTGAATATTAGGTCTGTATTTATTCTGATACAACTGAGTTGAAACATCCTGAGACCTTCCTCATGAGAATGTAATATTATGGGTATAGATGATTTACAGCGTTCTACTACACATAAAACATCCAATCACCTCCAAATTTCAATGTTTGCATTCTATTGTATAATTGAGCAGATTGAACTGTAATTGAAAAAAAGAACCACAGCAATATTTTCTACTTGTGAATTCAGAGACACTATAATAGGAAAGAATCAAATAGAATACTATGAAATCAACCTTCTCTTGTACTGTGTACAAAAATTTATAATGGGATGATTGCAAAAGATTAATGCTATCATTAAAAGATTAAATGATATTTTGTAGGAAACCCTAAAATTCCACATTTAGTTTCAGTCTGGCCACTATAAAAGCAGTACATTTTTCAAGATAATTATGGAGCAGCATAACTGAAACAAATATTACCACAGTTATTGCTCGTATGTCATATATAGTAGTGACAGGCAAACAATTTAATGCAGCCCCTGGTACTGGGTGTGTGGCTATTGATCAAATTTAATACCTGTTATAAAAATATATCTGTGGTGTTTTAAAAGTCAATTCTTCAACAGATGTTCGTTGTGACCAACAACTTAATCATATTCAAATGGAATGTATTCATAAAATGTATCCATAAAATCTCAGACAAATCAATTAGAAGAAAAGGAAAATCTATTAGTATTGGTTCTTGTGGAAATAATATATATAAAATCAACTAAAATGTGCTTAAATTTATTCTTATTTTAGTAAATACAAAATAAAATATTAATGTGTTATTTGTAATATTCAATAATATTGCTGAAGGGAGAATGAAAATGCAGTAGTGTTGAAAAGGTATCTATCAAAAGTGGTTCTCACACATACTGGTGATATGCTAATGAAGCAAACTATAACTGAAATTACTTGGTGGTATACAGCCAACATTATCATCTAGTGATTACAAAGTGAGGGTGAAATAAAAGTTATATAAATATTCAATTATATATAAAGTCTTTGTAAAAGTACAGTTTATTTTAACTTTATAGTTAACATAAAATATACATGAACCGGGAGCTGGAGAGATGGCTCAGAGGTTAGGAGAACTGACTGCTCCTCCAGAGGTCCTGAGTTCAATTCCCAGTAACCACATGGAGGCTCCCAGTCATATAAAATGTGATATGATGCCCTCTTCTGGCATACAGGTATATACACATGCAACGCACTGTATACATAATAATAAATAATAAATAAATAAATTATATATATATATATATATATATATATATATATATATATAAACCATTGGGCCAGTGAACTGAAGTATCATCAAACAGAGAAACCTAGAGCAGTGGGATTGAATAATTTACCAATATTTTTTTAATAACATGGTTGGTTCCATAAAAATAATGTTGAACAAAATAATTCACAAAGTGCTAATATCTAAAAAGCAGTCTACAGTGTTAGGTATCAGGATATCAGTGATGACTATAGACAAGTAAATAATTAGCAGACAACTGATGTTAATCTACAATATTGAATTTTCAACTTGTGTGTTGAAGGTTATATCTACTCGGTATTTTCTACATTGAAAACTTAACAGTGTGAAGCTCTCTCTTCAACCCATTTCTTTTGCTTTATTTTGCAATTTAACAAGAAGGAGTTTTGTAGAGATGACAAAAGTATATATTCATTGTCTTACCTGTTCATATTTTTCTTTTAGTCTGTGATATAGCTTGCTGTATTTGCCATATAGATTTTGTCATAATCTAAACATGATACATTATGATTATACCCATTCCAATAACAGTAGTTAATATGCAGTACTCTGAGTATTACATGGAAGACAAATGTATTCTATACAATGGGAGATTCAATAATAATTAAGGAACTGCCATTTATAAATTACAGCATTATTCCGGCACAGCATATATGTGCTGTAAAATTCATTCCCTTTCTACTCATGCCAGATTCCTCCATCAATCAGGCATTGAGGTATCTGAACAGATAAAACACAGTGTGTGTTCCTTAGTAAGCCCAAAACAGAATTGCAGGTCACATTTCTATAGCTAGGCCATACCCTTTCTGTAGGAACAGTACACATCAACTAAAAAACTGCTATTGTTTTAATATTTACCTGGAATTTTGTTCTTGGCTCTTGTTCAAAAGGTGACTAAAAACAGATCATTACATCTGCTGGATATATTGAATGTCTACAAAAAAAGGCTGAGTCATTTTCTACAACAGTCCATTTACAAAAGAAATAGTGCATTATGTATCTGGCCTGAGAGTAAATCCCTTAATATCCATTTGTCCTTATTCCTTCTCAGTCATTACTTCTTACATAGTTTGAACATATACATTGAAGGGACATCCCTATACCCTGATAAATGAGAACAGCCTTGTTCACAAGTTTACTAAATTGTCATGCCGTACTACAGTACTTGCTTACCATATGTATTCGATGTATTCGGCTGCTTTAAAAAGCTACTTATAACAAATTTGAAGGGAACAGCCATAGGATGTCTCCTCACCTAGCAGAACAGGAAATGGTGTAATAAAATATTATGAAGAGATGTGTGCATTAAGACATACATGGATTCCTCATCAAGTAGCTGAGATTTTTTTACTCAAAAAGCACCTGAAAAAATGCAGACTAAAAGTTTTCAGCCATGCATTTGTGAAATATGGTAAAAGGATTACTACATATGGGTACAGAAAAAGAAAAAAATAATATTTTTGTCATGTTTTCACAATGACTAAACAGGAATGACCACCAAGTAGCCATTGAGGAACTGTTTAAAAAGATGTATAAAAGTTATTATTGTATGACTGCATATGCATAGTCAACTCTATACCCTATGTATAGGGGAAATCTTCTGATGTCTCAACCCTAGATAAAGAACTACAAGCCAACAAGAAATGCTGAGAATAGGAGAAGTGGTCTCCAGTCCCAAATGGAATGACCAAAAAGCAAACAACTAACAGTATATGGATAGAATAGGTTATAAGTTTATAAATTTAGGAACACCACATGGCAACAATTAAAAAAATAAAACATTAATTTTGCATGGAAGAAAAGGCTTTATAGGACTGTTTGGAGAGAGGAAAATATAGGTGAATGTGATATAATTATATTATTTCAAAATATTTTTATAGTTAAATATAAGAATAGTTTTTGGATAGTCTCAACTCAAGAATCTAGAATTATTAGCATGGGAGAAAGTTTAACATGTAGAGATAGACTTTCATCACTACTAAAAATGTTATATTGCAACTGTACTGATTTCTGTTACTAGAGACTAGGCTTCTATGCTTGACTACAGATGCACCAAGTGAGTGATCACAAAGAAATCTTTATAAAGACCTCAATTTCATGTAATATTTTCCTCTTGCTATGTATTGAAGTTAAACATTGTGTAAGCTCTGATTTCTACAAATACAATACAGGAAGTTTGATCAAGGGCACTATCTTCACCATCATAAGACAGAGGTATAACTGTACCTCAACTCAGAGCCAGAGATAAGTTCATGCCTAGAATCAGGTTGTCAGGGAAATAATTTCTTTTAATTACTTAGTCCTCATCTGCATTATCAGTTGCCTTTTTAATGTGCCATTTAATATGACAGTCTTAGAGTTGCAGTTACTAGCCTATTCAAAGAAAAAAAAACAGAAGAGGGATTTACAAAATATGTTCAATGATATAAGGTATATTTAGGGCAGTGTGGCTGAACTATATATAGTATTTTCTAATTGCATATGCATCTCTTATGAATGCATTCAAGAACCTGTTTTTTATATATTATAATTAAACATAAATATATTTATTTGTCAAAGTAAGAAGTATTATTTGACTTATATTTTAAAGGACTTTTTTCATAAAACTAAAAAGATCTTTTTCATACGTTGATTATAATTTACTTGTTGGTTTACATATGGATTATATAGAAGGAAAGAAAGAAAGAAAGAAAGACAGAAAGAGAGAGAGAGAGAGAGAGAGAGAGAGAGAGAGAGAGAGAGAGAGAGAGAGAGAGA
>OU015747.1:70571756-70612253 GCA_907169655.1 Acomys percivali
AGAGAGAGAGAGAGAGAGAGAGAGAGAGAGAGAGAGAGAGAGAGAGATTATCTTGTTGATTGCTTCCATTCTGGTAGGAGAAGATGAAATGAAGAACTAACCATATGAGTTATGAATAAGAGAGAGGAACTAATTAACTTACTGATCCACCTCTCAGTATATGAATATCTCTGTATCTATCTTGAAAAGAAGAAATCTCTTTCTGTTAAATGTTTGAATTCATGGCCTAAATGTAGCCACTGTATTCTCCTTGTAAGAATAAAAGAAGAATATTTAGGCTGGAAAAGAGGAAAAAGGATTCTGTCCTCAAAATGCAAACAACGTTTTACAGCTTTGACAGTAAACAATCTTTTCACTCTTACCTTTTTGTTCTTTGTAACTGATTAAAATACTAACAACTTTGGCTTTTTGAAGTATTGCTACATTGTGTCCCAAAGTTGAACCATTTTAATTACTGTATTTCAGTAAATGAAATATATTTATTTCACACAGAGAGTTCCTGCTCCTACCAAGCAATAATTTTCAGAAATATGCTAATAGGTATATTATTGATTTAGAAATATTTTTCAATATGTTTACAATAATTTAAAATGAAACATATTGACAGCTTACATTTTCAGTAATAGTAACAAGGCATATCATGAATCAAATTCACATTTAAAATAGGAGAAAGAATGGGAAAAAGGAGGAATGGATGAAAAGAAGAAATCTGTAAAAGAAGGAAGCAGGGAGGGAGTGAGAGGCTATTTACTAAGCTCATGCTCTTTCTTCACCTGTTAGTACCTGCTTCATTCACATAAACATGAAAGGCTGATTTTATAGTGATATTGAAAACCACTTTGATAAAATATTCCTAATCTGACGTTGTGGAAAATACCTATAATTTATCACTTGGAAGACAGATGTAGGAAGACTGAGATTTGAAGACAAGCATTGGGTATGTTAGACAAATCTTATTCACCAATTAAAATGAACCTCTCTTCTTGATTTGTGCTTTTATTTTTTAATATGCAGAGATGCCGTATGTAGCTCTGGCATGAATTTCCAAAGTCTTATCTCACTTTTCTTCTTTACGGAATGATGTTTGTGAGTCACTGTGCACAGCTGAACATGAATCTTATTGTTTGTTTGCTTTTTCCCTCAAATACATTATAGTCTCATTGTTTTCCAAATTCATTTGTTTCAGCATTATAACTGTTTTAAGGATGAAACTTAAATGTAATGGTAATTTTTCTATAGTCTCTTAAGGTCTGTGAAGATGTAAATAGTGCTATCAACCTAATTCATTTTGATTCATAAATTTTAATTTATTGGATATTCTCAGGTAATAAAGTTTTATATGGAATACCAATAAAGTGTAAGTATTACAAGGTTATAACAACACTTTATTGAGAAAATGTTGTAAAAGATGAGAAGCCAAGCACACTTGTAATACCAACCCCTTGCAGGAACAGGCTGGGGAGTAGTGGGTGCAAAGACAGGCTGGGTTATCATGTAGTATAGGGAATATAGATTACACCAGAGAACTTTTTCTATAAAGCAAACAAAACAGTACGCAAGAAAAGAAAATATGTGTATATTTATCAAACTGAAAACATTCCTTTAAAAGAGTGCTCAAAAAGCCTTCTTAAGACTCCAAATATCTTTAAGTGTGTCTCAGCCATTTGATATTCCTCTGTTGAGAATTCTCTTTAATTCTGAGGCCCATTTCTCAATTGGGTTATTTGGTTTGGTGGTATTTAATTTCTTGAGTTCTTTATATAGTTTGGATATTAGACCTTTGTCAGATGCAGGGTTGGTGAAGATTATTTCCCAGTCTTTAGGAAGTCGCTTTGTTCTTTTGACAGTGTCTCCTGCCTTACAGAAGCTTCTCAGCCTCATGAGGTCCCATTTATTAATTGTTGACCTTAAGGCCTGGGCTGTTGGTGTTCAGTTCAGGAAGTTGTCTCCTGTGCCAATCTGTTCCAGGCTCTTCCTCACTTTTTCTTCTAACTGATTTAGTGTCTCTGGTTTTATATTGAGGTCTTTAATCCATTTGGACTTGAGTTTTGTGCATGGTGACAAGTATGGGTCCAATTACATTTTTCTACATGTAGAAATCCAGTTAGAGCAGCACCATTTGTTGAAGATGCTATCCTTTTTCCATTGAATGGATTTGGCTTCTTTGTCAAAAATCAGGTGACTATATGTGTGTAAATTCATATCTGGGCTAAAATCAAACATTCAAATGACAACACATGCTGGCGAGGATGTGGAGAGAGAGGAACACTCCTTCATTGCTGGTGGGAATGCAAACTAGTACAACCACTTTGGAAATCTATCTGGTGCTATCTCAGAAAACTTGGAATAGGGCTTCCTCAAGACCCAGCTATTCCACTCCCAGGAATATACCTAGAAGATGCACCAGCACACGGCAATAAAATTTGCTCAACCATGTTCATAGCAGCCTTATTCATAATCACCAGAACATGGAAACAGCCTAAGTGTCCCTCAGTAGAAGAATGGATAAAGAAACTGTGGTACATTTACACTATGGAATACTACTCAGCTATTAAAAACAAGGAATTCCCAAAATTTGTGGACAAATGGATTGAACTAGAAATGATCATAATGAGTGAGCAAACCCAGAAGCAGAAAGACTCAAATGGTATATACTCACTTATAACTGGACACTAGCCCAAGGGACAAGTCCCATGAAAGTCTGCACCTACCAGGAAAGTGGGATAGAGGTGAGGACATCCTATTGAGACTCTAAGTGAGAAATATATAGGGGATAGGGAAGTAGGTGGATCTAGAGGGTCCTAGAAACCTACAAGAGGAACATTATGATGGGTGGATCTGAGGCCAGGGGTTCTGCTTGATCTAAGGCACCAAACAAGGACAAAACGTGCAGTCATCATCAAACCCCTACCCAGATCTAGCCAAGGGACAGAACATTCTCCACAGTTAAATTGAGACTGGGGAATGACACTCACAGGATCTCTGGTGCCCCATATTTGGCCATGTCCCTTTGTTGGAGAGGCCTAATGGCACGCGGAGGAAGGATAGCGGACTACCAAGAAGAAACTTGATACCCTAGCACCATATTCAGGGGGAGGAGGTCCCCCTCAGTCACAGTCATAGGGAAGGGTGATTGGGGTGAAAGTAGGAGGAAGGGAGGAATGGGAGGATGCATGGGATGGGATAGAAAATGAGATGTAACATGAATTATTTTATTTTTCAATAAAAATGTGTTATTAAATAATAATAATATTATTAATTAAGGAAAAAAAAGACCCCAAATATCCTAGTTAGTGAAAACGTTCATGGGACATGCCCATTGGGCTAGTATGCAGATATAAGTGCGTATATACCATTTGAATCTTTCTGCTTCTGGGTTAACTCACTCATTATGATCATCTCTAGCTCAATCCATTTGTCCACAAATTTCGGGAATTCCTTGTTTTTAATAGCTGAGTAGTATTCCATAGTGTATATGTACCACAGTTTCTTTATCCATTCTTCTATTGAGGGACACTTAGGCTGTTTCCACATTCTGGCTATAATGAATAAGGCTGCTATAAACATTGTTGAGCAAATTTTCTTGTGTGCTGGAGCATCTTCTGGGGATATTCCAAGGAGTCCACAGTTGAGTGGAGAATGGAGACTGACTTTCACACGTATTCTTGTGGCTCATATTTGACCACATCTTCTAAATTGGGAGACCTGGTGGCACTCAGAGGAAGGATAGCAGCCTACCAAGAAGAGACTTGATACCCTATAGGCATATACAGGGGGAGGAAGTCCCCCTCAGTCACAGTCATAGGGAAGGGGTGTAAGGGGAAAATGGGAGGAAGGGAGGAATGGGAGGATACAAAGAATGGGATAACCATTGAGATGTAATATGAATAAATTAATAAAACTAAATTTTAAAAAAGACACCAAATATCATTAAAAAGACTCTTCTTTTGCTAGAAAGTAGATAGTTAAAAATTAACAATAGTCAGAATTTTCCCAGCTAGAGAGCAAGTACACAATAAAATTTTCTTAATAAATAGAACTGTTGCATGTGTGTATTTTTATTATTATCTTTTATCATAAGCTATTTTTGTTAATTTACTTACAATTCACTTAGGGGAAATTCCACTATTTTTCAGAATTCATTTATTTGAATCACTATTTTAAAGATTTGTTAAAACTCCTAGCATAGGAAATATAACAAGTTTTTTTTTCATTTTCATGTCATCTTCAATGAGAAACACAGCTGTGTTTTAAAAAGGACATTTCTTAAAATAATTTTTAACAGGAAAATAAAAAGAAACAACAGAATTGACTTCTGGCCTTGTCCCTATCATTACATTTTATATATGATTGATCACATATTTTGTAGATGAGGATTTTGTGGTATTTTTGTTTCTTTGTTTGTGACTGTTAATCAAAAGCATAAGTAGTGTATTGCATCACCATGGATACCAGATGCCCTTGCAAGGAAAATTTCACACGCTCACGTAGGCAAGAGATACCAATAATACCATGATGCTATGAGAGAGTGACAAGGACTAAATGCCGCGAGCTGTCAGCTATTTTAAAAAGGTAAAACACATGTCAGTGCCTTTTCTGAGGAAGAATAGGATATTCCCTATGCATACAACTTATTGGGCAAGTTGGTTTCATTTTTAATGGATTGCCATGTAGAAAATCTGCGCCCCACATGTAAAAACATAATAGGATTGTGAATTTGTTTTTATAATTATTCCCTGAAGATAATTATGCTTTAGATAAAACAACACTTGAGAATTACTGTAAACATGAAAACATAGTCTATTTCATGAAAACAAATTTCAAGCATATTGTATATAAGTTGCAAGAATATACATAGAACATTTATTTAATAGAAAATTTAGCTATGTTCTTACAAGGCATAGATTTGTGCACATTTTCCTTATTTTATATTCTGTTTTACATTAAAATTATACTACTAATTTTATTCCTACAAATTATTTACTCTGAGAGATATTATTAATTTTAAAGCATAGTATGAAGTGATTTAATAATAAGAGAAGTATAGAAGAAATGGTTAAACTTAGAGTTAGACTGAAATTTTTAATAAAATACATAATCATTTTAGGGAAAATATATTTACTTATATAATTTATATATAAGTAGGCATGAAAATCAGAGAAGCCATATTTTTTAAATATTCAGTTATTTAATAGCCTACTTTCATTTTAATGTAATATTTGATTTTATTACCAAAGATTTCCATAAGACTGAGGTTCTTTTATGAAAATTATTAGGAATTAAACATACTGTGAAACTCTTTTTGATCTACTTAATAATTTGTTTTTGTCTTCCACTAGACTGGTGTCACATACTGCTGTGAAATAAAAGAGATTTTTTTTCACTATAGTGAAAAAATATTAAATCTTGAAATAGAGTTCAAAATTTGAATAAGGAAAAATAACAGCACAATTGGACTGGCAGCTGTTACTTCCAGGAAGCAAAACAATTAGGACTCATTTGTCATAATTCTTTCTCTTATGAAGCTAAATTTAGAAGTCAAAGTTATTAGATAAATTGATTCTTTAAAAAGGCATCACTACCTTTACACTATGATCACTGATTTGTCTAACATGCAATTAATTATCTAAAATAAATATCCTGCCAAATGTATGCTTATGAAAAATTGACTGTGTGTATGAATATTGAGTGTGCTTTCTGAGTTACATTAGGGCAATCCTTTTTTTTATCATTTATCATTTCAATTTTCTAGTTCTCCATCTTTATGATAAGCAACTGGTTTACATGATTAATTCCATCACTTCAAGATTCATAGAGAAATCTTAACTTCAGAAGGAATGACGAACCTACTTAATTACTAAACTGCTTATGAAGGTGTTTTTTGATCTTCTTTGAGAAAAATTATTTGAGTATAGAAAGCAGTTCTATATTTGTTTCATTTATTTATGAAATCAAGTGTGACAGTCTGATTTGTTTTAATGGTCTTTAAATACTTAAGGCTAATGCCAAATATGGTGATTATGTAAAATTTGTCTTTTCAAATTCCATCTGGTCACTGAGTAGAATCCACAAAAATTGCACTAGTGACCTCATAACAGAGACATCAGAAAAATGTCTTGCCTCTTTCACCATGGGAGATGATAAACAGAAATCTGAGAAAAGACTTGCTGCAGAGCCCTTACATATTTACCGTCGTCCAGACCTATAGCTGCAAATCTTCATATTTTCAGTGGTATCTATGGTACTGTGTTATTACAGTCTATATAGATTTTAATAAAAATAATTCAGGTAGCTGATAAAAGACAAAGATGTTTGAGATCCCAGTTTGTAAGGCTTCTTTTACAAGACAGCAAAAGCCAATATGAGTGACATTTATGTTTGGTGTTTACAGAAAAACAAACAAATTTTATCTCCTTAATACTACTTACATGAAAGCCAAAATACACTACACATGTGTATAAATTTTTACCAGTATACTCCATTGGTGCAAGAAATACATGTTTGATAAAAGAAACTATGGTTTGTATATAAATTTTTACATTTGTATAAATCATTTGTTTTGAAACAAAATTTGTGAGCAATATTCTTGCACTGAAACTTTATATTTTAGCACTCACTATTAACACTAAATTAAGATTCTCATAGGAGTTATTTTAAGACAATTACACCATACTCTTTTAATGGCAGTCACATTTCACAAAGTGTATTCAACACTAATCTTTCAAAGATAAATGAATGATAATACCTTCTCTAATAAAGACTAGTAAGCAATAAGGATGTATATGTACAAGGAATAATATGACACAGTAGTTGTCTCAACTGTGAAATTAATCACAGCTTAAGCTAAAAATGTTTTAAAAGTGTATCTTTCTATGCACTGTGAGATGTTCAGTAGCATTCTTAGCATCTATTTATCAGACAATATTTACATATACAAAGTTGTCAATTATGGTATTTTCCCCACAGATATAACAAAATAGCTCAGTTCACTAACTCTTCTGAAAGCACATTCAACAATGGTAATGTGCATATATTATCTGCCCTCTGTTCCCTTCCTGACAACTTTCTCATCTTTCTTCGAGGCTTATGGCACCAGGAGCACCTGGTAAGCCCTTTCTGCACAAGCACCTTAAAATGCACCTGAAAGCACCTAACAGCAGTAAACTGAACCCCATTCATTGTGTTTTATTTCCTATCCTGAAACACTGCCTGCTTTACAGGCCTGGTGACACCAAGGACACCAGGTAAGTGCTGCAACCCCATGCTTTTGTCTGACAGCTCTATTGAAAGTACACCCAACAGTGTCAAACTATACCCCATATGCTATGCTCCATTTCCTTCACCAAAATTTTCACTCCTTTCTTGGTGGCCTGTGGTACCATGGAAAAGCATTTAGGTCTCTGCGACAGGCCCTTGACACCAACTCCTCTGAAAGTACACTCAACTGTAGTAAAGTGCATCACATCCTCAGCTCTATATTTGTCAACCTACAACTCCAACTGATTTCCCAGAGGGTGGCTGGCACCAGGGACCTGTGACAATTTTGCTACTTGGGATCCTAGAATCAGGGTTAGCATCCCAACCATCAAATGCCATGCAGGCCACAACAGCGAAAAGGAGATAACGCACTGGAGCTGAAGACTCACTTGTCACTAAAACCACAGGTCTCTCATGCAAAAAGACAGATGAAGCAAAAACTAAGGGGACAAAAATCAGGCCTCCAAAAACAAAAGAAAACAAAACCGAACCATCCAATAAAGATAGTCAGAAATCAGCATCTAAATGTATAATAACTACAACAACAAAGCCCATATGGCTAAAGGACAGCATAAGAACACATTCATCAATAGCCAGAGTATATTACTGTGGCAAGCATTGGAAATGCTAACACAACTGAATGACTAGAAAATGACCTGAAAATTAACCTCATGAAGATGATAGTGGTCTTAAAAAAAAAAGGAGACTCCAATATGACAGCACCCAGCATGCACAGTATCTGGGTAGCAGAAGATCAGAGACTCTGGACCATGCAGGTGACCTAGACCTGGACTCCAAAACATCAATGTCCATATTTCCCTGATAAAAGGAGGCATCTCTGGACAAGGTACCTACAGTCATCTCCTCTTGAATGGCTCTTGGATCCAAGGGACACACAGGGTCCTAAGGTCTTGGCACCTGAACCTTCAACCTTCAATCTACCTGTACACGACTCCCTAGTTCCAGTGACACACAGTACCACCATCCAGACATCAGATTCCTACTGCCTCTTCTGTGATAGCTCCTGCATATGCATGACTGGGTCCCAACTTCTGGTCTACAGTTTTACCTGTTTATCTGTGGAAACATTAGGAACATACGGGGTTCCAGTCTCAGATGACAGTGCCCAGTAGAACCTGAATGCCCAGAATACAGAGACTGCAGAACAAAAATGTGGCCGTGATGTTGACTACAAATGCCAGGATCCATTTGAGTTTCTCCATAAAGAGAAGAAGATTGCAGCTGAATAAGAATACATAAGGAACCACCCTCAGACCTCTAGGCTTCTACCACAGTGCTGAAGATGACTTCAGATTCCAGAGACTTGCAGATCCAGCATACAGATTAGAGCTCTACAAGCTGTCTTGAGAAGACCTAAACGATCTCAGGATCACACAGGTTAGACATCAAAACCTAACTCCTTGCCTATAAGTCTAACTGGGGTAACAACCAGTAGAGAAGAGTTGTAGGTTAATTCTGTGCCTATGGGAGCAACTGGGACACAGATGGCAGGGAAGAGCTGGAGGTTATTCAAAGAGATCCAGGCACCAGTCCAGGACCCAAGGCCTCCCCCTCATCACTGAGAAGACTCGCAGGCTCAAGGAACAACAAGATAATGCCAAGGAAAACAGATGGCTAGAGGTCAGCATAATAACACAATCAACAAAAAGTGGAGAAATACAGCACCAGCAAAACCCAACTATCCCTAAAACAACATGCGCTGAGTATTCTATGTTTATGAACATAATAGAGACTTTTAACTAAAAAACAAATAAATCCCTCAAAGAAATATAGGAAAATACAATTAAAAAAAATACAGGACTTTAAAGAAGAAACATATAAATCACTTAGAAAACACAGGTAAATGCATTCAAATAGGTGAATGAAATTAGTGAAATAGTGCATGACTTGAAAATAGAAATAGAACCAATAAAGAGAACACAAGCTGAAGCAATACCAGAGATTAAAAACCTTAGGGAAGAAAGCAAGAACCAGAGAGGTAAGCATTATTAATAGTATACAAGAGATAGAGGGAGAATCTGTCACAGAAGATACAGCAGGGTTGAAGAAAAGATAATTTAATTTTTACAATTAAGCTTGGCTGTTTAAGGATTATGATGATTTTAGGTCTATATAGATGTTTTAAGTTGATAGATATGAGATATGATCAATACTGATTTACATTCAAAGATTTAGACTCACCAAGACAGGAGAGATGTTTTAACCAAGGTTGCCAAATACAAATAGCCAAAACATTATGAATGTAACATTTATCCCTGATTGCTTCATGGTTCTTCTTCCTTTATGTTGTCTATTGCCTATTAATGTAATAATGTAAATATATAGGTCAACAAGAAAAGAACGAAAAATTGATACATTTTTCAAAGAGGACTCTTTTGCATGTCACTTCACCAGGTGTATGTGGAATATTTCTTTTTATTAATTTTTAAAAATTTTTTTACATATACATTGATATTATTACACATACATGCAATAAACTGCCTTCAGTAAGAAGAATCATGAAACAAGCAGGAATTATAAAAATGTTACAATCTCAGTGTTTTGACTATTCATATTTGGCGGGCTTGAAGAAAACATCTCTCCTATCTTGGCACATCTAAAATTCTGAATGTAAACCAATATCTACCATATCTTATCATTATCAACTTAAAACATTTATCTAGACAGACTCTAAAACCCAAAAGGGCTTGGACAGATTTCTTGAAAAACCTAAGTGACCACAGATGGCAGCCCAGAGCACTATACCCAAGGAACAATACAGTCACCATAGATATAGAAACAAACCATGATATTACATGACAAAACAAAATTTAAACAATATCCATGCACAATCCCACCTATGTTTCTGATTCTAGATTGAAATATCCAACATATGGAAGATAACTACTCATGAAAATACACAGGATACAAATAACTTAACTATAAAAATGAAAAGAAGACCATCACACAGTCACACAATAATCTCCATCATCATAATAAAAGATAATAACAATCCTTGCTCATCAACACCTCTCAAAATCAATGGACTCAACTCTCCAATAAAAAGATGCTTAAACAGGACACAGTATTCTGCTGCATACAAGAAAGATACCTCAGCAGCAAACATAGACATCACTCCAGAGTAAAGGATTGGGAAATGGTTTTTCAACCCTGCTCCACAGAAGATACAAAAAGGAAAACTCCAACCCACAATGTCAACTTCACCCAAGAAAAACAGTATATAGGCAAATTCACAACAGCAAAACTAAAAGAAGACATGTGCACAAACACACTATCACCATTAACACTTCAAAAAACAAACATTGGTCCGTAATATCTATCAACATCAATGGACTCAATTATTCAATAAAAAGAGAAAGGCTAACAGAATGCATGTGGAAACAGGACGCAACATTCTATTACATACAAGAAACACACGTCAGTGACAACGGACAATGGACAAAGGACTGGAAAAAGGTTTTCCAAGCAACCTTACCCAAGAAACAAACAAAAGTAACCATTCTAATATATAATAAAACAGATTTTCAAACAAATTTAATCAAAAGAGATGTGGAATGATGCTTCGAACTCATCAAATAAAAATATCCACCAAGAAGACATCTCAATGTTGAACATCAATGCCCCAAATACAAGAGCAACCACATTTGTAAAAGAAACATTATTAAAGCTTAAGTGACACATTGATCCCCACTTATAAATATTTGGAGACTTCAACACCCCACTTTCAGCAATTCACAGATCATAATTGAGATAGAAACTAAATAGAGAAATAAATAATCTAACAGATATAATGAATCAAATGGATGTATTAGATACATACAGACCTTTCCATCCAAACACAAAATAATATACCTTCTTCTAAGCACAGCATGGAATTTTCTCTAAAACCTATCATATAGTCAGTCTTGAAACAAACCAAAAGCAATGGAATAAAATTGAACTAACCCATTGTTATTTATCATATAACCTTAGATTAAAGTTGGACTGAAACAACAACAGAAATAACAAAATGCCTACACACTCATAAAAACGGAACAAGTCCCTGTACCTGAAAGCTTCAGAAAAAAGAAGTAAACACATCTAAGAGGAGTACATGGCAGTAAATAACCCTATTTTATGTCTTGGAGAGACCATGGATACAAGGCACACACCTAAATATAATAAAGGTTATATACAACAAGCAGATAGAGAACATCAGATTAAATAGAGAGAAACTCTAAGAAATTCTACTAAAATTAGGGACTACACAAGGCTGCCTATTCTCTCCATATCTGAGTATATGAATTTCTAGGTAGATCAATAACACAAGTAAAAGAGATTAAGGGGATCCATATAAAAAAGGAGGATGTCAAAATATTTCTATTTGCATATGACATGATAGTTGACAAAGTGAGACCCAAAATTCCATCAGAGAATTCCTACAGCTGATAAACACCTTCAACCTAAGTGGCAAGATACATTATTAATTTAAAAAAAAAATAGTAGCCCTCATTACATATAACAAATTGGCTAAGAAAGTAATTAAGCAAGCTACATCCTTCACAATAGGCACAAATAATATAAGGTATCTTGGTGTAACTCTAACCTAGCAAGTGAAAGATTCGTATGAAAAAAAATTCAAATATCTGAAGAAAGAAATGGAAGATGATATTAGAAGATGAAAAGATCTCCCAAGATCATTAATTGGGAGGATCAACAGAGTAAAAATGGCCATCTTACCAAAAGCAAGCTACAGATTCAATGCAATCTCTGTCAAAATATAAACAACTCATTACAAAATTTGAAGGATCAATTCTCAATTTAATAGGGAAAAACAAAAAACGAAACAAAATTCCTATAAAATAAAAGATCTCTATGAATCAACATCCCTGATCTCAAGTGGTACTCTTTAGCAACAGTAATAAAATGGAATGGTACTGGCATAGAATTAGGCTGCTTGATTTCCAGAATTGAATTAAAGACCCAGAAATAAATCCACATAAGTACGGACACTTGATTTATGCCAAAGAAACCAAAATTATACAATGGAAAAAGGATAGGACCTTCAACAAATGGTCCTCGTCTAACTGGTTGTACACATACTTAAAAATGAAAATAGATCGATGTTTATCATCCTGCATAAAACTGAAGTCCAAGTATATAAAAAACATCAACATAATACCAGACACACTAAATCTATTAGAAGAAATAATAGGGAAAATGGATAAGTTTCTGATCAGAATACCAACAGCTCTGGCTTTAAAATAAACAATTAATAAATGAGACCTCATGAAACTTAAAATCTACTGTAAGGCAAAGGATACTAACAACAGAACAAAACAACAGTCTATATCCTGGAACCCTACATCAGTAAAAGTGATAATATTAAATAAATAAAGAAAGAAAGAAAGAAAGAACTCCAGTTATTAAACACCACCAAGCCAAATAAACTATGTAAAAATGGGGTACGAGCTAATCAGAAAAATTTCAACAAAGGAAAATCAAATGGCTGAGAAACACCTAAAGAAATGCTCAGTGTCCTTAGTTATCAGGGAAATGCATATCAAATCAACTCTGAGATTCCCTCCTCTACCTTCCAGAATGGCTAAGACCAAAAATCCAAGTGAAAGTAAATGTGAGAGATGTGGAGAATGGAATACTCCTCCATTTCTGATGGTAGTACAAACTTCTACAACCACTTTGGAAATCAATCTGGCACTTTCTCAGAAAATTAGGAATAGTGCTACACTCAAGATCCAGTCAGACCAGTTCAGGGCATATACCCAAAAGATGCTCTACCATGCAACGAGAACATTTGCACAACTACATTCATATCAGTTTTGTTTGTAATAGGCAGAATCTGGAAACAACCTAGATGTCCCTCAATAGAAGAATGGTTAAAGAAACTGTGTTTTATTTTCACAATGGAATACTACTCAACTATTAAGAACAAGGAAATCGTGAAATTTGTAGGCAAGTGGATGGAACATGAGACAATCATCTTGAGTGAGGTAACCCGGACCCAAAAAGACAGGCATGGTATATACTTACTTATAGGTGGATATTAGCCCTCTGAGAGAATCTACCAACAGGGGATCAGGATGGATGCTGGAAATCGCTACTGGATTTTGGGTGAAATATTGAAAATAGTAAGGAAGGATGAGTGAATGGAAGGATGCAGAGGTTTCAGGAGCCCCACAAGGAAACCATCAAGGCTTGTGTATCTGGACTTAGTGGTCCTGCACAAACTATTGCACCAATCAAATACAATGCATGCAGTAATTCTAGACCCCTTGTTCAGATATAGCCAACGAAGACCTCAGTCTCCATGGTTTTAGGGAGAACAGGGACTGTTCTGCCATGAATACTTCTGCTCCTGATTTGGTCACTTCCCCTTAGTAGGGAAGCCAGGTTGACACAGAGTAAGGGGAAGCAGGCTATCTGGATAAGATTTTATAGGCTAAGGTCATATGGTTAGGAAGGAGATCACTTTCTTACATATGTCTAGGGGAGGGGAATAGGGAAGAAGTAGGGACGGTCAAAATGGGAAGATACAAATCAGGGGGCAACAATTGAAATGTAATCTGAATAAATTATGATAAATTAAAATTAAAAATTAAAATAAGGCATAAAAAGAAAAAGAAATTCTCAACATCATTAGTCATCAGAAAAATGTAAATCAAAATGATTCTGATATTTCTTCTTACACTTCCCAGAGTGGCTAAGATGAAAAACTCAAGCGACCTCACATAACGGAGAGGATAAGGAGAAAGGGGAACTACTCGTTTGCTGGTGACAGTAAATGTTGTACAACCAGAATGAAAATAAATCTGGCACTTTCTTAGAAAATTTGGATTAGGGGCTTCAAGAAATAAGGAGGCTACTGGTGCTTTGTCCCCGATGCTCCAGGTTGCTGTTGATGCAATGCAAAGAGAAGAAATAGGAGATGCCATAAAATGAGGATTGAAATTGCCCCAAGGAACCCAAGGACCCTTAAACAGCAGGAACTAGCTAAGAAATCTACAGCCCTTCTGTCCACTAACCTTCTTTCTTTCTTACCTGGTGTTGGGATGGAGGAAGGGATTAGGGTAGAGAGAAAGAGATTTAAGGAAGTTAAAAAAATAGTTGTTTAAAAGTATGCTATCAGAACAGTACTAAACGTCATATGAAAAAATAAAAATCCCAGGATAGCTAAAACAATCCCATATTAATAAAAGGATGTCTGGAGGTTTCATCATCACCAATTTTAAGCTGTACTATGAAACAATACTAATAGAAACTACTTTGTATCAGCACAAAACAGTTTGTGTCAGAGACAAAAGGAAAAATTGTAGGGGCTTTGCTTGACAAAACTGCAATGACCTTTGACTGTCCAGCTTGATCTCTAGACATCTAGACATCTAGAACAGCTGTTGAGGCATTGCTTGGCAAAATTCCAAAGGTCTCTGACTGATCACACCTGTCCTTAAATATTATGATTGATCCAGTTGTAATTCTGCCTAAAAACTACTTTGAAAACTAATTTTCTCCTAATCTGTCCTTCTCTCTCTTTCTAAACGCTAATGAAATTTTCACAGCAAAACTTTTTCCCTCAGAGAACATTAAAAAAAATCTGGCCAAACATTTGTGACACAAAGAGAGAATTTTTACATAACTGTTAACAGTCAGCAAAAACTGCTTGAATGTGAGTTAGGACCTTGACATAAAAGTACCTGGCTATAAACTGTGCGTTGTAAGAAAAGTTTCTTTAGAATCTTCTATTAGAGCAATAAAATGTGGGGTTGGAATGTCAGATTCTACAGATATTTTATAATAGAAGACCCTTTGGCAGTTAGGCTAGGCTTGGATAAAAATGAATAGTACACCTGTTTGTTTGGGACTGGATGTCAAGTTTTATCTTTGTTAGAGAAAATTTAGTTTAAGTTATGTTGCTATGAGAAACACAATGACTTTAGTCTGGGGAAATTTATGATTAAATTTCTCCAAGTATTGTTTATTAAATAATATTCATGTATTGCTTACCATTGCTTGGAAATTGGTTAATTTTTGCTGTTTGCTTTGTTCTAGATGATACAGAATTGTATTTCTTTGCTAGATTGTTCTCTTGCTCTACTCATTTTTAAATGCTCTATTTATTGTAAAGGATGAGAAAATAATGATGTCGTATGTAATGAATTCATTGAACTTCACTTTAAATCAAGTACTGAGATTGGCTCAGGAGAGACAAAGAAAACAAGAAAGTAACAGACAAGGAAATCAGAAGAAAAACAAAGTTCTCCTCGCCTACAGGACCTTTAAGTTTAGACCCCATAGGCCTGCATCTCAGCATATCTTGTCTCCTTCCATTCCTCAAATTCTTCTCAACTAGTTACTACAGCTAGTTGTTCACCAACAGTTCTTTTCCTTTAACCAGCTGTTCAGAGCCTGGTCAATTCTACCTACTGTGGAACTACCAAGATTTTTCTCTTCTCTCCTTTTTATGTTTTCCTGGAACTGGTCTGATGAAATATTCCTATAACTTCTCTCTTGTTCTCAAGTTAATCAGCACTCATTAATCCAATATCTACACTTCCCATATCTTCTGCATACTACAGAATGATGGGCCTTTTTTCTGGATTATCTCTAGAAAAAAAAAAAACATTGATTCTAGGAAAGCTTTGCCTACAATATTTTTTCCAATGACCTAGCTTACTACAATTAAAACATCTTCCGTTTTGATCTTTCCTAAGTCACTTAGAAATTACTTGTCTTATCCAATTGGCATCATAAGCAGGAGAGCCAATGTTTAATCCATTTCTCTACTGGGGCTGTTCTTGCCTTTAAGGTCTAATTACTCACAGTCATAGGGCAGGGGAGTAAGGGGAAAATGGGAGGGAGAGAGGAGTGGGAGGATACATGGTATGGGATAACATTTGAGATGTAATATGAATAAATTAATAAAATATATGAAAAAAGAACAAAAATCCAAAGTTTTAATTAATACTTTTTTTTCTCATCAAATCTGATATTACTCTATTTATAGCATTAGTTAATCTTCACAAAATTTCAGTAAAATATTTTGTGCCTTGAATAATTTTCATAAAAATATCAGGTCTCTCTCCTGATTCTTTAACTTTATCCCTAGCACTTAAAGTTGCTTCATCAGTTGATAAAATCCAACACCCATTCATGTTTAAAGTTTGAGAGAGATCAGGGATACAAGGCACTTTCCTCAACATAAAAAAGGCGATATACAGCAAGCCAATAGCCAAAATCAAAGTAAATGGTGAGATACTCAAGGAAATTCCTCTAAAATAGGGAACAAGTCAAGGCTGCCTACTCTCTCCATATCTTTTTAATATAGTACTCGAAGTTCTAGCCAGAGCAATAAGACAAGAAAAGGAGATCAAGGGTATCCAAATGGGAAAGGAGAAAGTCAAACTATCCCTATTTGCATATGATATGATAGTGTACATAAGTGACCCTCAAAATTCCACCAGAGAACTCCTACAGCTGATAAACACTTTCAGCAATTTGGCTGGATACAAAATTAACTCAAAAAAGTCTGTAGCCTTCCTATACACAAATGACAAGCTTGCAGAGGAAGAAATTAGGAAAGCCACACCCTTCACATTAGCCACAAGCTATATAAAATATCTAGGAATTACATTAACTAAGCAAGTGAAGGACTTGTTTGAAAAAAATTTCAAAACTCTGAAGAAGGAGATTGAAGATGACATAAGAAGATGGAAGGATCTTCCTTGCTCATGGATAGGGAGAATTAACATAGTAAAAATGGCCATCCTACCAAAAGCAATCTACAGAATCAATACAATCCCTATCAAAATACCTACACAATTTTTTAAAGACATTGAAAGTTAAATTCTGAACTTCATATGGAAAAACAAAAAACCCAGAATAGCAAAAACGATCTTGTACAATAAAAGGTGCTGCGGAAGAATCTCCAAACCTGATCTCAAATTGTACTATAAAGCAATAGTAATTAAAACAGCATGGTACTGGCACAGGAACAGGCTGGTTGATCAGTGGAATCGAATTGAAGACCCAGATATAAATCCACACACATATGGTCACTTGATTTTTGACAAAGAAGCCAAATCCATTCAATGGAAAAAGGATAGCATCTTCAACAAATGGTGCTGGTCTAACTGGATGTCTATGTGTAAAAAAAATGCAACTGGACCCATATTTGTCACCTTGCACAAAACTCAAATCCAAGTGGATTAAAGACCTCAACATAAAACCAGAGACACTAAATCAGTTAGAAGAAAAAGTGGGGAAGAGCCTGGAACATATTGGCACAGGAGACAACTTCCTGAACAGAACACCAACAGCCCAGGCCTTAAGGTCAACAATTAATAAATGGGACCTCATGAGGCTGAGAAGCTTCTGTAAGGCTAGAGACACTGTCAAGAGAAGAAAGCGACAGAAAGCCTACAGACTGGGAAAAGATCTTCACCAATCCTACGTCTGACAAAGGTCTAATATCCAAAATATATAAAGAACTCAAGAAATTAAACACCACCAAACCAAATAACCCAATTGAGAAATGGAGCTTGGAACTAAACAGAGAATTGTCAACAGAAGAATATCAAATGGCTGAGAAACACTTAAAGAGGACACCCTATTGGGACTCTAGATGAGAGAACAATGGGAGAATAGCAATGTAGAAGGATCCAGTGGGTCCTAGAAACCTACAAGTAGAACATTATGATAGGCAGATTTGGGTCATGGGGTCCCGCTCAAACTAAGGCCCTAGCCAAGGACAATACAGGCGGTAAAATTTAAACCCCTACCCTGATCTAGCCCATGGACAGGACAGTCTCCACACTTGAGTGGAGAGAGGGATTTGACTTTCTCAAGTACTCTGGTGCCTAACATTTGACGATGTCCCCTGGCGGAGGAGACCTAGTGGCACTCAGAGGAAGGACAGCAGGTCACTGAGAAGAGACTTGATACCTTATGAGCATATACAGAGGGAGGTAATCCCTCTGAGGAACAGTCATAGAGGAGGGGAATAAGGGGAAAATGGGAGGGAGGGGAGAAACGGAGGATACAAGGGATGGGATAACCATAGAGATGTAACAAGAATAAGTTAATTAAAAATAAATAAATAAAAATAAATTAATTAATTAATTTAAAAAAATAAGTAAAAAAAAAAAAAGAAAAGAAATGTTCAACCTCCTTAGTCATCAGTGAAATGCAAATCAAAACAACTCTGAGATTCCATCTTACACCCATCAGAATGGCTAAGATCAAAAACTCAAGGGACACCACATGCTTGTGAGGATGTGGGGAGATAGGAACACTTTTTCATTGCTGGTGGGAATACAAACTAGTACAACCACTTTGGAAATCTATCTGGTGCTATCTCAGAAAACTAGGGATAGGGCTTCCTCAAAACCCAGCTATTCCACTCCTTGGAACATACCCAGAAGATGCACCAGCACACAACAAGAAAATTTGCTCAGCCATGTTCATAGCAGCCTTATTCATAATAGCCAGATCATGGAAACAGCCTAAATATCCCTCAGTAGAAGAATGGATAAAGAAACTGTGGTACATATACACTATGGAATACTACTCAGCTATTAAAAACAAGGAATTCCTGAAATTTGTGGACAAATGGATTGAGCTAGAGATGATCATAATGAGTGAGTTAACCCAGAAGCAGAAAGACTCAAATGGTATATACTCACTTATATCTGCATACTAGCCCAATGGGCATGTACACGAAAGCCTTCCCTTACCAGGAAACTGAGACAGAGGGGAGGACATCCTATTGGGACTCCAGATGAGAGAACCATGGGAGAATAGTAATGTAGAAGGATCCAGTGGGTCCTAGAAACCTACAAGTAGAACATTATGATAGGCAGATTTGGGTCAAGGGGTCCCGCTCAAACTAAGGCACTAGCCAAGGACAATACAGGCGGTAAAATTTAAACCCCTACCCTGATCTAGCCCATGGACAGGACAGTCTCCACATTTGAGTTGAGAGTGGGATATGACTTTCTCAAGTACTCTGGTGCCTCACATTTGACTATGTCCCCTGGCGGGGGAGACCTTGTGTCACTCAGAGGAAGGACAGCAGGTCACCGAGAAGAGAATTGATACCCTATGAGCATATACAGGGTGAGGTAATCCCTCTGAGGAACAGTCATAGGGGAGGGGAATAAGGGGAAAATGGGAAGGAGGGGAGAATGGGAAGATACATGGGATGGGATAACCATAGAGATGTAACAAGAATAAATTAATAAGTAATAAAAAAATAAAGTTGCTTCATGCAATAGTTCCAAGGTGTGATTATTAAATTCCAACTGCCTTTGTTAATCAATATATTAACATTCACCTAGCAGCTGATCTTGGGAAATAATAAGACCTCTGACCTGATTTCATTGTTCTATTGACTTTGATTTATCTTTCAACCATGATTGTCATTGTAATTGAGAACTAGGTTTCCATATTGGTGTGTTAAACTCCCTCAAGTCTTGGGGGATAATCCTGCTCTGAGTTGACTATTAATTTAATATCTGCTTAGCACAGGATGAATGCATACCATAGGGGATAACTCTTTCCTTAAATTTCCTTAAATCTAATATGTCTACAGCATGACATTTAAATGTTTTATAAATGTGGGGGTACCATTTATGCTCTGGTACGTCTTGTAAAGTAACTAGATATACCATGACCAATCTTAGACCACCCCTTCCAGTTTCATTATGCTGTTATGATGTAGGCTCTTATATAAATTCCTATGTCTCTCTTGACTATTTTTCTTAGATATGTTTAACGTTTGTCTAAATTCCTCTGTGTCTGCGCATTTTCCTTAATCTCATTTATAAGTCTGTCTAATTTTTGTCCTAAGGCTTGTATACACTTTTCATATTTTTCTTTTTTCTATATGTCTATTTTTTTTTCCTTAGAGAGGGTACTGACAGACAATATGACTACTAATAATAAAGCATAATGTAACAGAATGATAATAATCATAATAATTGGCATTGAGATGATTGCATTTAAGCTATTTAGCTGTTCATTTACTGTTCTATTTTTAGGTCATACGGAGTAGTACTAAATATGGTTCTAAAGTCTTCTGTTAAGTTCCAACTACTTGCCATCCATAATTCTCTCCTTGAAGAAGTTCCAGATGATGCACCAAATCTGATGGATTTTCACTTTGTCCTTAGCTAGAGTGATCTCTGTGGATCCTTGCCACTCTTTGGAGAACCAAAATATATTTACTGAAAATCCCATATCATTCTATTTTACCAATGAGGACTCAGGAGCCAGCTGCTATGGTAAAAAACCTCCTAGCTCAGAGAGGCAGAGAAAACATCCAGCTGATCTTCCTACTCAGCTCATGTCATAAAAGAAAATGCCCAAAAGTCTGACTATCTCAGCTGAAAGCCTAGGAAGAGAAGGTCAAATAAACAAGGCCAAAGCCTTGGTAGGTCAAGGCCCAGAAAACCATAGGTCAAAGA
Organism: Acomys percivali; assembly: GCA_907169655.1. Lineage (NCBI taxonomy): Eukaryota > Metazoa > Chordata > Mammalia > Rodentia > Muridae > Acomys > Acomys percivali. The sequence continues at coordinate 70,592,495 of OU015747.1, forward strand.
GCTGATTAGCTCATGCACTAGAGAACTATGCTAAAATCTCACATGAAAGAGCTAAAGTGCCAAAGACCAAAAGCAGCAAAAATCTCTTGAACTTCTACAAGCTATCTTAAATACCCTTCAACTCAAAGCCCCTTCTACCCTGTAATCCATGTTAGCTGGTTTCTTGCTCTGTCTCTTAACCTAGGGTTGACTGTATTAAATCCTGTGTACAGAGTTGTTATTTATTTATTTATTTATTTATTTATTTATTTATTTATTTATTTATATTTAAGGTATGTGTAAGGCTGGCTAAACCACACCTTAATCCCCTGTTTACAATAATCAAAAACTTCTTGGAATAAGGTGTGTGAGGGCACAACCACAAGAAACAAGTATTTAATGTTCAATATCTGGGATCAAAGTCAAATGTTTACAATCCACAATCTCAGGAGTCGAAATGCAATAAAAGATCCCACTGAGAATGTTATATTTGACCAGTGATGCTATAGTGGATGTAAATATGTTTTTGTTTTGATTCCAAGTGTGGGATGTGAAACAGAGTTGTTTGAGGGTATGTGGTGTTTGTCCACTGGAGACAGACAGTTAAGAGGACATGGGCTTGTCCATTAGAAGAAGAAATGCATCTTATGGAGGCATGGTCTTTTCCAACTGATAAACTTCCTAGTACAGACTCTGACAGGATATAAATGCACACAGACAGACAGACAGACACACACACATATATATTTATATACATATATAAATACATACACACACACATGTATATATATATATACATATATATATATATGTATATATATACATGAGCCAAAAACAAGAGTCTTAGCTTTTTGGTCTTGGCATCATTTCCTAAAGTTTGGCTGTTTATTGTTCCATTTCAAGATGTTCCAAGAGAGAAAAGGCCCAGGGAACACTTTAAGGTTCTGTATTCTGTGTTCTGGGTACTGTTCCAGATTCTAGCTCCTGCAGTTGCAATCACCTTAGCAGAATTGCTGGATGGTTGTTTAATGGGTCTTCTGAAATCCTGATTGCTTCAAGGAATGATTTGAAAATGTCCATATTTCCTGTTTCCATTAACCTCTTTTATCACCTATCTAGGCTAACTGTCATGGAAAGGAAGTATAAGCATTAAAGAACACTCAAAAAATAGGTTTGAAAAAGTTTAAAGCTTACATTTGGTGCCCATATGTGGCTTGGGAATAAAGGGTAACAACTTCTAATGCTATAAAGGAAACTGCACGTTTTTGAGATATAAACCTATTGCTTCAGAGTGTCACAAAAGTGGGACCCTGTGATACAGGGTCCTTTCCTGCCTTGTACCCAGTGGTTATCAAAGGGGAGAAAGGAAATAATGAAAATGGAACAAAAAAATATAACAATGGGAATAAATGATTTTAAAGATCAAGTGCTTGATGAAGGGCATTATGCTGACTTATGAAAACAAACTTGATCTGAAGATATAATAATTTTGCTGCAGCCTTAATAGCTTGGGACATGATTGAGGAACCTGGTAAAACAACCACCCCACAGCTAAGGTAATTCAAGGCCCTGGTAAAGCCTCCACAGAATTCTTTTTTATTAATTTACTCAGATTACATGTCAGTTGTGTACCTCTCTCTTGTATCCTCCGATTCCTCCCTCCCCCTAAAATGGACCTCCTCCCCGACTATATGGTCAAAGGCCATCAATTCTCATCTTGGTAGCCTACTCATCTCTTGTCTGAGTGCCACCAAGCCTCCACACCAAGGGGAATTGGTCAAATATAAGGCTCCGGAGTTCATGTCAGAGTCAGTCTCTGCTCTCCACACAACTGTGGAGAATGCCCTATCCTTGGCTAGATCTGAGAAAGGGTTCAATGTTTACTGAATGTATTGTCCTTGGCTGATACAGTAGCCAGAGGAGACACCCCTGGGTCCAGATCAGCCCATCATGATGTTCTTCTTCTAGGTTTCTAGGAATTTCTAGATCCTTCTATTCTCCCATTCTCTCATACTTCTCTCAATCTGGTGCTTCTACGAAAACTGAGAATAAGGCAGCCTCAAGACCCAGCTAGCTATTACACTCCTTGCAATATACCCAGAAGATGTTCCACCGAACAACAAGGACATATGCTTAATCATGTTCATAGCAGTCTTATTCATAATAGTGAGAACATGGAAACAACGTAAATCTCCCTCAGTAAAAGAATGGATAAAGAAACTGTGGTACATTTACACTATGGAATGCTACTCAGCTATTATAAACAAGGAAATCCCAAAATTTGCGAACAAATGGATGTAACTAGAATTCCTTTACTTTCTTTGTTACTTAGATCAGTGCTTATAATAGTAATTGACTTAAAAGATTGATTTTTTTTCACAATACACTTTCATTAGCAGGATGGGGAAAGGTTTATTTTCTCAGAACCTACTCTGACCAATACCAGTAAAGAAATGCCATTGGAAGGTACTTGCACAGGAAAAGTTAAATAGTCTAACTTCATATCAATACTTTGTGCTTCAACTGTTAGAAATAATTCAAAGGCAATTTCCTCATCTATTTATTTTCCATTACATGGATGATATTTTGTGTGCTAATTTTTATGCATGTACTTTAGAGAAAATAATTAAGGAAAGGCAAAGAATTCTACTACACTAGGAGTTATAGATTGCTCCAGAGGAAAAAATAAAAAGTGGAGATTCAATTATCTATTTGGGCTATAAAATAACTCAACAAAAAATTTTACCACAAAAGGTATAGATCCATAGAGACCAGTTGCAAACCCTTAATGATCTTCAAATTTTAATGGGAGATATTAACTGGCTGAGGCCTACAATTGGATTAACTAATTTTGCATTAAGTAATTTGTTTCAAACATTACAAGGAGATTTGGATTTAAACAGTTCAAGATGTCAAATATCTGATTTAGAAAAAGAGTTAATTATTGTAGAATAAAGACTACAAGATGCATATGTGGATAGAATTGATTCTAAACTTGATTGCTTTTTGGTTATTTTTGCCTTCAAATCACTCTCCTACTTGGTTCCTTATGCCAAGGGAAGATAATATTATGGAATTGATTTTCTTAGCATATAAACAAAGTGAAAATTGAAGACATATATAGAAAAACATCTGCATTAATTATAAAAGGTAGAATAAGACAGCATCATTACCTGGCTTACATTATGGTACCTCTTAATAATGCTGAGATTGTGTCATTGTGGGTAATCAATGAAGATTTTCAAAGAGGTTGCAATAATTACTTTGGAGAAATTAATAAAAATATCAAAGGAAATGTAACTCACATCCAAAAAACTAATTGGATTCTTCCACGTATTGTAAAGAGAACACCAAATTCAGAGGCATGAATATTCTATATAGATGGAAATAGTGTGGGAATGACAGATTTTACTTGAGATAAAATAAGAAAAGTGATCAAACAACATTATTCCTCAGCTCAAAAATCAGAATTGTTTGCAACCCTAAATTTCCTAAAATTTTTAATATACTTACTGACACTCAATATGCAGAAAAAGTTGTTTTGCATATAAAAACTGCCTCACTTACTCCTGATAACTCATAATTGAGACTATCACAAGTAGAAACTACTGATTATATATTACTCATGTTCAATCTCTAATAGGAAATGTGTTAGAAGCTCAAATTTTCTGAAAAGTACCATGTTAACAGTAAAGATTTAGAGAAAAGATTCTCTATCACTTGGCAAAAAGCCAAAGACTTAATTTTAAAATGTCCTAGAGGTTCTTTGTATAACCAAATCCCAATGACTGCTGGAAGTAACCCTTGAGGTACCAAAGGAAATAAAATCTGGCAGGTGGATGTGGTTTGATTGATTTGGAGAATTTGGAAAACAAAGATATGTACATTATACTACTGATACATACTCTGGTATTTCAATGGCCAACTCCTTACATTCTGAAAAGACCAATTGAGTAAATACCATTTATTGGAAATAATGGAAATTATGGGGATATTTGCACATACTAATACTGATAATGCTTCTGCACATTTCAATAAGATGAGGAATTTTTTGTATATTACAATTTAAAACACAATCCTGGTATATTACATAATACTACAGGACAAACAGTTGTAGGAAAACCTATTCATATATTGAAAGATATGCATAAATATGGAAAAATGGGGCTAAAGATCCCCGGGGATAGATTAAATAATGCTTTGGTGACTCTCAGTTTTCTTAATGTATGAAAAAAGAACAGCCACTCTGAGAGAAATTGGGTTATAGAAAAAACTGAGAACAAGGACAGCCAATGTACTATAAGAATCTGTTGATAATAGAATGGTAGCATGCAATAGTTTTGATATGGAGACATGGAATGTAAAAATGTTATAAACAAAACTTTAAAAATTTTTATCTGTCAAGGGAAGACCTCCTACTATGTGAAACATGATTGTCTTTACACAACAAGGGAATCTTATGGGCTACCTATCCTCATGACATGACATTCTGTCACTCAGCATCCATACTACAGCTCAAACAAACTTATAAATTTCATGCCTTGTATATGCTCAAAAATAAGACAGAAATTTGTTTTTAGCTGGTTTCTGCATTTTACACATTTTCTCTATATACCTGTAGAAATGTACCTATTAAAATACTTTTAAAAGGTTGGTTTAATTTCAGAGCAAAGGACCAGATAATCATGAAGGCAAAGCAAATATCCCAGGTGGTTTAACCTCTGAGACTGCTTCAACTGCTGTTTCAACAAGAATTTGTATCTATATCAACTTCAAAAGGGCTAGCAAAAAGGATTGATCCCACAGAGACTGGGCAAAAAAGTTATAGTTAGATTTTACAGCTCTTAGCCAGTATCCTAATTTTCTAAGTGTCCCCAAAGGATGGTTTTACTCCAAAAACCAAGAGTAATTTTATGAACAAGATGGCTCCATTCCAAATAGGTGAGGTGGGTGTTTTTGATGAGTTACCAATGTTTGTTGTTGTCTTGGGGGTATGGGTATACATCAGTAAATGCCAGCTTTGGGTATTTCATTCTTTCTCCACTCCATCCTTATTTCTTTGTTATTTTTCTATTCTATGTAGTATTTGGGGAAAGGAGGGGATGTGGGAATGATAAAGAGGGGAAATAGCCTTAAATATTTTCATTGGTATTGTATATTGATAAAAATTTAAGATTATTTAGTTCAACTTTTGTGTAACGTATTAAACATATTCAACTCATTCAACTCATTTCAAAATTTGATATAAAATTATAATCTTCTGAAAGCTATTGCAAATGCTCAGGATAGTTGGAGATGCAAGTTAGTAGTTAATAGATACCAGTTTAGTTTCAGTAAGAAAAAGACTTTATTTAGTGTCTTATACATATTTTCAAGGTTACGCAGATAGTGTACACCTAAAATGAAGCAGTTTTACTTAAATATACTGAGATAGATAGATACAAAGATAGATCAGTAAACAGATATACATGACAGACAGACAGGTGATGATAGATAGATACATAGATAGATAGATAGATAGATAGATAGATAGATAGACAGACATATAGATATACATGTAGACAGTTATTTTTATGCACTATAGTAAATAGATAAATGGTCCTCAAACACTTCAGAGATCTACAGAATATCTCACTTAATAATATTGCCTTTCTGACAGACTCATATGCTCCTGACAGCATCTCCTATCTACTTGAATAAAGAGAAACTAATGCAGCAAAATAGCCATTGCACAAAAAAGTATTCTTATCTCTACTGGTGACAGCAGGCTGACTGTCCAGACTGTGAACAAGCATAACACTGGGAATTTTAGTGTCCAATTTTGCAGAGACTAGGTGGGCCAGTCTTTCAAAATTCTTGTTTCACAGAAAAGTCTGCCAGGTATCCTGGGCTGATAGGCTATAGCCTGGATGCCCTAAAATTACAGAAAATATTTTGGTGACTCTTCAGACAGCCAACTGTCTCTGTCATATCTATACTTTTGGCAGCTGCTTGCCTGCACCTTCTACATGTCAGATAATAGTTCCTTCTTAAATCTCTGAAGGGGTTGAAAACTAGATAGCCATAATATTTATATAATTAAGCTTTAATTGTTTAAGAACTAAAAACATGTTTTTAGGTTGGTACACATAAGGTAGGATAAGAAAGTAATTTAGAAAATTTTTGGATACTAAGATAGGACTCACTAGGATACTATAGATAGTAGAATACTTTCTATAACATTGTCAAATGAAAATGTGCTGGACCTTATAACTAACTTTTCCCTGGTAATTCTCATAATTATTATTTTACTTTTTTTAAAGGGGGATATGTAGTGAATGTAAACATGATTTTTTAAATCCCAAGTATGGAATATGCAATAGATTAGTGTGAGCTTGTGCAGTCTTTGTCCACTGTAAACAGATTTGTGAGGGAACACATGATGCTTGTCAACTAGAAGAGGAACTTTCACTTGCAAGAGCATGCCCTTTTCCAACTGATAAACATCCTATTATTGACTCTGAGAGGATATGTCAGATACATGAACTCAAAATGAGAAGCTTTGTTTTTTGGTCTTGTTTGGCATTTCATCGTTACTCTTAAAGATGCTCTTAAGGAGAAAGCCTCCAGAGAACACTTCAAGGTTCTGAGTTCTGGATGCTGTTCTAGGTTCCAGGTGCTGTAGTTGCAGTCACCTTTGTTGAGTTGCTGGTTTACTGTTTAACATGTCTGCTGAAATCCTAATTACAATTGCTTCAAGGAACTGAATCTGAAGAGGTCTACTTCTTTTTTTTTCTACTAACCTCTTTTCTCTCCTATCTTGAGTAGGAAGGGAGGTATAAGCATTAAAGAACCCCCCACAATGTAGGCTTGAAAAAGTTCAAAATGTCACAGCTTACATGACACTCTCAAAAAATTTCACACCCTAAAGAATGGGAAAACTTTTTCACTAATCCTTTATCAGTCACAGGGCTAATAATCAATATATATAAAGATATCAACAAACCAAACACCAAATTAAAATAATTAGATAGGACTCCTATTTACACAAGGAGAACACCAACTTACCCACAAAAACTTTGATCCAAAAAAATTACACCTCCTACAAGATTTACAGGGATAAAGATAGAGCAGATACGGAGGCAATAACCAATCAGTTTCTGGCCCAACCTGAGACCCATCCCATGGGAGAAAGCCAACCCTTGAAACTCCCATACTGTTATGCTTGCAAATGGGAGTCTAGCATAACTGTCTTCTGAGAGACTCCATTCAGCAGAGGATTGAAACAGATGTTGAGACTCACTGATAAAGATGGGGCACAGCTCAGGGAGCATTGGGGAAGTGTTGGGGGAAGAGTAAAAGTAGCCAGAGTGGACAGGAGCTTCACAAGCAGACCAACAAAGCAAATTAACTTTCACCTAGGGTGGGGGGTGGGGGAATTGTGGAGACTAGTGCACCAATCTAGAATTATGCATGAACTGGATCTAGGCCCTCTACACAAATATACCTGATGGGCAACTTCATCTTCTGTGAGCCCCCTAGTAAGGAAAGTGGGGTCTGTTTCTGATATGGAGTCTGTTACATGCATTTTTGTTGTTGTTGTTTGGTATTTGTTTATTTTTTACCATCTTCCCCTGAAGGAACTGCCTTCCCAGGGCAACATGGAAGTGAGTGTGCTCAGTTTTGGTGCTACTTGAAGTGCTGGGGGAACATGATTGGGATGTAAGTGAACAACTAAAAATTAATTTTAAAAAATGAGGTATAGATCTAAACAGAATTCTCAACAGAGGAATCTCTAATGGCAGGGAAGCACTTAAAGAAATGTTTAACATCCTTAGTAATCAGGAAAATGCAAATCAAAATGACTTTGAGACTTTATCTTATACTCATCGGAATGGCTAAGACCAAAAACTCAAGGGATTGCATGTATTGGTGAGGATATGGAGCCAGGGGATCACGCCTCTGTTGCTGGCCAGTGTGCAAACTTGTACAACCATTTTGGAAACCGCTATGGTGATTTTTGTCTTGTAGGAAGCACAAATTGTGGGTCAACGGTTTTGTGGATAGATTGTTGTTCCAATCCATCCATTGGAAGTCTTTTCTTTTTACAAGAAAGAGATGAAGAGAAAGCAGAAATTGAGGGAAAAAACAGTAAGACTTGGCCATGCTTGAGACTCATGCCATGACAGAGACTCTACTTTTTTCACTATAAAAGATATTCAGCTATACTTGCAGAGAGAAGCCTGGCATAAATATCTTTTTGGAAGCTTTACCAAGCAAGTAATAAGAATAGATGCAGAGACCCACAGCCAAACATTAGGAGAATCATGTGAAAGAGTGAAGAAAACTCGAAATGAGCCAGAGAGGACAAGGATACCACATGAAATCCTAGAGAATCAACCTTAATAGGACAATATGGTCTGTCAGAGATTGAACCATCACACTGAGAGCATGCAAGAGAAGGATCTAAGCCCTCTGCATATATTCCATAGTTGTGTAACATGATCTTCATGTGGGATTCCTGCAATTTGGAGCAAGGGCTCTATCTGACTCTGTTTCCTGCCTTCGGATCCATTTTCTTTATCTGGGATGCCATGCCTAGCAACAATAGAAGATGCACCATGTCCTACTACAACTTGATATGCCTAGGTGTGTTTCTATCCATGGAATGCCTCTCATTTTTGGTAGAGAAAGATGACAGAAGGATGGATATAAAGAGAGATGAGAAGGAGGGACTAGGACAACAGGAGGGATGGGAAGTTCAAATCAAGAGTAAATTAATTAATAAATAAAATTAAAAAAGAAAATAGCCCACAATTCAAATAACTTCAATGAAAACTGAATGCATTGTTATGCCAAATAGTTATAAAAAGATAAAAAAAAAACTTAATTACTATGGTATATAAAGGTGAATATGACAATTTTATGTAAGACATGAATGCCTATTTTATAGACGTATTTTTATATGTAGTTCACTGAGCTATCATTCAGACTGTAGTAAGTAAGTGAAAATGAGATGATTTATTTGTAGATACAGTGACTGCATAAAGACTGGAAGAAATAGAGATTCTTCAGGTTCATGGTTCTAGATAATTGTTTTGAAAGATTTTTATAAAGAATCTGTAAACTATGTTTTTTTGTTTAATAAATAAGATAATTATAAGAAGATAAGATAATAAAAGAAAGACCAAGAGGGGAAGAGTGAGAAGAGAAGAGGATAGAAAGAGGAGATAGAGAGAGTAAAGTGAGGGTCATAAATAGAGTTTGTTCTTCCACATAGTTCTGGGCAGGGTCACACCCCCATGGCAGGAAAGCCATGACATCACAGGTATGCAGAATGAAACAGAATCCTAGTATTTCCTAGAAATAAAAACTAAGGAATGTTGGATTGTTTTTATATAAGGTAAGTTAACTTACCTTATATAAGGTAAGTTAAAATATATAAATGTAGGTAGGGAGAAGGGAGAGAGAGAGAAAAAAAAATAGCAACAAAATGCCCAGATTATATAGCGAAGGCAAAGGAAAAGTTCTGCCCTGAAATTTCAAGTAGAGGGTAGGGTACATCAGCTATGTTCTGCAGCAGATTGGGACCAAGAACTGCTGGGAGAATCTGGAGCTGTTTGTCTCAATAAGGGGTAAAGTAATCATCTTTACTACATGCTGCTGAAACTTGGCAGTGACAAGGGGTTAAAAGGCTGAAATGTTGGCCAGGTTGTAGGAGAACAGACTATTGATTTGCTATTGATTTGTTGTCCAGGATCTGAGAACATCCACTGCTCTGAAGGGCTAAGAGGAACAATGCTGGTCCAGCTGGCAGCATCTATTAGGTTGGACAGAAGCACTTGTGAGTATAGGTGCTTTGACAATGTCTGCGATGTAGCAGCTCTGCCAGGATACTGGAATATATATGGGTCAGAAGACAAAATTAGTAGGTTAGGGGGAAAGTTTCCATTAGGTATATTTTTGAAATTCTTGGGGGAGCAAAGACAAAAGGCTTGAAAATAAGGAAAGAGACAATGTTGACAATGGTTGAAAGCTTTGGGAGAGGAAAGAAAAGGTTTGTACATGGGAAACTTCCTTTAATTTTACACTAAAAAAGGCTTGTACATGGGAGAGCAAAGAAAAAGTTTGTATATGGGGCCTTCCTTCCATTTTACCTAATTGCTGGCAATAATTAAAAGGCTTTAGTTTGGGAGCATACACCAGAGAGTAAAATGGAGACAGAGATAGAGAGATAGCGAGGAAGACTAAGAATAAGAATATTAGAAGGAGAGCATGAGAAAGGTTTTTCCTTTTATATATCCCTTGACAGTGCCACACCCCCATGACATGTAAGCAATGGCATCCCAGGTAGGATCACATCACAGCAGAATACTAACATTATGTAGGTGCTGTATTACAATTGAAATGGTCTGCTTTCTCGAAAACTGGATAAACAGAAGTACTCTGGTAATGAGGGATTTATTTATATGAGCATTTTACAATATGATATTTTGGGTTCGTAAACAGATAATTACTTCTGTGTGAAAAGAATTAGAAGAAAGCAGATAGAAGACAAGGTTAGAACTTCATAGTATGTGGGCAAGAAGATTGAAGAATATTGAGAAATGGAGGCAAAAAAAAAAAAAGAGTATTTGAGCATGTTATACTTTGCTTTCTGTTGCTATGATGAACACCATGATCAGAAGCAATTTAGGAGAAAGGAAGGAATTATTGCAGCTTTTGCTTTAAGGTTATAATCCAACACTGAGTGAAATCAATCCAAGAAGTCAAGCAGGAACTGTAGCAGAAACCAAGTAGGAACACTGTCTACGCCTCGCACGTTGCTTTATCCTCAGCTAGCTTTCACATCGAGCCCAGGCTCACCTGCCTCGTCATGGTGCTATGCACAGTGGGCTGGCCCTCCTATATCAAACATCAATCAGGGCAATATTTCCCAGAAATGCTACATGCTAGTCTGATAGAGACAATTATTAAGTTAAGGGCTCCCCTTCCAAAGTGACTCTAAATTGTTTCAATTTAACAATACAATCTAACCAGGATAGAAAAGAACTATAAAATAAATTAAATATTATTTGTGTTCTTGATTATAAAATGTGACAGGCAGTGAATTGAGAGTTATTTCATAATTTTGGGAGTGAACAGAGTAGCAAAGTGTTGTCAGTACTTGGTTTATAATCTCTGGGACCTCTTTATATTTTAAATATATTGATCCCATTAAAATGGTCAACTTCATTTTCACTTTCTAGAAGACTCCTTCAAGCTGAGGAATACTTATCAATGTTCATCATAGACTACCATATTATGTAGGGATTTAAATTCATTTTGGTATGGCACTCCTTCAACGATCGACTGATGGGCACAACTCTTTAACCTCCAAGGAAACAATCAAAAGTCATGCCCTGTGTGGATTTGAGAATATTACTGAAAGATGTTTTTAGGTGTAGACAGATGTTTTAAGTTGACAATGACAAAATGTGATAGAGACTGATTTACGTTCAGAATTTTAGACGTACCAAGATAGAAACGATGTTTTCTTCAACGCTGTCAAATACAAACAGCCAAAACACTAAGAATGTAAAAATTATATAATTCCTGATCACCTCATGTTTATTCTTGCTGCAGGTAGTTTATATATATATATATATATATATATATATATATATATATATATATATAAAATATAAATAATATAAATAAATATATAAATATTTTTATAAAATATATTTTTATATAATTTTATATAATTTTATATAAAATTATAAATATTTATAAATATTATAAATATAAATAAAAATAAATAAATATAAATTAAAAATATAAATAAAATATTCCTGAGTGAGGAAAACTGACATGAGATATCAGATTATCCTTGCTACTCCACCTTTCTAGTCAGCCTAATTCCCCTCCATTTACTAGGTTTTTCTCACACAATGGTTAGTGTTTCCTTAAAGCTGTTGATAACAAACGTTTATTTACACTGTTAGCTTAAATGTCCTCATAGAAAATTCAAATCTTGTGTTTTCTTTCCATTTTACTTACAGTGTAAAGGAAATGAAAAAAAAGTCTTCCTTGATTTCTGAATATATAATTCATAAAAGTCAATTTGAAGTTTTATATTATGTAGATATTGAAGAATCAAATAACTTATTTCTAAATATATATTATTGCTTACCATATATCACAATATACTGATCTTTTTACTCAATTCCATCAACATTTAGATTAACTATTCTTCATATTAAAAAATATGAGATTGGAGTCTGCAAAACCATGAGCAAATCCTTTTTTAAGATGTAGAGGGTTGAGATATTAATATTTGATTCTCATTTAACTATGATCTGTGTTTCTTTTTACACTTCACATAGAATTTTCATTCATTTAATTGTCTCTCATCCTCATTAAATGAATGTTAATTTCATGATAAATAACTTTTAAGCTCTGTGTTATTTATATTTCAACAATCGTTATTTCATTATATTTTTGTGTAGATATTTATAGTATGTGATATCTAAAATGCACATACTTCTATCATTTCATAAAAATTATGTGTTTCATATTTTTGTAGGCTTTTAATAGATCTAAGATCACTATGCACGTTACTAAAATCAAAAAGCATGATTAAGGAAATTTTAAGCATTCATGCTCCAGACAACAATAAAAACATTAAATCAAGTATATGAGAAATCATAATTCAGAACAGAAATTAATGCAATAGAAACAAAGAAAAAATGATTAAGGATGAGTGAGTCTAAGGATTAATTCTTTAAAGGGATAAAAATGATTGATATATCTTTTCCCCAACTAATTGAAAGAAAGAAAGAGAGGATTCAAAATAGCATAATTGAAAGTTTGTAGGAAAATTTACAAGAGACACAAAAGAAGTTTGCACTATTTTAAGGAAATACTAGAAAAATCTGTATTCAGATAAGTGATAAAATCTTTAAAAATACAAATATATATACATATATATTTATTTATTTAAGACACCAAAAGTAAACTAGGAAGAGATCAACAGCATAAACAGGATTGTATAAAAATAGCAATACTGAAACATTAATCAAATGCCTTGGGACTATGATAACTTCAGGCCCAGATGATTAACAGCAGAATTCTCCTAGGAAGGAACATTCAAGATGTTAAAGGCTATATGTGGCTAACGTATAACCAATGTCATCTTAAATGGAAAAAAAAAGGTTATGCAATATCATTAAAATTAGGAATGCAACCTTTCTTTTCACTACTCCTACCTTTTTTCAATATACTGCTGGAAGTATTAGCTAGTGCAATATGATAAAGTAGGAACTAAAGAACTATAAATATTAAAAGAAGTCAAAATCCTTATATATACAAATGTTATGACATTATACATGATATCTCATGATTTTTTTTTTTTTTTTTTTTTTTTTTTTTTTTTTTTTTTTTTTTTTTTGGTTTTTCAAGACAGGATTTCTCTGTGTAGCCTTGGCTGTCCTGGACCCGCTTTGTAGACCAGGCTGGCCTCGAACTCACAGTGATCCGCCTGCCTCTGCCTCCTGAGTGCTGGGATTATAGGCGTGTGCCACCACGCCCGGCCGATATCTCATGAAATTTTCACAAGAAAACTAAAACTGATCAATGATTTTAGCTGAGCTGCACTACAGAAATACAGTCAATTACAAAGCTCCATTTACATTCTCTATATCAAAACAAAAACCATAAGTGACTAATGAACTCACTCCATTAAAAAAAAATCCTTTTAAAAATATAGCAACTGGAGCAGTAAAAAAAAAAAACTATATATATATATATAGCAACTAATCAAATCAAATAATTGGAAGAATTTTATGGTGAAATTTTTATATTTCTTAAAATATATGAAAATATTTCTTAAAATATATGAAAGTATTGATAATCTGAAAATAAATACTTTAACAAAAGTAACTCATAGATTTAATGCCATTCTAATCAAAATGCTGAGAACACTCGTCACAGAAATAGAAAAAATTATACTAAACTTCATATGAAGCCACCTAAATTTCTCAGGTAGACAATGTAAGACTGAAAAGAGGGAAGAATGCTGAAGGGATAAACATTCCATATCTCTGGATTCAATATATGAGTATAATGATAAAAACAGAATGATACTGGCACATGTACATCAGTGGAAGAAAACATATATGACACTGTGTACTATGTCCATTACTCATGGCTAAATGCCGAGATGAGAACCATAATGGAAGTGATACTTCCCTAAACCAGTATGATTTCTAACTTCACTCTCTTTCTCTCTCTCTCTCTCTCTTGTGTGTGTGTGTGTGATACAACAGATCAGAATGTAGAGCATAGCTGATTTGTTATACAAATCCATGATTGCGCCGGGCGTGGTGGCACACGCCTGTAATCCCAGCACTCGGGAGGCAGAGGCAAGCGGATCACTGTGAGTTCAAGGCCAGCCTGGTCTACAAAGCAGGTCCAGGACAGCCAAGGCTACACAGAGAAACCCTGTCTCGAAAAAACCAAAACAAACAAACAAATCGATGATTGCTACATCTGCAACGGCATCTCTACACTTGAGGCTACTGTAACACTGAAGATAAAAATGAAACTCTATAAGAGCCAGAGGACTAAGACATCTGTTGAGAGATTGACTCTTCTAATATAAAAAGGCAACAATTGGACAGGAATATAAATAATATAGCTGAGAGTGAGGAAAGTTCCAACCAACATCTGGCCCAACCCTAAACTCACTCCATTGGAGAGAACTGAACTTTGACACTATTAATGATATTCTGCTTTGCTTGCAGACAGGAATTAAGCAGAGTTGTCTTCTGAGTGGATTCACCCAGCAGCATCTAGAAGCAGTTTCTGAGACAGGCAAACATTGGGTGAGACATAGAGAGCCTTGTCGAAAGTGGAGGGAAGGTGAAAAGGAACTGGAAGTTACAGGACCTTCACAAAAAGAACAACAGAGCCAATTAACCAGGACTCTGACTGGATTTCTGAGACTGAAGCACCAAACAATGACTTTGCATGGACTTGATATAGGCCTTGTACAAAGATGCAACTTATGGGCAGCTCTGTCTTCATGTGGGTCCCATAGTCAGGGGAACAGGGACTTTCTCTGACATGGACTCTGTTGTCAGCATTTCAATTACTTCTCTCTGGATGACTGCTTCTCTAGGCCACAGGGCAAGAGGACATGCTTAGCTCTGATACAACTTGATAAGCTGTCATGGATGGGAAGGGGGGTGCACTCTCCTTATCTGAGGAATAAGGGAGGAGAATGGGCAGAAGGATGGAGAGTGGGACTGGCAGGTGAGGAGGGATGTAATTATGCCAGGATGTAAAGTGAATAATCAAACAAGCAAACAAATTAATTAATTGATTAATAATAAAAATAATGATGTAGATATGAGGAGAGGAGTGGGGGATTCAATATAATTAAAAGGATATTGTAAAATTTTTTGAAATAATTAATAAAATGTATTGTTATTAAAAACTAAAATACTAAGAAAAAGTAATCACCCAGTTAATGTCATATCAGTTTTGCAAAAAAATGTTGCTGAGTATATATCTAAATTTCTTATATGAACTACTTTAGACCTCATAGAATGTACAGTTAAAAGCTATGTTCCTTTTACTGATAGAACATTAAGTATCTAATAGTTAGTATGATCATTATTGTCTGTGTTTTGTCTACTAAATTCCAAGATTTTAAAATTATATTATTTAAAAATTGATTGTATGCTAGTCATTTTTGTCAACTTGAAACAAACTACATTTACCTGAGAAGAAACATGGCTGGAGAATTTCTTCCATCAAAATGGCCTCTGTGACATATTATTGAATAATGATAGATGTGTGTGGGATAAGCCCACTGTGATGCCATAAATAGTTGTCTTGGGTTGTATAAAACAAGAAGTGAGTAAGCCACTAAGCAGAGTTCCTACACTCCATGCTGGGTGACTTAATTTATCTTCTAGGATTTTTTTCTTAAAATTCATATTCTGGATTTCCTCTATGAATTTTTTCAGGAGATCCTGCTCTGGCTTTCCTCAATAAAGACTATAGGTTTTAAATTTGTAACATCTCTTCCTGTTGGAAGTTGTTTTGTTCCATGTTTTATTACAACAACAGAAGTCTAACTATAAAAGATTCCATACAAAATATAAAACTAAATATATCAAAGAAAACCTACTTATTTTGAATCAAATTTAAATCTTGAATTGCAGGAATGTGAATCTAAATTTTCTTTACAAAATCTTGCCCCAGTTTTCAAGGGTTTGGATTCTTTTACATGGCCTTTGTATATGATTTTAAACCCTACACATAATGGAACCAGTGATGCACATAAAGTGTGACACAAAGTTACTCATTTAATTTTCTTTCTAAAGATTCCATCTCTGGGTTATGGTCCTGATTTATTTTTCCATAGCATGTAGAATACCATCTCATGCCAAAGAGACTAGAGTGTAGCTGTGAAGGAGCAAAGTCAGCAACAGCTTGATCTCTCTAGTTTCTTTCTAATTTGTTCACTTTACATCACAATTGTAGCCATTCCATCATTGGTTCTATATCCCATTCTGTATCACTTATACCCTCTCCCTCCCTCTCCTCTTCCTCTGAAAACGGAGCCTTCCTTCACTAAAATCTGACCTCAGCCAATCAATTCTCATCTGGACTGCCTGTATCCTCTTCCTTTGTAACCTATCACAGCTGTCACACCAGGAGGAAGTGATCAACATGTGAGGTAAAAAGTCCATGTCAGAAGTAGTCAACTCCATATATTATGGGACCCACAAATATACTGTGCTGCTTACTATGACATCTGAGCATATGATATAGGTCCACACCTTGCATAATCCTTGGTTGGTGCATCATTCTCTGTAGCATCCCCCTCTTCTGCCTAGATTTGTTGGCTTCGTTGCTCTCCTTGTGGAGTACCTTATACCTCCAAGTCACTCTATTCCCCAACTCTTCCATAAGACTCCCTGTGCTCCACACCAGAGTCTGGCTGTGTGACTCAGCTTCTGCTTGGATCTCCTGCTGGGGGGAGATTTTATGGTAAATTCATTTCCTGTTCTTTCTATTCAAGTGTGTCTAATCTATTCTATTTAACTTTCTGATCGAGAATTAAAGGTTTCCCTAGGGTCCTTCTAGTTATTTAATTTTTTTTATGTCTGTGTATTGTAATAAGGTTTTCCTGTATTATTTGGCTATTATCTTCTTATAAGTGAGTATATACTATGTGTGTCTTTTTGCCCAGAGTTAGCTCACTCAAGATGATCTTTTCTAGTTCCACCCACTTGCCAGAACATGGCAAAATTTCCTTGTTTTTAATGAGTAGTCTTCCATTATGTAATTGTACCACAGTTTCTGTATCCTTTGTGGGACATCTAGGTTGATTCCAGATCTGGCTATTATGAATAAAGCTGCTAAGAAGATAGTTGAGTAAATGTCATTATTGTATGGGTGGAGCATCTTTGGGGTATATGCGTAGGATTGGTCTGGCTGTGTCTTGCGTTTACTCCTCTCTAGTTTCAATGAGCATAGTGGCAGTTGGCCTGGGCAATAGGGTTCAGCCCTCATTTGTCCTAGCATCAGCCTGGATTGTTAGATGATATCCATGGGGACTTTCTCCCTCTCCTCAACCATTCCCCACCCCCATCTCTCTCCAGTGCCTTCTTGCCAGGAGGCAACAACTGAAACAATTGCAGCCAAGTATCACTGCTGAAAATCTGACCTGGCTACAAATCATGGCCAGATAACATCCCATAACCTCCTTTGTTAGTTGTCATCATTAAGACCATACTCATTGATTCTAGGAAGTTTCTACTAGGTTTCCAGCTCCTATGCTTCCCCGCTTCAGGCTTTTCTTTCTTTGTGGCTGCCCCAAGCTCTGCCTCATCATTCCCTGTCACTTTCCTCATCTGTCCCTAGTCTACCTGCAAAATTTATTCTAGTTCCACTTCCCAGGTAGGCCCATGCATTCCATGTAGAGCCCTTCTCTTTAGGGTCTGAGGATTGTATCTTGAGGCAGTTCCCTGGAAAGTTCAGGAGACCCAGACACACCATTCTTATCATACACACAAAAGCCACACCACCCATTTTCTCACAAGGACACTTGCTCAGCTCTACTTATTGTGGTTTTATTTATAATATTCCCAAACTGGAAAGGACCTAGATATCCCTGAATATTACAATGGGTAAAGAAAATGTACATTTACAAAACAGAGTATTACTCAGCTTTTTTAAAAAAAATTGACATCATGAAATTTGTAGATAAGTAGATACAACTAGAAAAATAAGACACTGAATGAGATAACTCAGACCCAGAATGGAATATATACTATGTATTTACTTATACATAGTCATTACCTGTTAAATTTCTTCTTATAAGAAGGATTTATTTCCAAAAATTATGATCTTCATATTTATGTTCACTGTAATGAGTTTAAGTTTTGCTATTTCTTGTTTTTGCTTTATATCACTTTTACTTTAATGGTGATAGGAGAAAGTTTTCAATTAAAAATTATTACTACACAGTGCTATGATAGACATGCAGTCTGAATTATAACTGTTTTTCTAGCATATAAATGTTCTGATACCAGAGTAAGCTCACTCAGGTCAATGAAACTATAATAGCCACAATGTTCAAGAAGTGTATCAAAACCTAATGTTTAAGCCCTTTAAGATTCAATTGCAATTATAATATTTATCTCTTTACTCTTCTCTGTGCTGATTGTCACTTTAAACACTCTAATTTTACTAACATAAGCAAAAAAGCATTTGTAATATAAATACAGTATGTGGATAGTTCTTGGTAAACTCAATTTCTTCATTGCTTAAGAAATCATTAAACGTTCACTTTCCTACTCTCTAGGATATATTTATTTCATAAATTTGAAGTTTACTCCTTTGATAAAATTCATATAAAGTCATTTAAAAGCCCAAGTATTAATACTACTATACTTTTATATTTGGTGATTTAATATAAATGATTGTTTAACATTTTGTGGTCATCAAATACACATATATCATCTCACTCCACATCTATGTCATCTCACTCAACTGTACCACTTCTATTTTTTGTGGTTGCTGCCTTTGGGTTTAGGAATATAAAGGGCTACCTCTATTGCCATTTCTCTTTATTTTTACTTTGATAAAGTATATAAATTTAATTTGTTGAGATATGAACATAATCTATTCTTATGAGACGATAATGTGCTGTCTACACTTAAAAGGATGTTTAAATTTGGGATACTGATTTCTGTCTAAAATATCCGATACTTCAATAACTGAGCTATAGTTAGGAAACTGAAATGAAAGAAGCAATTTAAAGTGAAGTTAGCATTTTGGAATTTAGTAGTCTCCTTAGAAATGGTTTATGTAGATGACTGTCCTGCTACCTCTTCAATACTATTATCCATTAAAAAATATGTCAGTAAAGTTGTCAAAAATCAATATTTTCAGGGTGGTAGAAGTTAACATAGACTTCAATATGTTTGAACTCATTACTAAAGTAAAACTATCAAACCTCAGTAATAATACCATGTGTAGTGGATATAAACATGTTTTTGTTTTGACCCTACGTATGAGAGGTGAAGCCGATTGATTTGAGGGTGTGACATGTTTGTCCACTGCAAACAGACATGATTGTCCACTAGAAGTGCAACAACCTCTTCTCAGGACAGGGACTTTGCCAACTCATGAGCATCCTCATACAGACTCTTAGTGGATATGTGTGTGTGTGTGTGTGTGTGTGTGTGTGTGAGAGAGAGAGAGAGAGAGAGAGAGAGAGAGAGAGAGAGAGAGAGAG
>OU015747.1:70620672-70638877 GCA_907169655.1 Acomys percivali
TGTGTGTGTGTGTGTGTGTGTGTGTGTGTGTGTGTGTGTGTGTGTGTATGTGTGTGTGTGTGTATGTGTGTATGTGTGTGTGTGTATGTGTGTATGTGTATGTGTGTGTGTGTGTGTGTGTGTGTGTGTGTGTGTGTGTGTGTAGGTGTGTCTGTCACCAATAAATTGACTCCATCTGTCTTCTGTTACGGTTTCTCAACTTTAATTTTATATTTTATTTTGTTTTGGAGATTATAATCTGATTACAATATTTCTCCTACATATTTTCTTTCCTCTCTCTGAATCTGCTCACATGATGTTCTCTGCTCTCCTTCAAATTTATGGCAATTTTTTAGTCCTATTAGTCCATGCTGAGGTCATCCCCTAGATACCAGGAAGTTAGCAATGTACTTGATTTTCACACTGTGTTCTTCAGTCCATTCCCAATTCCACCTGATAATTCCTGCTTCCAGCCCAAACGGCCTGCAGTGCACTCACAGCATCTACTCATTTTCCCATCTGAAAATTTATCCTAGTACCCCTTAGAGACCTTTTTTTCCCATAATATCTCTTTGTTAGTGCATTATAGCTTGACTGGTATTTGTTTAAGAACTAATATCCACTTATAAGTACAAACATACCATATTTCTTCTTCTGGTCTGGACTGCATCAATACAGATGAACCAGAGGCTGGATAGAACCAAATCCAACTTGCAAAAAAGTAATCAATGTAATGATTCTCAATAATATTCTGCTATGTTTATGTATTGGTTTTTCTCCAGTCATCACTAGCAAGGCTATCTCTGGCAGCAAATGAAAGTCATTGTTTTCTGACATTCTTCAGAGGGAGAGAGAGAGAGGGGGGGGGGGAGGGAGGGAGGAAGAGAGAGGTGGAGTCAAGTCTAAATTAGAGGTGTACTTGGAGATTGGATATTCAAAAGAAGAAGGGGTGGAAAATTAGGAATTGAGGGAATGGAGGAGATCAGGAGAACATGAGCCACTAATTCAATTAAACAGGACTCACAAGAGCTCAAAGATACAGAAGTGGCAAGCACAAGGCTGGCATGATCTGTACATGTACTTTGTGTATATGTTATGGTAGTTAGCATAATGTTTTTAGAGAGTCCTAATAATGTGATTTAGGTGGGTCTGATTCTTTTGCCTGCTCTTAGTACTCTCTTTCACTTATTAGGTTGAATTGGCATATTGTATCTGGTTTTGTCCTGGTTGATTGTCACTCTTTGAAAGCTTGTTCTTTTCTTAATGGCTTCAAAATAGTATTGTATATTTTTCATCACTACTTGCTTGGATCAGGAATCAGTAATTTGAATGTCTGCTGCCTTTTTCTAGACTCCTGCTCTGAAATCAAACCCTGGTTCTCCATCACTGTCACTTGTGATCATCATGATAAGAACAGTGAATAGAATCCAAAGTTGAAAAAGCAAAAGTTTGAATGGATCATCACCAACATGGGGGTAAGGAGAGGGAACAGGAGACTGAGGATTAGGTGGGCAAGTACATGCAATCAGCTGACAGTTCTCAAGAGTCACTAAAGTTCCCAGGCTTGCCAATGCACTTCAGTGTCAGGAGGGAGATGGTGGAGTTGACTCTGAATTGAATTTAGGATATAAAACTTTAAGGGCATTCCATGTAAAAAACATTTATCATACTATTAAACTATATAAACATTAGCATTTTCCAGAATGTCCAAATTTAGAACAGGTAGCACAGTATCTATTTCTACATTATCTTACTTACACTTTCACTGATACAAAATTAAAATTTAATTATATTTATATATCATTATAGAAATTTTGCCTATTGTTATTATTGCCTCATTAAGCATCTAACATAATAAAAGTAAAACTTCAAAAAGTCCATTAATCCTTTCAAGAAAGTTTATAGGCCAAATTAGAAATAAAAATAAAATATTTATAAACTAATTTTTGTCAATAAACCACAAACATTGTCATAGATCACTAGTTGGTATTACCCCAATTCTGATATTTAGTAACACTTACTCATGGTTATTAAGCAGTGTGAATTAATCAAATTAAAGAGAACAATCTTTAATTGATATATACATGAAAGAGCTCAATTGTATGTGATTGTTTTAGAGGTTCAATAAGCCCTGAAAAATTAAATTCTTGGCATCTACAATTAAATTAAAACTCATTGGAAAATAAATAAAAAAGACAAGACATGTTATAAATTATAAATATTATTATTGGTAAACTATATTATTAATAAACATTTATTTTGATATTAAACACATTAGAGTTTAATTTTACTGATATGAAATTATGTAATACCTTATAACTCATCATTATATTAAAACTTAATGTGTATTTGAAATTTATAGAAAAATTCATATAACATATACAGATAATTTTTTTATTTTTAAGATAGAACACAACACAGGTAAAGTACTTGAAACTAAGTGAGTAAAGGAAAATGCATTGTGCAAAATGTATGCTACCATAAAAAAATTTAATTTAGAGAAGAAAGAAATATCTGGAATGCTCACATGAACTAGTAATTCTGAATGAATTATACAATGGAAATTATATTAGTCTGAGGAACATTCATCTCCTCTCCTGTTGTTTCAGCACTCTTCACAATACTCTAGAAAATGAAACACCATTTGTTCTGTTGAACTGATGAAAGCCAACTAAGGAATTGTTGTTCATATACACAGTAGATTACTATCAGTTCTTTAAAAAAACGAATTTTATCATTTCTAACAGTTCAATAGAACTGGACATCATTAAATGAAGTTTAGTCAGGCACAGAATGAACTTTTGTTGTCTCACACTTTATGATCTAAACGATTTGTTTCCATTGAAGTTGAACTTGGAATGGTAGCTTCCAAGTCTTGGCTAGGAAAGACTGACAGAAGCAATGCACAAATGTTTATTCATGAATAAATAGTCATAGTTAATATGAGGTTTGGTGTTTGATATCTGCTGCTAAGACTATGACAAATCTAAAGATTTGGAAGAAAGCAATTCCTTCATTTACTATATATCAATTTAAAAATGATTGTAGAATTAAATTTGTTTTTATTAAAGCCTCAAATATTCACATTTTGTGTACATTTAAAATCAATAAATTTCAAAATAGAGCTCTGAATAAAATTAAATGTTTTTCATTTTATTTTATTTGGATTTAATGGAGGATTTTCTTACCTCTGGTGCAGCCCATGGTTGAATAATTTATTCATGTATTTGGCTTGTTAGGTGATGCTAGTTTCTTTTATATTTTCTTGTGTATTTCATTTCTGGTCTCAGAACTGTATGCTATCTTTGGTTAAATACCAACCAAGTCTGTAGTTAGGTTCTGTATTTCACTACCTGCCCAGATTCATTTCAATGCTCTGAAGAGCCTCATGCTTCTATAAAAAGCATCATGTCTGTGAAAGAAATATTTTGTCAATAGTCTAGATCTCACCTCTCTTTTAGGTAGAAAATTTACATTTCACCTCTTTGCCTAAGTCTTTCTAGTCTAACATTACACTTTTTTACTCTTAAATATTTATTAGAGACATATGAAAACCTTAAATTACCCAGATGTGTTTTACATTGGCAATAATTTTATGTTTAACAGAGAGTTGCTTGGTTAACTTAAAACACGTGATTAACAACAACAGCAGAATCTCCTAAAGGCTGAATTGTTGCTACTGTTATATATAGGTATGCACCACCAAGTTTTGTTTATGAAAAAACATTAGAAAATTTCAAAGAACAACTAAGGAGCAAGGTAGACAACACGATTATCTTAATATGCAATTTGGTTTTTCTGTTTTTTTCCAAAATTATTATTTTCAATTAGTTCAGTTTTTCTTGACTATAGCATTTTCCTTCTTCACTTCCCCTTCCCACCCTCAACCCTTGTACCCTCTCCCTCCTTCTCCTAGTTGTCAGAAGTGGTATAGTTCCTCCACTAATAACTGACCTCAGCCTATCAAGTCTCATTTGGACTGCCTGAATCCTCTTCCTCTGTGGCTTCTTAAGACCATCTTCCCTAAGACTTCCTGTGCTCTACCTTGAAATTTGGCTGTGTGTCTCAGCATCTGCCTGGATCTCCTGCTGGATGGTGTCTTTCAGATGACCCAAGGATAGGCTCTCTCCTTGTTCCTTTTCTTCAAGTGCTTCCAATGTCTATTCTATTTTCCCTTCTGAATGAGAATTAAGCATTCTCCCTATAGTCATCCTTTTTATATACTTTCTTTAGGTCTGTGCACTGTAGTGTGGTTATCCTGCATTATGTGGCCAAGATCATCTTATAATTGAGAATATGCCATGTGTTTCTTTCTGGGCCTGGATTACCTCACCTAGGATGATTATTTTTAGTTCCATCCATTTGACTGCAAATTTCAAATTACCTTGTTTTTAATAGCTGAGTAGTATTCCATTCTCTATATACCACAGTTTCTTTATCCATTCTTTAATTGAGGGACATTTAGGTTGTTTCCTGATTCTGTCAATTATGTCTAAAGCTTCTATGATCATAGATGAGCAAATATTCTTGTTATATGGTGGAGCATCTTTCAGGTATATGTCCCAGAATTGCAGTGGCTGGCTCTTGAGGTAGAACGATTTCCAAATTTCAGAGAAGGTGCCAGACTGATTTTGAACATGACTGTATAAGATTGCATTCCCACCAGCAATGGATGAGTGATCCCTTTGTCTGACATCCTGGCCAGCATGTGCTGTCACTTGAGTTTTTGAACTTAGGCATTCTGATACATGTAGGATTAAATTTCAGAAACATTTTTATTTGCCTTTATCTGATTACTGCGGTGTTGCACATTACTTGAAGTTTTTCTTGGCTATCTGGTATTCCTTTGTCGAGAATTCAGTTTAGTTCTGTATCTTATTTTTGAATTGGATTATTTGGTTTGGAGGTGTTTAATTTCTTGAGTATGTATATATATATTTAGCCCTTGGTCAGATGTAGTTTGGTTAAGATATTTTCCTAGTCTGTGGGCTGTCATTTTGTTTTTTGACAGCATCCTTTGCCATAAAGAAGCTTTTCAGTTTCATGAATTCACAATGACTAATTGTTGATCTTAGAGACTGAGTTATTAGTGTTCTGTTGAGGAAATTATCTCCTGTTACAATGAGCTCAAGGCTCTTCACCACTTTTTTCATCTAAGAGATTTAGTGTGTCTGGTTTAATGCTGAGATCCTTATTTCTCTTGCGCTTTAGTATTGTAATAAATAAAATTCTATTGGAAATTTTTACATTTGACATCCAGTCAGACTGGCACCATTTGTTGAAAATGCTATCTTTTTTTCCCATTGTATGGATTTTACTTTGTTAAAAATCAAGTGTCCATGGGTGTGTGGGTTAGCATTTTGATGGGAATTGCATTGAATATATTGATTGCCTTTGGTAAAATGACCACTTTTACTATGTTAATCCTACTGATTCATGAGCATGGGAGATCTTTACATCTTCTGATATCTTCTTCAATTTCTTTCTTCAGAAACATGAATATTTTTACATGCAGGTCTTTCACTTGCTTGGTTAGCATTACACCAAGATACTTTATATTAGTTGTGGCTAATGTAAAGGTTTTGTTTCACTAGTTTCTTTCTCAGTCTTTTTGTCTTCTGTATAAAGGAAAGTTACCAATATTATTGAATTGATATTGTTTCCAGCCACTTTGCTGGAGGTGCTTATCAGATCACTTCCATATACTGTCAATTCATCTACAAAAAGTGATATTTTGATTTCTTTCTTTCCAAATCATATCCACTTGATCTCCTTTCATTATCTTAATGCACTAGCTAGGACTTTAAGTACTATATTGAAGATATAACTAGATAGTAGACAGTTTTGTACTGTCCCTGATTTTAGTGGAACTGATGAAAGTTTCTCTACATCTAGTTCAATGTTGGTTTTAGGCTTGCTATATATTGCCTTTACTATTTTTAGATGTGTGCCTTGTATCTTCGATCTCCCAAGACTTTTAACATAAATGGTAGTTGGATTTTATCAAGTGATTTTCAGCATCTAATGAGATGATCATCTCTGTTTTTTTTCTGTCTGATTATGTGATGAATTGCATTGGTGGATTTCCATATAACAAACCAACCCTTAATGCATGGTATGACGTCTAGTCTACTTGTTCCTAGTGAATGATATTTATATTCTGTTCTTGGATTTGGTTTACAAGTACTTTATTGAGTATTTTTCCACTAATGTTTAATATGGGAAATTGGTCTGAAATTCTTGTTCTCTGTTGGGTCTATGTGTGGTTAAGGAAACAAGGTGACTGTGGCATCAAAGAGTGAATTTGATAATAATCCGTCTTTTTCTGTTTTGTGGAATCATTTGAAGAAAAAAGGTGTTAGTACTTCTTTGAAGGTCAGATAGAATTCTGCCCTGAATCCATCAGGCCCTGGGCTTTACTTTGTTGAGAGACTCTTGATGATAACTTCTATTTCCTTAGGAGATGTAGCATTATTTAATTTCTCTTGATTCAATCTTGATAGTTGGTAGCTATCAAAGAAATTTTCCATTTCATTTAGATTTTCAAATTTTGTGGCTTAAAAACAGAAGGAACAATACCAAAATCATTCTAGGAGGACACAGTCACCTTGATACATAGACCATAAAAAGGCCCAAGAAAAAAAGAGAATTTCTAATCAATTTCAATTTTCATTTCCTATTTTGTTGACCCAAGTACTCTATATATGTTATTTAGGTAGTTTGTCTAATGTTGGGTCCTGGCCCGCTGGAAAAATCAAATGAGGCTTCACCTGAAAGAAGGAGTGGAAAATGAAAGTAGGATACGGAGACACTAGAAATAATGAATCCAATCAGGAAATTTCTGATCAAGATTCACTTTATTTCCAACTATCAGGAACATATATAGAGCAAGGTCAATAGGATCTATTCTAATCTCACTCACCCTAGCCCCTAGGCAAGAATACAATAGCCTAAATTGCTCCCTGTAGAACTTCCTAGTTCTCTGAGTAGTTCCCTGTAAGAACTTCCTAGATCCTCTGGGTGGTTTCAAGTTTAGATTTCCCTACTGCTTTCAGAGGCAAGTAGTCCAAGGATAGCCTGGAACACAAGACCTCATGGGGCAAAAGTCAGCAACCTGAAGGTCACAGCATACAGCCTAAGCACAGGATTTCTGACATGGCAGAATTTGGCATGGCTTCTTCCCACATATGCCCCTTCTAAAAATAAAATTATGGAGAGCCTATCTTAGTACACTGAATAGTCACTTATTTTTGCCCATCATTGGCATATGAATTCCATCATTCATAGCCTATCTTAGGACCAATAAGGCTCAGACTCACTGTTGCCCATCTCTGGATTGCCTCCATATTAACACATGAAGAAGAGCAGTGTCTCTCAGCTCTATGTTATGTGTTTGTGATAGTATCAGCTGCAATTGTTGAGACATGAGCTGTGTTAGAAAGGATGGAAGGCACAGGCTATAATCTTGAGGCCTGCCATCCCCACCAAGGCTAATCCATGCTGCAGATTTCTGTTAATTCTAAGGAGACTATATTGAATGAATCTAGCTGCATGCTACTCACAAGGAGTCTAGAGAAGTCTAGCATGAAATTGTAACTTGCTCAGTCATCTCCAATCACTAACTGCTTAGTTAAGGCATAAACAATATTAGTAAAGCAATGGCAAAACAATAGTAGATATGAGAATAAAACAGAATTATAACAGAGATTTTATCACTCAACAGCATACCACAATCCCTTTTCAGTTCTCCACAGTCCTACAGCTGAAACTAACCAAAACCATTAGTGTGGAAAAGTACTTATAAAGCTTAAAATCTGGGTTTCCAGAAGGAAAATATTCCAGAGGTGTCCCTGCAAAGTACCGACTCCAAAGTTCAGACAGGTCCATAAGGAGGATGCCTCATAGGTACTGGAACACTTGAGTCCTCCTTTCCTCCTCAAATGAGAAACTGTAAAACCTAAACTTCTGACCCCAGAGGCTTCTCCCAGTTCTTGGAAATGCTAACCTCAAAAGTTCCACCCTAATTCTCAGAATAGTTACATACAAATTTACAGATATCAGATGTTGTCATAAGGAGTTCCCCCAGGCCAGATGTCCTAAAATC
Source organism: Acomys percivali (assembly GCA_907169655.1). Taxonomy (NCBI): domain Eukaryota; kingdom Metazoa; phylum Chordata; class Mammalia; order Rodentia; family Muridae; genus Acomys; species Acomys percivali. Next base: position 70,628,756 of record OU015747.1, read on the forward strand.
CATATGGATTCCAGTGATAAGGAACCCCACCTGCTCTGTGGTTTTTGCTTTAAAACTAGCCTGTAACAGCTACTCGGGATCCTTTGCCTCCTGAGTGCTGAGGGACACTGACACATCAACAATTGGGACTTCTGGTGTGTCAGTAATATATTTTACCTATACCTCTCAGCTGGTGTGACTTGAGTGGTTTCTCGTGGTGATCCTCTTCCTGAATTGGACTCCCAGGGTCCAATATTTTGGGCCAGGGTCCAACACAAACACCAGGAAATCAGGCAGTGAGTGTTATCCCAAGAAGCAGGTTGAAGAAGAGAATGATCAGGAATAAGTATCCAATAAACCTTCACTTCCAACTTCAGGATCATCATCAAACTCATGCATGTCAGCATCCACATGATGCACAAGCCTCTCGGGTAGCCAGCGTGCAGTGTCATGTTCCTGTGAGAAAACACAAACTGAGCCTTGGCCCTATATTAATACAAGGTCAGGTGCATTCTATTTTCCAGTTAAGGGATCCTTCCATTTTACTCTAGCGAAGGATGACTGAGAACTTTTGTGCCACAATCAATTGGCTGCAGAATTTCCTTTGGCATCAAGCAGTAAAAAGTTTCAAATAAAGAGAACATGACTCAAAGCATTTTTAGGTGACTGGGGATAACGTTCCCCCTTCTTTATTTTTTGTAAATAGGTTTTTATGGTAGAATGAGCTTGTTCCACCATACCTTGTCCTTGAGGATTATAAGGAGTACCTGTAATATGCTTTATGGAAAAAGAGTAACAAAATTTTTGAAAAGCTTTGTTGACACACCCGGATCCATTATCTGTCTTGATAGCCTTAGGCACACCAATGTCGGAAAATTCAGATACACAGTGAGCAATCATATTTTTTGTGGCTTCTCCAGATTGGAGAGAAGAAATTAAATATCCAGAATATGTGTCTATAGAAACATGAACATATTTTAACTTACTAAATTCAGGTATATGAGTAACATCCATTTTCCAAAGTTGGTTAGGGACCAGTCCTCAGGGATTAACTCCCAGATGTGGTACAGAAAGAAACTGAGGACCTGTAGAGCATGCTTGCACAATGGCTCGAGCTTGCTCTTTAGTAATCCTATATTGAAGTCTTAGACTTCGGATACTAACGTGAGGTAAACCATGAGCTTTTTGAGCCTTTCCTACATTTGTAAGGCATGTCAAATTTTTGGTAGCTACATCAGCTAATGCATTACCTGCAAATGGCCCTTCTCCATTTAACAAGTTAACATTCCATTGAGGATTTCCTGCTTGAGCATTAAGCTCTGCAGTCTTTTTTTTTTTTTTTTTTTTCAGAATCCATGAATTCTCCTTTCCATAACAAACACTCTCCTCCATCTAAACACGCTTTGCTTAATGTATCCCAGTCAGCAGTGGCAAGGTTGGCATTCACTAATGAAACAACCAGTGCTATGGTAAATGGAGCAGTGAGTCCATACAGCGAACAAGCAGTCTTTAATTCTTTGATTTGTTTCCATTCTAAAGGGGCATAATGTTTGATTCGACAGCCCTGAAAGTCTAGCGCTCGCACAACCAGAGAAGTGAGCTCACTGCTCATTTCTTGTCCTGTGTTTCTAACTCTTGGCATTCCACTCTCTAATGAGGACATTCTTTGAGGGCTTTTTATTAGACTGGAAGCCTTCTACCTCTGTCCGCAATGGCTTTTCTCAACATCATCATCAATCCTTATTCTTTCTAATTTTCTCTCTAATTGTTTCCATCTCTTAGCTAAGCTAACTTCTTCCTCCAGGGCCTGAACCTGTCCCTGAAGTTTTTCAATGGGATCCTGTTGCTCTGGGGGTGCTGTAGACAGGGGATGCCAGTCATGCTCTTTAGAGCAAGCAGTTTCCCTTTCTCTATCGTCCTTATCACTATTCCTGGATTCTCTTATATCTCCTTCCAAGACATCATCAGCTTGTGATAATAAGTCTCTCATTTTGTCCCTCTCATGTCTGGGATCAAGAACGTCCCTGATCAAAACCCAAAGGGAAAAAAACATGGCAGGTATCTCTTCAGATCCAGCAGTAACATCGTGACCCTGCAATCTTTTACCAACTTTATCCCTAGTTTTTAAGTTAACCACTTCTTCCTCAAGAAACCATGAACATACTTCACTGACAAAATCTAAAGATTCACCCAACTGTCCCTTATTTATCCTTATTCCTCACATTTGAAACTTATTTTCCAGTGTCTCTCTGAACAAATCTTTACTACTGCTCTGTCCCATATTTGCGTTGCTTACCCTGCCATTTCTCTGCGAAGCTGACGACTTCATGGCAAACTGTCCACTTGTCTTTCACTCTTCTTTCCACGCAACGTCCCTCACTTAGCCCCTTGTTTTCAGGTCCCTGTTTGGGAGACAAATGTTGGGTCCTAGCCCACTGGGAAAATCAAATGAGGCTTTACCTGAAAGAAGGAGTGGAGATTGAAAGTAGGATACGGAGACACGAGAAATAATGAATTCAGTCAGGAAATTTCTGATCAAGATTCACTTTATTTCCAACTATCAGGAACATATATAGAGCAAGGTCAATAGGATCTATTCTAATCTCACTCACCCTAGCCCCTGGGCAAGAATACAATAGTCTAAATTGCTCCCTGTAGAACTTCCTAGTTCTCTGAGTAGTTCCCTGTAAGAACTTCCTAGATCCTCTGGGTAGTTTCAAGTTTAGACTTCCCTACTTCTTTCAGAGGCAAGTAGTCCAAGGATAGCCTGGAACACAGGACCTCGCAAGGCAAAGGTTAGCAACCTGAAGGTCACAGCATACAGCCTAAGCACAGAATTTCTGACATGGCAGAATTTGGCATGGTTTCTTCCCACAGTCTAAGTGCTTTTCTATCTTATTGATTTTCTCAAAGAAGCGGCTCTTATTTTCATTGATTTTTTGAATTGGTCTCTTTGTTTTTAATTTATTGGTTTTAAACATTTATTTGATGATTTCCAGCTATCTACTCCTCTTGGGTGTACCTGCTTATTTTTGTTCTAGAGCTTTCATGTGTCCTGTTAAGTTGCTAGTATGGGATCTCCTCAATTTTTCTATGAAGGCAGTTAGTGCTAAGAAGTTTCCTCTTAGCTCTGCTTTAATCATGTCCCAAATGTTCTGGTAAGTTGTGGAATCATTTTCATAGAGTTCTAGAAAATCTTTAATTTCTTTTTATTTGACCCTGACACAAAAGTCATTGAGGAGGGAGCTGTTCAATTTCCATGATTTTATAGGCTTTCTGTTATTTCTGTTCTTGTTGAGTTACAGTTTTAATCTATGGTGATCTGATAAGATTCTATGGGTTATTTTGATCTTCGTGCATCTGTTAAGGTTTTTTATGGGACAGAGCATATGGTCAATTTTGCAGAAGGTTATGTGAGGTGCTGAGAAGAAGGTATATTCTATTTGTGTTAAATGTTCTGTAGATATCTGTTAAGTACACTTGATTCATGACATGTATTAGTTTCAATATTTTTCCATTTACTCTATGTCTTTATGATCTATCTATTGGTATGAGTTGTGTGTATAAGTCTCCCTCTATTAATGTTTGAGGTTCAAAATGAGATTTACGCTTTAATAATGCTTCTTTGATGATTATAGTTGCTTCTGCATTTGACACACAGATATTCAGGACTGAAACACCTTCTTCATATATCTTTCCATTAATGAGCATAAAGTGTCCTTCCCCATCTCTTTTGATTAGTTTTGGTTGAAAGTAAATTTTATCAGATACTAGCAGGGCTATTCCAGCTTGCTTCTTGGGTCCATTTGTTTGGAATACTTTTTTCCAGGTGTTATCTGAGGTAATATCTATCTTTATGCTGATGAATGTTTTTTGTATGATGCATAAAACTGGGTCATATTTTTTTTGCATTGATTCTATTAGCCCATGTCTTCTTATTGTGGAGTTGTGTCTTTTGATTTTGAGAGATACTAATTATCAGTGGTAGTAGTTCCTGCTATTATTGTTGTTGTTGTTGTTGTTGTTGTTTTGGTGGAGGATGTGTATGTGTGTTTCCTTTCTTTTGTTTTGGGGGATTAGGGGTTATTTATTTCTTGTCTTTTCTTTGGTGTAGTGAGCCTCCTTGGGTTGGAGTTTTCCATCTAGTACCTTCTGTAAGGATTTACTTGTGGCTCTGTACTGATTACATGTGGTTTTTTTCAGGGAATATCTTGTTTTCTCTATCTATGGTGATTGAAATTTTTGCTGGGTATAATAGTCTAGGTTGGCATCTGTGTCTTCTTAATATCTTCATGACATCTATCCAGGCCATTCTTGTGGTGCCTGTGCCACCGCGGTACTGAGTTGGGGGCGAAGGACTGCGAATTTAACTCATGCACACACAAACAAGCACACACACACACAATAACACAGCGGGTCCTTCGTGCTAAGAGAGAAGCAGCCGCAGCAGCAGCCGTGGCAGCAGTTTATTATTCTTCTTCCTTCAGAGTTCCAAAGAGCCTTATAGGCAGCAAAACAGGAATCCTCCTCCCAGGGGAATTCCCTCAAGAGATGATTGCACACAGGAGGAAACGTCTCGAGGAAGTGAGGGGTATGTTCTCAGAGCAGTAAACATGACTAGCTAACCAAGATAAACACAGACATGGAAGCTGCTAGAAACAATACATGAAACAGCAAGACAGGCAGGTCGCTCAGTCGGGCCTGGTTCCTACACAGTCTTGCTTTGATAGTCTCTGTTGAGAACTCTGGGATAATTCTTACAGGTTTGTCTTTTTAAGTGATTTGGCCTTATCTCTTGAAGGTTTTACTATTCTTTCTTTGTTCTGTACATTTAATGTTTTGATTATTATGTGACTGGAGGATTTTTTTTTTCTGGTACAATCTCTACATGCTTCTTGTATGTTTATGGGCATTTCTTTCTTTATATGGATGAAGTTTACTTCTATGATTTTGTTGAAAATATTGTATGGGCCATGCAGCGTAGAGTCTTTTTATTCTTCTTAAGTTTCATCTCTTTATAGTATCCCATATTTATTCTATGCTTTGTGTTAGAACATTGTGAATTTTAACATTATTTTATTTACTGATGTATTGATAAATTCAAGGGTATCTTCTACTGTTGGAGTAGCTTGTGTGTGAGATAACTGTTCTTGTACCTAGGTTTTCAAACTCCAAGATTGTTTCAGATTGTGTTTTCTTTGTTTCTTCTAATTCCCTCTTTAGGTGTTGAATAATTGAATTAATTTCTTTCATTTCTTTCTCCCTTTTGATAATTCTTTATATATTTTATTCAATTATTTCATCTGTTTAAATGCATTTTCCTGTATTTCTTTGAATGATTTATGTTTGTCATTCAAGGCTTCTATAGTTTTCGTGACCTCAGATTTATACTCTTCTTCTTGTGTTTCATGGTGTTCATATCTCCAGGGCTTGCTGTGGTAGGATCACTGGTTTCTTATGGTGTCATATGGCTGAGAATTGTTGCCTGTCTTCTTGTCCTGGCCTCTAGACATCTGGCTGACTCTACTGTTAGCAGGGCTAGAGATTCCTCCAATATTGTTTTTGTTTTTGTTTTTTCCACATGGATCAGGCAGGTTGGGAGCAATCAGAAAAAGCACCAATGTGAGAATTATTTGCTAGAGCTTCCCTGAGGACTTCTCAGGATGGTGGACATAGGGTATTGGAGACTGTACCCAGATCACTTTTACTGGTTCCAAGTTTATATCCTAGTTGAGTCATGCAGATGAGGAACAGGCTGAAATAGCTTCAAACTGCAAGTTGCTTGGGTGTTTTCAGGCCTCTTTGGTATCATGGATAATGTATGGTGTTATTGAAGCTGTAATCACCTTTCTTGGTTCACTTTTTGTGATCCAGATGGGCCAGGCCATTAATCAGCAGAGAAGTGGTGAGAGATCCAAGCCCATCGCTGCTGGTCTGTTATCTAATGTTGTTCATGGCCTGAGTCCAGCTCAGCTCTGCCTGTTTGCTCTCTGTTTCCCAGATGGGCCAGTCCAATAAGCACTGGGTGGGTAGAAAGAGATCCAAGCTCAAAGCTGTTCACTCTGTTATTCCACAGACCTCTTAGTGATATCACCCGTTATGGGATATAGAGTGTGGCCCACACCTGACTCAAGATTGCTTGTTCACTGCATCACAGATGGTCCAGGCCTGTAAGCACTGTGCTGGCAGAGAGAGATCCAAGCCCAAAGCTGTTGAGTTGTTCCACAGGCATCTTCAGGATATCATGAAATACGTGTTCTCTCCTGTGCCTCACTCAGCTTTCACAACCATGTTTCGCTGTGCTCACCTCTGTTCCGCTGTTCACTTGAGTATTCAGAGGGGTGTATGGTGCTGGATGCTTATGACTCCAGAACCCAGAGAATGTTTGCCATGATGGGGGGTTGGAACTGGTTCTGATCTTTCCCCATCTCCTTCACTTCAGTCAGCTTTGAAGGCTCAGATCCTCTGCTCCTTAAACATGGAACTGGGCACCACCATCTTGGAATCTTAATATGTAATTTTTAATCACTGTAGCTAAGCTTTTGTTCATTGGGGTAAAATACCTACTTTGAGTTATTTGTACATTCAGTGGGGGGAAATACATTTTGCAGTGTTATAATTTGTCATGTTCCATTTCTTCAATTGGAAAACTATTTCCAAATCACCTGAAGCTTAGGGAAAATGAACCCTTTCCCCTACATCATTCTGTAGAATTACAAATTCATCTCAGCTCTCATGATCTCATCAATGAGGAGAAAGCTAGTGATGATCACAATATAGGAGTGAAGCAGCTGATTCTTCACACAGTAGTTAACCCACACACCCATTTATGTTGCCACCATTGTTTCATCTGTTTTCAGATCCACATTTACAATTTGAACAGATTCTGAAAGTTTATAATGAACTTTAAGTTTAAGCAAGAGAAATTACAATGACCAGAAGTCAAGGAAGGACCAGGGCCAAATAGTGATTTCTAGATCGTTCAGGGCTTTTGAATTCATGAACTCTCAAACATATGTGCTACCTACACAAATCAGCTAATCAACACACCAGTGTAGAATTGGGAGTGGCTTATATAATGTCATTGTCTCTAGCAAAGGAACTATTAACACTGGTGGCTGATGAGAATGGGAAATTCAGTTTTCTTAGAGGGTATGGCCTCTAACAAATCAGTGAGAACATACCCATGAGCATATGGGAGGCACAGATTAAAATATGTGGTTTACTTTTCTAAATAAAAAATTAAGTGCATGAAGTTTATGTGATGTGGGCTGGGAAGTGGCTTGAGAGGTGTTCTGGGTGAATATGATCAAACTATTTTATGCATGTACAAAATTCTCAAAGAATTAGAAGAAACATTTTTATATGAAATAAACAAGAAAGGAATGAAAAGAAGAAGGAAGAAAGGTAAAAAAAGAAAATAAAAAGAATAATTGGCCTATTTTATATAAACTGCTGTATGAAATCCAAGGCTTGCATGCACGCGCACGTGCGTGAGCACGTGCACACACACACACACACACACACACACACACACATACACACACACATACACTCATACTTGCAACAATAATATTTTCTCCCAGAAGATCTTAAATGTGTGCTTCTTTTTTCACATCTCTTAATTCTTTGGGTAGGTAATGAAGCACTAGAAAGTATACTATAAAAATAAAACTAAAAAAATAAAAACAAGCTTTTTTTTTTAACATATGGTTCCTTTCTATTTTCAAATTTAAAGTTTTTTTTTTCTACTCCTAAAACAAATTCAAGGAATATAGTTAATATGTTTCCACAGTTTTACCTTATTGTCACACCAAAAGTTCTTAATAAGTTCTTGGTATAATACATAATTTTGGAGTCAATTCATCACGGCCTATACTAATTTAATTATGCAAAGCAAATCTTTCAGCATGAGTAACAAGGAATATTCAATATTGTTTACTGCAATGTAAACCCAATTTTAGACTTTCTGCTCCTATTAATTTTTTTAGAGTTGGCTTGGCTATGCATCATATGAAATGCTGGATTTTAACTTCTGCATAGCCAGTTCACAGTCTGTTATATTCCTCCAGAACTGTCTATTCAAATTTTCATCTTAACTGTCATTCTCTGCTTCTATTTACTTGGGTGTTTTCCAAAATCTTGACTTTGTGTCTGGGTCTTTGAATATCATTCTTCCTCTTATGCTGATTTAGGTAATTTATTCATATCCTATTATTTTCGTAACAAAATTCTGTAACTCTATTCAATTGATGAGTCTCCAATATATTTTGATGTCCCACACAGTGAGACAATAAATAAGGAAGAAATAAAACTCCTTAAAGAAAGTAGAAATGCAAAATAAAGCAGAGACTAGGTAGCTAGCATTACCTAGAGATACATTCTTTGAAGGAAAACAAAACACCATGCTAGATATTTGAGAAAAATATCTACTAAGCTTATGTGGCTTGTGGAGAAGAGCAAGGCTACACATTTGCAGCAGGTTCATATCTTCTTGCTTGCACAGAAAGTTTTCAGGAAATGAGCAAATAAAACTTTCTATCAGATACTCAGCTAATAGGATGTGTACATAAGCCAGAACTTTTAAACCAAAAGTGTGAATAAAAATGGTACAAACAGCTAGAAAAGTAATAGTGGAAAAAAAATCAAATCTAAAATGTCATACAGTAAATAATTAATAAAACTATAAATTTTAGGTAAACTGATACAAAAATGCAACATTTTAAATATATAAAACTAAGGGAGTCCATATACCAATCTTTGAATAAAATCAGAAACACTCAGATGTGTCCCAATTTATTGCATCAATAATAGTGGTATTTTCTTCCTGAAGAATGTGAAATAAGTGATATTTTCTATTTCTATTCTCTGTAGAGAACTTTTTGATTCCAAGCCTAACGAGCTCAGAAGACCACTTGACATGAAATAAGAGGGTGTAATAAATAACCAGAAATACCTTTCAATATGAATCACTATAGCATACAGACTAATCCCATGCTACTTACATATACTCGGATCAATGTGTAAATAAATTGGTACATGTTTATATTAACAAACCTGAACAGCTTAGAACAAGCCATCTCCAAATTGATTTAGAAAGCATTTCTTAAAAGAGTGATTATTTTTGCATATGATTATACCAGTATAATTATAAATGCATATATGCTCTGCTTGTACTCATTTCTTTTTATCAACTTCACAAATTATTCTGTACAGATATTTATAAACAGAAATGCATGGAAGCAAACTAACTTCTTGTACTATACATATTTGTACTCTGAACAAAACCAAAGGAACACAAAATGCAAAACAACTTATAAGCCACTTAGCATAATATTGGACATATAACCCTTCAAAATATTTCTTTTACTATTGGCACCAAAACATAGAACGTTAAATGTTGAATAGCACCTTTTGTGCCCTTAACAAAAATAAAAACTTATAAGTATAATGTTTATAAACTATAAACACTGATGTACAAGGTTGTTTCCTTGAAACTTATAGATTGAACATGTAAAGTACAAAGTAAAGGAATCATGTCAGGAGGTAAAACCCTTTCAGCGCAAACTGATGCACTGTCTGTCATGTTTAGAAAAATATCTAAAAACTTTTTAAAATAAAAATACATATTTACACATTATATGGCAGAGAAATTATGTGCTAAACAATGTCTAGCATATTAAAAGTTATGTACTTGGACAGAAAAACATTATTGCTACTTGATGTAAGCAGAGATACCAATCATGGTAATGTATCATAATACTTTATTATTCATTTTCTTATTCAGTTTTAATCAAAGAAATGTGCACAAAGTCCTAAATTTTCGAGAGGATGGCTTCCATGAAGAGGAGAAGTTTTGTGCGAAAACTCTTGAAAATGTAATCATCTATAAAATATTGTATTATATTATATTATATTATATTAGTGTTTTCAAGGTGACAACATATTTTATATTTTGTGTGTATATGTATGTGTAATGTAACTATATTTTGTTGTCAAACTATTGAAACTATATTGATGGACCCTAATTTTTGTAATGAACAAACCAGACCTTTGTTGAAAGATGAGAGATATGGCGAGTAAGGGAAGGAGCGAAAGAGAGAGAGAGAGAGAGAGAGAGAGAGAGAGAGAGAGAGAGAGAGA
>OU015747.1:70638887-70657089 GCA_907169655.1 Acomys percivali
ATTTATGAAGAAAATTTGAAAATCAATAATAAAATAATGGAGCAACAAATAAATTAATGGGTATAAACAAAATAAATGTTTCCAGAATGATTATGTCTTTTTAAAGAATCATAAAATAATTCAAGAAAGGTTGACAAGGACATAGAAAAATAGAAGTCTTTGTTTTCCAGTGCTTTAATAAGTTGGAACCATTAATTTAAACACATAAATATATTTTCATTGCTGGAATAGATAGCCTACAAGCTACTGAAAATTCACTTTTCTGCCTCTAGTCTCATTGTAGAAGCATGGGAATTGAATATGTACACCACTATGCCCAGCTTTTCAGTGACATATAGGAATCCAAACTCAAATCCTAGTGTTAAACAGAAAGGAGTTTAAACATATAATCAGGTTTTAATGCTCTATGCATATCATTTTTATGAAACCCTAAAGTGGATCAATTTTCAAAAACTAAGCCTACCATATTTTATTGAGTATGAAATGATTTTAAAATTTCGTTAGTTGTGAAGATGAAAATGGAAACAATAATAAAAACACAGACAGAAGAAAGACGGGAATAAACAAATTCAGAGAAGCATGCAAGTAATACAGACCTAAGCTTCTCTAACAGAACTCAAGAGATGGAAGAATGAGTCTCGGCAGTAGAAGAGTCTATGGTTTAACTTGAAAAAAAAAACATTTAAAAAATGCTAAATATGAAAAATTCCTGACACAAAACATCCAAGAAATAAAGAACACCATGAAAAGAAAAAAATCTGAGGATAATAGTAGTTGAGGAAATAGAAGATGCCCAGCACCAAGGACCTGAAAATATCTTCAACAAAATCATAGAAGAAAACATTCCCAATCTAAGGAAGGAGGTGCAAATAAACGTACAAGAGGCCTCTAGAACACCAAATAGAATAGACCAGAAAAGGAAATCCTCCCACCACATAATAATCAAGACACAAAACATACAGAATAAAGAAAAAATATTAAAAGCGGCAAGAGAAAAGGACCAATTAATATTTAATGGCAAACCTATCGGAATTACACCTGACTTCTCAACAGAGACCATAAAAGCCAGTGGGGCCTGTAAAGAGATCCTGCAAACCCTAAGAGACCATAAGTTCTAGGCAAGACTACTCTACCCAGCAGAACTCTCAATAAATATTGATGGAGAAAACAAGATTTTCCATGACAAAAACAAATTCAAACAAGTCCTAACCACTAATCAGTCCTTACAGAAGTTAATGGAAGGAAAACTCCAAACCAAAGTGACAAACTACAACCAAAACTATATGGGATTTAGATAACTATACTGTCTCAAAAACAACCACATAAGTACTCTACTCAACCAACATCAAAATCATGGGAAGTAACAGTCACTGATGACTAATATCTCTCAACATTAATGGTCTCAATTCTCCAAAAAAAAAAAAAAAAAAAAAAGACACAGACTAATCGAATGGATGCGTAAGCAAGACGCAACATTCTTCTGCATCCAAGAAACATATCTCAGCCACAAGGGTAGACATTACCTCAGGGTAAATGGCTGGGAAAAGTATTCCAAGCAAATGGACACAAGAAGCAAGCTGGTGCAACCATTTTAATATCTAATAAATTATATTTTTGACCAAAATTAATTAAAAGAGATGATGAAGGAAATTTTATACTCATCAAAGGTAAAGGCAAAGAAGATGACATCACAATTCTGAACATCTATGCCACCAATACAAGGGCACATTTGTAAAAGACCTATTAACAAAGCTCAAACCGCAAATCAATCCCCACACACAAATAGTGGGAGACTTCAACACCCGCTTTCACTGAAGGATAGGTCATTGAAACAAAAACTAAACCAAGATGTAACATCATTAACCAACGTCATGAATCAAATGATCTAACAGCTTTCTACAGAAATTTTCATCCAACCACAAGGGATTATACCTTCTTCTCAGCAACCCATGGAACCTGCTCCAAAATTGACCACATAATAGGTCACAAAGCAAGCCTCAACAAATTTATGATGCTTGAAATAATACCTTGTATCCTATCAGATCACCATGGACTGAGACTGGACTTCAACAACAACAGGAACAATAAAATACCTACACACATATGGAAACTAAACAACTTTCTACTTGATAACACGTGGCTCAGGGAAAAAATAAAGAAAGAAATAGAAAACTTCCTGCAATTCAATGAAAATGACGGAACAACATACCCAAATTTGTGGGATACATTGAAGGCAGTACTAAGAGGAAAATTCATAGAGCTAAGTGCCTTTACGAAGAAAGTGGAAACAGTCCACATAAGCAACTTAATGACACAGCTAGATGCCCTAGAAAAAAAGGAAGCAGAAACACCAAAGAGGAGTAGACTTCTGGAAATAATCAAACTCAAGGCTGAAATCAATAAATTAGAAACAAAGTGAACAATTCAAAGAATCTACAAAACCAGGAGCTGGTTTTGTGAGAAAATCAACAAGATAGAAAAACCATTAGCCAAACAAACTAAAAGGCAGAGAGACACTACCCAAATCAACAGAATCAGAAATGAAAAGGGAGACATAACAACAGACACTAAAGAAATACAAAGAATCATACGATCCTATTTTAAAAGCATATATGCCACAAAATTTGAAAATCTAAGGGAAATGGACAATTTTCTTCATCGATTCCACTTGCCAAAACTGAATCAAGACCAGATAAACCAATTAAACAGTTCTATCTCTCCTATAGAAATAGAAGCAATTATTGATAGTCTCCCAACCAAAAAAAGCCCAGGGCCAGATGGTTTCAGCGCAGAATTCTATCAGACCTTCAAAGAAGAGCTAATACCAATACTCTTCAAGCTACTCCGAAAGATAGAAATGATTGGAACTCTACCAAATTCATTCTATGAGGGCACAGTCACATCGGTACCTAAGCCCAACAAAGACCCAACAAAAAAGAGAACTTCAGACCAATTTCTCTTATGAACATTGACACAAAAATACTCAATAAATACTCGCAAAGTGAATACAACAACATATCAAAGATATCATTCACCATGACCAGATAGGCTTCATTCCTGGAATGCAGGGTTGGTTTAATGTTTAGAAATCCATCAATGTAATCCACCATATAAACAAACTGAAAGAAGAAACTACATCATCATCCCCTTAGATGCAGAAAAAGCATTTGAAAAAATCAACACCTTTTCATGTTTAAAGTTTTGGAGAGATCAGGAATACAAGGCACATATCTAAACATAATAAAGGCTATATACAGCAAGCCAATAGCCAACATCAAATTAAATGGAGAAGATATTCAACGAAATTCCTCTAAAATCAGGAACCAGACAAGGCTGACAACTTTCTTCATATCTCTTCAATATAGTTCTTGAAGTTCTATCCAGAGAAATAAGACAACAAAGGGAGATCAAGTGGATCCAAATAGGAAAGAAGGAAGTCAAACAATCCCTATTTGCTGATGATATGATAGTATACGTAACTGACCACCAAAATTCCACCAGAGAACTGTGACAGCTAATAAACACCTTCAGCAAATTAGCTGGATAAAAAACTAACTCAAGGGGGATTACCTCCCCTTGTATATGCTCATAGGGTATCAAGTCTCTTCTTGGTAACCTGCTGTCCTTCCTCTGAGTACCACCAGGTCTCCCCCTCCAGAGGACATGGTCAAATGTGAGGCACCAGAGTACGTGAGAAAGTCATACCCCACTTTCCACTCAAGTGTGGAAAATGTTCTGTCCATTGGCTAGATCTGAGTAGCGGTTTAAAATTTACCGCCTGTGTTGTCTTTGGCTGGTGTCTTAGTTTGAGCGGGACCCCTGGGCCCAAATCTGCCTAACATAATGTTCTACTTGTAGGTTTCTAGGACCCTCCGGATATTTCTACTTTGATATTCTCCCATGCTTCTCTCATCTAGAGTCCCAATAGGATGTCCTCCCCTCTGTCCCAGTCAGATGTAACAAGAATAAATAAATTTTTTAAAAAAAGGTAATGACAAGTATGTGAGAAAATTATCAAAGCCATTGAAAGGGTCATCCCAAAGGATTAAGAATAGCAATGTTAGAAACAATACAGGCAGTGAACTTTAAACCACTACCCAGATCTAGTCAGAACATTCTCCACAGTTGAGTGGAGAGTGGGATATGACTTTCTCACGTACTCTGGTGCCTCACATTTGACCATGTCCCCTGGAGGGAGAGACCTAGTGGCACTCAGAGGAAGGACAGGAGGTTACCAAGAAGAGACTTGATACCCTATGAGCATATACAGGGGGAGGTAATCCCCCTCAGGCACAGTCATAGGGGAGGAGAATAAGGGAAATATGGGAGGGAGGGAAGAATGGGAGGATACAAGGGATGGGATAACCATTGAGATGTAACAAGAATAAATTAATAAAATAAAAAAGAAACAATAATCAACAACTTAGATAAATTCAATGCTTTCTTGAAATGTACAGATTCTGAAACTCATAACTAGAGTAGACCTACATTTATTACTAAGCTACATATGTCACAAAATTCTACACACAGAAAAGAAGCAGCAAAAGTCTAATAAGTGAATACTAGCAATACTTATGGGGAAGCAGTACAAACACTATCTTCCACACACCTGAAGAGCACTGCCTGATTCATTGTATGGGTCCCAAATCATTCAAACAAAACCCTAGATGAAAATGTTACCCTGAGGCAAGCAAGATGGCTCAGCTGGTAAAGGAAATTGCTCTCAAGTCTTACAATCTAAGTTTGATTCCTAGGTCTGACATGATGGAAAGATAAAGCCAACTCCTATACATTGTCCTCTGACCTCCACGTGAGTGCCGTGGGATAGACTCTATCTCTCTCTGTGTCTCTCTCCTTCTCAGTAAAACTGTAAGTAAAAAGAAAAAAACCTAACTCAAAAAAGGCATTAGCCTTCCTATATACATATGACAAACATGCAGAGGAAGAAATTAAGAAAGTTACATCCTTCACAATAGCCACAAGCAATATAAAATATCTAGGAGTAACTGTAACGAAGCAAGTGAAGGATTTGTTTGAAAAAAATTTTGAATCTCTGAGGAAAGAGATTGAAAATGACATCAGAAGATGGAAGGATGTCCCTTGTTTGTGGGTCGGGAGAATTAACATAGTAAAAATAGCCATCTTACCAAAAGCAATTAACAGATTCAATGCAATCCCTGTAAAAATACCTACACAATATTTTAAAGACATTGAAAGATCAATTATCATCTTCATATGGAAAAACAACAACAGCAAAACCAACAAAATAGCAAAAATAACACTATGCAATAAAAGATCCGCTGGAGGAATCTCTGTTCCTGTCCTCAAGCTGTACTATAGAGCAACAGTAATTAAAATGGCATGGTACTGGCGCAGCAACAAGCTGGTGGATCAATGGAATCGAATCGAAGACCCAGAAATGAATCCACACACATATGGTCACTTGATTTTTGACAAATAAGCCAAAAATATTCAATGGAAAGGACAGCATCTTCAACAAATGGTCTTGGTGTAACTGGATGTCTACATGTAGAAAAATGCAATTGGACCCATATTTGTCACCATGTATAAAACTGAAGTCCAAGTGAATTAAAGACCTCAACATAAAACCAGAGACACTAAATCATTTAGAAAAAAAAGTGGGGAAGAACCTGGAACACATTGGCACAGGAGACAACTTCCTGAACAGAACAACAACAGCCCAGGCTTTAAGGTCAACAATTAATAAATGGGACTTCCTGAGGCTGAGAAGCTTCTGTAAGGCAGGATACACTGTCAAGAGTACAAGGCGACAGCCTACAGACTGGGAAAAGATTTTCACCAACCCTGCATCTGACAAAGTTCTAATATCCAAAATATATAAAGAACTCAAGAAATTTAACACTACCAAACCAAATAACCCAATTGAGAAATGGGGCTCAAAATTAAACAGAGAATTCTCAACAGAGGAATATCAAATGGATGAGAAACACGTAAAGAAATGCTCAATGTGTTTAGTCATCAGAGAAATGCAAATCAAAACAATTCTGAGATTCCATCTTACTCCCATCAGAATGGCCAAGTTCAAAAATTCAAGCAATACCACATGCTGGTGAGGATGTGGAGAAAGAGGAACACTTCTTCATTCCTGATGGGAATGCAGTCTAGTTCAGCTACTTTGGACAGCTATTTGGTGCTATCTCAGAAAACTGGGAATAGGGCTTCCTCAAGACCCATCTGTTCCACTCCTTGGAATATACCCAGAAGATGCTCCAGCATAGAATAGGGACATATGCTCAACCATGTTCATAGCAGCTTTATTCATAATAGCCAGAACATGGAAACAGCCTAAATGTCCCTCTGTAAAAGAATGAGTAAGAAACTGTGGTACATATACACTATGGAATACTACTCAGATATTAAAAACAAGGAATTTCTGAAAATTGTGGACAAATGGATTGAACTAGAAATGATCATAATGAGTGAGCTAACCCAGAAGCAGAGAGACTCAAATAGTATATACACACTTATATCTGGACACTAGGCCAAAGGGTATGTCTCATGAAAGTCTTCACTTACCAGGAAAATGGGATAGTGGTGAGGACATCTTCAGGTGGGAGAAATATAAGAGTTTGAGAAATAGATGGGTCCAGAGGGTCCTAGAATCCTACAAGAAGAACACTTTGATGGGCAGATCTGGGCCCAGTGGTTCTGCTTGATCTATGTCACCAACCAAGGACAATATGTGCAGTCATCATCAAACCCCTTCCCACACCTAGACAAGGGACAGAACATTCTCCACAGTTAAGTGGAGACTGGGGACTGACTTTCACATGAACTCTAGTGCCCCTTATTTGGCCATGTCCCCTTGATGGGGAGGCCTGATGGCACTCAGAGGAAAGATAGCAGACTACCAAGAAGAAACTTGATAACCTAGCATCATTTTCAAGGGGAGGAGGTCCCCATCAGTCACAGTCATAGGGAAGGGGAATGGGGTGAAAGCAGGAGGGAGGGATGAATGGGAGGAAGCACAGGATGGGATAGCAATTGAGATGTAATATAAATGATTTTAGTTTCCAATAAAAAATACAAAAAAATTTCCTTAATTGTAATAAAATGTGTAAGATTAAATATTAATAATCTCTGGAAACAGATGGCAATGTCATACTAACAGTGTTCATTAATATAAATTGTACATCATCTGCTTATATTTTATGCAGATTGGCTACCCATATCTGAAATAAATAAAATGAAATGTCAGACTTGAACTGAAACTTCGAGAGTTATGCCCCTCACCTTTATTTTTCAAATATGTGTGAGCTTTTCTCTGTAGGCTTTCCAGCTGGAGACTCTAAGATGTGTAACACCATCACAAAAAAACTCACACAAGCTTTTGGTTCATTGACTTCATACATTTATCATGAATACTTTAAAATTATTTCAAATGGGTGTCACATAGATATTTCCTCCAGATTGAAATATTCTAAGATACTTATAGAAACGGTTAACCTACACAGGTATAACCACATATAACTGGAACACTGAAATCTTTTCAGATTTATTATGCACTTTCTGATTTGAAAGTATTTTGACACTATGTATGGAATAATAGTTACCTTTTGATTTTTACGTGTATCTAGCATAAAATCATTGATGAAACCAATGTGATGTACTTTAAAAGTATCCAGTATCCAATTTCCCCATCTAGTTATGTACTGTATCCAGCATTGATGAACCATGAATTCAGACAGCAAATGTGTATGTCTCCTTTTATTTTATTGAAACAAGCTGCCAGTGTGAGTTATTACTAATATCTAAAAGAGGGGGTCATTGCCAAGTCACCAAGTATATACCAGTAACCAGAGTATATGTATAGTTTCCTAAACAATGAAACTTGTAACAAGATGCTCTTCAAGTAAAAAAATGTGTGACTGTGTTTTATTGGTGAAGTCATTTAAAACTCATTTCATTTCTAGTTCTGCATATATATTTGCCTTCTTTTATTTAGCACTTTTAAGGTTATTCATTTCTTGTGTCTCTGTGGATATACATAACCTTCTTTTGAGACTGAAGATTTCCTTCTAGAGATTTCTTTGGGATAGATAGATATTTTTAAACTTATTTTTATTATAAATTTTCTTTTTCCATTGATTGTTATTGATCATTCTACTTGGTATAGTAGTCTGCTCTTCCCTCTGTGTTTTCTTCGCAATTTTAGAATATTTGCCCAGAGCCTTCTAGTTTTCAGAATCTCCACATAAAAACCAGATACTATTCAAATGGGCTTGCCTTCATAGCTGACTCTGTCTTTTTCCCTTGTATGTTTTAGTATACTCTCTTTACTCTGAAATTTTCTTTCTTTTCATTTTAATATTTATTTATTCACTTTACATTTCTTTTTTTAATTTAAGTAACTTACTCAGATTACATCTCAGTTGTTATCCCCTGTCTTGTATCCTCCCATTCCCCTTCTCGCCCTCCCTCATTTACCCTTCCCTAGGTCTATGACAGAAATGGAGCTCCTCTCCCACCATTTGATCACAGCCTATCAGTTCTCATACTGTATGCATTATCCTTCATTAGTACAGGAGTTTGAGCAGATCCCTCTGGGCCCAGACCCACTAGCCTTGATGGTCTTCTTGTAGGTTTCTAAGACCCTCTTCATACTTCTATTTCCATATTCTTCTTTACCTCTGTCAGCGGCAGTCCCAATAGGAAGTCCCAACATGTATCCTAATCTTGTGCTGATTAAAGACTTTCAAGGGTCATCCCTGTCAGGCTAGTGTCCAACTTTTTTTTTTTTTTTTTTTTTTTTTTTTGGTTTTTTATGAGACAGGTTTCTCTGTGTCACCTTGGCTGTCCTGGACTCCCTTTGTAGACCAGGCTGGCTTCGGGCTCACAGCGATCCGCCTGCTTCTGCCTCCGGAGTGCTGGGATTAAAGGCTTGCGCCACCACCGCCCTGCTGCTAGTGTCCAATTTTAAGTGACTATATACCTTGTATAGCTTCCTGAGTCTGGGTTAACTCATTCAGGATGGTCATTTATAGTTCCATCCATTTGCCCTCACCTTTCATGATTTCCTTGTTTTTAATAGCACAGTAGTGTTCCATAGTTTAAATGTACCATAGTTTCTTTATTCATTCTTTGACTGAGGGACATCTAGGTTGTTTCCATGTTCCGGCTATTTCAAATGAAGTTGCTATGAATGTGGTTGAGCATATGTCCTTGTTGTGTGGTAGATCATCTTTTGAGTATAAATTTACTCAATGGGGAACTGCATTTCTATCATTGACTACTAGATATTCTATACATCACTTGCACTTTGATAAGCTTCTCTTTCTTTAGATTTTGGAGGTTTTAATTTATAATTCCACTGAGACCTTCAGAAAATCTTTTATTGTATAGGATTGTTTTAGATATTCTGGTTTTTTTGTTTGTTTGTTTGTTTGTTTTGTTTTGTTTTGTTTTACCACATGAAGTTGAGAATTGATTTTTCCATTGAGAACATTTTTGGGACTTTGACCTGAGTCTCCTTTTCTTACTTTATACTTAAGTTTTATAGATTTGGTCTTTCATAGCATTCTATATTTCCTAAAATTTTGTACCTGCTTATCTTCTATAATTCACATTTTTAGCAGAACTATCTATTCCTCCTGTTTTTTTCTACAAAATCCAGAATTATCTCTTCTGTCTGTTTACAAAGCTTATTTTGGTGATTTTCATTTCATATACTGAGTATTCCGTTTTCATACAACATACCCAGAGTGTGGTAAATGATAAAGCAGAGATAAATTTGAATTTATTGGCACAGAAAGAACATTCTGAACAGGACCACAGTATAACAGGCATCTGTATGCTTAAGCTTATTTTATAGTTTAAATTCTGATTTCCTGTGTAAATGTTGTTTAAACCCTGCTCAATTGTCCTCTGATATGTTAATAAAGCAGCTTAGAGAAAATTGATGATTAGGGTAGACAATAGGGCTGGACTTCCTACCAGCCAGAGGAGGAGAAGATAGAAGAGGAAGCAGGAGATTCAGGCACATGAGAGAGATGCAAGGAAGATCAGGAGGAAGCTGGACCTGAGGAAATCTACAAAGTGCAAATATCATTGGGATGTTTTCTTGGAGTAACACAAAGAAGCATAGAGGATTAAAAACAGACTTAAACTACTCAGATTCTGTTGTGAAGTCTTTTGTTATAAAAGAGTCTCAATTATTTGTGTGATAGCTGGCTTAAGAGATAAGCTCAGGAAAACAAACACTGTTTTATAAAATTAATATCAAGAGGCATCAACCAACATTTAATTGAGAATTCATGAAACTAAAAACTTACTGTACAGAAATGGACAGTACAATTTGAGCAAAGCCTAGAGAGAGCAATGTTTTTTTTGTTTGTTTTGTTTTTTGTTTTTTGTTTTTATCATATATATTTTCCCCTTACAGGGTTTTTAAAAATCTAGAAAATACATAGAACTAAAAACAAACAAACAAAAACACAATAAAACAGTATAAAATGAGAGATACCTCAGTTGATGAAACACAAATGACTGAAAAAAATTTGGAAAGGTGCTTCATTTATAACAGTTAGAGACATGTAAATTTAAACTACTTTGAGATTCCATCTTGTCCCAGTCAAAGTGGCTAAGATTATTAAAAACAAATGCCAGCAGATGCTGGTGATGATGTTGGGAAAGAGTAACACAGTTTCAATGCTACTGAGAGTACAAAGTTTGACAGCTAATATGAAGACAGGTGTGGAGGTGATTCAAAATGGTGAAACTCAACTCTAAGAGGGAGTAACGGGAAAATGGGAGGGAGGGAGGAATAGGAGGATACAAGAGATGAGATAATAATTGAGATGTAATATGAATAAATTAATAAAATATATTTTTAAAAGTTTTGCATGGTAAGTGCTGAAAGCATATTTAAGTAGACTGGGATTAAAACAAAGAAATACTAAGTTAGAAAATAAGTTTGGATCATCCACCAATAAATCAAAAGCTACATTAAAATAAAAAATCAAGCTATACCACTCATAAACGTATACACAAAGGCTTCTAGGTGTTTCTATAAAGGTATTTTCTCATCCATGTTGGTGTTCATAATTGTTAGCAATTGGAAGTAGCTAGGATGTTCATCAGCAGATGCATTGATAATAAAATGTGACACACACAACTGTTAAGAAAAATTAAATTAGGGAATGTTCAGGTCACTAGGTGTAACTTGTAACTATCATGCTAAGTGAGGCAACGGATACTCTCAAAGAAAATACACTACCTCTTTTGTTTTGTGTTTTTATGTTATCTTTTAAGCTTTAGAAATGTTTGCTTCACTTAGGACATTCACATAATTTATGAGGCTAGTAAGTGATGGGAAGGAGGGAGGACCAAAACTTATAAGGATAATAGGATAACTGGGAAAATAGAATATGAAGATTAATGGTGAGAATCATGTAAAATCAGGGTAAAGACGGGAATGTGGAGAGTGAAAACTAGTACGTGCAGACTGTTGAAGAACCACATGGAAACTTACTACTCTAGAAGCTTCCTTGAATAAATACATATAAAACTTTAAATGGAATTAACATAGGAAAGTAAGTACCCCAAATCTACATCTTATACTCTTCTGCCAAGTGAACACAGCAATAAAATGACCCCTAATGACTTTCTGCTGTTCTCATTAATGAGTGACTTGCTTGACCCTCATCAGAGAAGATTCATGCAGTAGATGGGAACTAAAACATACACAAAAATAGAATTTTCGGATCATTCAACCCTAAATGGCATCTTTACATCAAAACCTTGCTGTGAAGTGTCAAGGATATATAAGGACCAGAAGTGGTTTTACACTGGCCTTTAGCCATCTGGTTGTTCTTTGTGTTAGCTCTAGTAACTGTGCGTCAAGTGTACTTGAATATTCCTGGGGTCCAGAAGGCCTCTGCTTGTTGTGCTGCAGGTGGAGCATGCAGATATTGAGTACATCAAGAAGGGTCTATGCTGAATGAGGTTCAGGCCCCTACAGGCCTCATTGAGGGGGGCAATAGATGGAGCTCAGTGTTCACTTCAAATTTCTGTTATTTTTTTCTTTAGCTCATCATTACTTGTATATTTTGATTTGTGGTTTACAGATACACAATTTTTTTTCTATTAATTAGGTAAACTGTGTATCCACAAAATAACTGGATGAAAAAAATACTGTGATATATATGGTAAAAATATTGATATATTGTTAGATTTATATGGTTTTAGTAAATTTTACTATTATATTTGTTACTTTATTATTTACTTTTCACCAAATTTGTAATTATAAATGCTGGAGGGATGCCTTGGCAGATAAGAACATTTCATGCACTTGCAGAGGATTTCAGTTCAGGTTCCTAACAACTGTATTAGGAGGCTAACATATACCTATGCCTCCAGCTCTAGGTAAATCAATGCCCTATTCTCTCCTCTGTAGACACCTACAGTCATATGCATATATCCACACAATGATAAACGTATATACACATAAAAGAAAAAAATGGAAGGAAAATAAAGAAGAAAAATACAAATAGAGAAATTGATAAAATTCCAATTGTAGATTTCAGAATTAGAAACAGAAACTTTAAATTCCTAATTATGATCAGTTAAAACAGTAATGAATATCCTTTATATTTTCCTATTTTATACTTTAAAATAACATTGAAACTATAAATAGAATCATAAGTTACATGAAAATCTTATTGAACTTAATGCATGGATATTAGAAAAATAAAGATTAAGTGTTGTACTTAGTGTTACTGCACTGTAATGCCTCAAACAAATTATGTATAGTCATAGAAATGTATTGGAGTTAATGTTACAGGTACCAGAAGTTTTTTTTCCTGAAAGCTCAATCTGTCATATTATCAGCTTTCTTACATGGAGGGAACAAATGTGTTCCTTCCAGCTTCTCTGAGAAAAATACTACCACATTTATGAAAATAGAGCCTTCATGTTTTAGGCACTTCTCATAACATCTCATTATAAGTGTGGTTTATTTATTTTTTGGGACCATAGAAAATCCATATACACCGCTACAGTTGATAAGTTTGATTGGGAATTTGGTTTATTAATTATTTTACTATTTTTCATTTCTGCTCCCCATCTACACATTCACCTCTCATGGTCATGTGACCATGTCTGTTTGCCTTTGTATACGTTTATCTATGTGACTTATTTGAGAAAAACATCTGTTGACAACCTTTAAGACAACCAGCTATCTTGTAGCTTAAGAGGTCAGAATAGTTTGCAACAAAGGCTATGATTTCCTCATCTCCCAGTGGCTTTCCCATTAAGTCACATAAAAGTTTAAAATACTGTCCTCAAATTAAAATGCAGAAAAATATTTTATTAATGTTTGAAAAATATAAGACCAAGGCAAGCTAATTTAAATTATCTACAAAAAAACCAATTATTGAAATGAAATTTTCTATTAGAAAAACAAAATGCATAGGTAATGAAGAGTCTATTCACTCTATGTCCTTAAAAAAAAGCTCATCAGCAGTCACACACACACACACATACACACATGCACACACACACAAACACACACACACTCACACACAGGCAGTGGGGCCTTGTCTGAGGTGAAGGAGAAACTCATTCTGGGTAAATTTAGTGCTGTGACATAGGTGAGCATACCTCCCTGCTGATAACAATCCTCTAGACCAAAATGTGTTAAAAAGCTTGTTCCTTGCAGATGCTAACCCCCACAAAAGTGTCAAAAGCCGGCTCTTTGAAGAAATAACATATCAAAGGTGTCCTGTAGACAAGCCCCAGGAAATGTCATGAGAGTGTCTCCTGCTATTCAGGTACCTGTGGTATAAAAACCCAGAGGCTGAAAGGTTTGGAGTGCACTCCCTCATTTCTCCCTCCATGGTTCCCTGTCCTTGTCTTTTTTTTATCATTATGCTTAGTGAATTAAAATCTAGTTCTTTGACATTTGATTGTCTTTATTTTAAACAAGTGTTTTGGTTATCTGGCCATTTAAAAAGCAGAGGCTCTCTTCCCCCTCTGGAAGAGATGCAGATTTCCATTGTCTCAACCCTGGCTGAGCATGGCTGCCCTGCACTCCCTCCCTGCACAGAAGGCCTTCTTCATGACCAGTTCTCAGGGCAGAGCCTTCTTCAGCTTGCCTCCAAAAGCCTGAAGAACACTCTGTGACCACATTCTCAGCCCAGCCTCCCATAGAAATGAACCCACACGCAACCATCATTTATAAATTACCAAAGTTCAACTTTTAGTGATAGGCAAAGAAACAAAAGTCATAATTAAGAGGAAGTCGCTTTAGAAGTGACAATGTCAGAGAAAAGAAATGTACAGAATGATAGGAGATCTTCCTTCACCAGTCACTCACAGACTGGGTAATAAAAGTCATGCATCTCTCCTGCAAGCAGATGGGGAGAAATGAATAAGATTCTTCTTACTGTCATAAATCAGCAGATGAAGATCAAAAGCTGATTTATCATTCTGGTCTCATCAAAGAAATGGGGATGAAGATATAAACCTGGATATGTTGCACACATTGAAAGGCAAGACCTGGGGGCCTTAGAGCATAATAAACCTGGTCCCTTCCGGTTTCATACCTGAAACTTGAGTAAGTGGAAGACAAAACAGTTGCCCAGTTGCAGCAAAATACAAAGGTGCTGTGGTCTCTCCCTGGAACACTTTAATAATAAAGGCAACTGATTTTTTAGTGTGGTTGTTCAGAATTCCGTTTTTATTAAACTCTTAAATAATTTTTCAATTATACTCATAAAGAAAAGTCAAATAAAAAAGACTTTGTACTAAGATGATTATTTTTACCTCTGGTTGAAGCTCTGAAATCTGCTATATTCTATTAACTTGCTCATTGAATAGCAGCTTTAGAAACATAAATGAGAATAAATTGATATTATTGAAATTCAACAAATTCTTTCATTTTTACAAACTTCTCTTAAATGAATAAAAGCAGCTTTCACCCATGACATGGAAATCTTGAGGAACTCAAGCACATTTCTTCTCTAGCTTCACAGATTATTTCTGTTAAAACCATAGGTCAATGGTAAACCATATGCTCCTTTATTAACAGGGTTGAATTGCATCCTATAACTCTACCCACAATCCAGAAACTTCCTCACAATATTTTATTTAACCTTGAATTATTTTGTATCCCTCACAATTTTCTGACCCCATAGATTGAGCTTTAAACTCTCTAGAAATTTAGCTTATGTAGGATTCCTGAATGATGTATCTTCCATATGTGTTTGTTTTAAAATTTTTCATAGAATATATTATTAATTTATTTTTACTGATTGAATACCAAGTGAATGTATTAAAATATGATTTTTGTCACTAAATATCAAGCATTGGGTGGTATATGAAGTATCATATATGTGTACATGTACTAATCAGTCTCTAAATTCAAGGTCATGCTTAATTTGTACACTTAAATTTTGTTTATATTTGTGACAAGGTTGTCATTTTGCACTGAATCAAATCCACTGTAGCCTCGTAAAAGGCATCAAGTGTCATTGGAATTTACTATATTCTGAATGTTTATGGTTTATATAGTAGAGTATTTCCTAATCTTTCTCTCCACTGCCATAGTAATAATATATAGGAAGGGCTGGCGGGAGGGTGGTAGTATTTTGTAAATAAAGTCTTGCCATTAATTGTCTAAATTGAACAGCCACCTCCTACTTCATTTAATAGAGCATGCATTAAGCAAGCTCTAATAAAAAACATCAAAGATGTTCAGTCAACTACTCTCCCATCAGCAAAAGAGGAAAAATGCTGTCTGAATCTTCAAGGCAATACTAAAGAGTTCTGCAAACTTATTTTAATAACTAAAATGTAAAATAGTTTTAACTTCTTCAGATGCAAAAGGCAAAACTCAGTGAATACTATCCTCTAATCATAAGAAACAGAATTCATTTTATAGTGAGCAACAGAAGAAATGCTGTTTCAAAGAAAAATTCTTGAGGTTCACACAAAATTAAGCTTGTTTGGCATGGTTTCTCTGACTATATGCCAAGCACATATTAAGATACGCGTTTCTTTCTTGACAGTGTAAGATTGCATTAGGCAAGGGTTTTCACATCTACAAACACTTTCTGAATAATTTCTTCTAGTGTTGGCCTCATTATAAAGTATTTAAAAATATCCCAGCAGAGAGTCCTTACATTGAAACTGTACAAGAATAGAAGTGCAATGGGTCATATGTTAATAATATAATGTGAAAAACTGAGAGAAATTATACAGGGTTTAAAACAGCATTGAATAAGACATTGAGAATGTAAGAAATGGTCTCATCATATAAGAAAATTTGTCAGTCTTACAGAAGAAAGAAATTAATTGAAATGCACATAAGACAAAATGTAACCACTTACATGATGAGGGAAGAAAATGTAACCTCATACATACTGATGCTAACAATGTATAATTTCTTAAGTTACTTCTCAACTTTACTGCTTATTTCCATTTCACCAGTCTGTGATTATTTTTGAGTTGATATATAAATGTATATTTAAGTTATTCTCATAATAAACACATCTAACCATTGTAGCAAAGTGAACAATATTTACATAGTTATACAAAAGAGATTTAAAAAATCCAGCTTTAACTTCTAATATTTTTGTATGTGTGAAGCATAACTAAGAAAAAAACTAAGGAAAATTGATCTGAGCCTAATTAATACAAAAACATTCTGTTAATAAAATATAATGAATGATAATGTATATGTTAATATGAGGAGAGTGTTGATCCAAAATCATCCCTAGTTTCCTACAGCATGAGAGAAAATATAGGACAAATTTTAAGAAAAATTGATAAGAATGTCTAATTAAACCAAATACCCAGTACTGCATGTGGAACAACTTTGTAGAAGAATGGTTAGAGAAATTCAGAGGCCCATGGAGAAATACAAACTAGTTTTAAAATAAAACCCAAAAAGGACAGATATTTTCTTCTGAGAAGGAAAAATTACATAAAAATTTGTCAATCATAGTATGCTTAGATGTTTAAGTTGTCACACAATTATATCAGAACTGCTCTATGAACATGATCTTTGAGACAAAGAAAATATACTTGAAATGAACATAAAAGTAAAGTTAATGAATCTAAAAAGACAAAATAATAAATTACAGAATTGAGAGGTTTAATATCTGATTAAGTTGTAAATGGTTAGTCTCAGTAGAAGAATGGAAATAAATAAATACTCAGAAATTAGAAATACATAAAATACAATTATTATGCATTGTAGTAAAGAAAAAAATTGTAAAAAGTGGAACTGAGACAGCATCAAAGAGTCCAAGATAGAAAAGTAAAATTAGATACACACAAGAGTTAATGAAAAAGGTATTTGAAGAAAATTGTCAAACTTTTTTCTAATATGAGAAAGAAATGTTTACAGTTTAGGAAAGTATAGGTGAATTAATTGTTTACCATACCCATATAATTTATCATCAAAGGATCAAATATGAAGATGAGAATAGTGTCAAAATTTGAGATGTCATACCAAAAGAATCTTGGGCAATGAAAGGGAGAAAGGCGGGACAAAGTGATCAGTATTGTTATAAATGCAAACTTCTTGGTGTCTGACGTTTAATTTATTACACACGTGCATGCCAACATGGAACAACCTACAATCAAACATTATGGAAGAAGCCTATATTTCTTTTTCTATTAATTTATTTAACCACTTTGTAGCCTGAATGCAGCTCATTCCTCCTCTCCCCCAAGTCTAACCCTCATAGCCTCTACCCATAATTTCCCATCTTGTTCATAGAGAAGAGGATGCCCCAAGGGGTGGCAAACCACCCAGGCACCTCTACTCACAGCAGGAATGAGTACCTCCTCCCTCACTGAGGCTAGGCAAAGCAGCACATCTAGGGGAAAGGGATTCAAAGGCAGGCAACAGCATTAAAGTCAGCCCCTACTGGAGTTGATGAGGGACACATATGATGACCAAGCTGCACATCTTTTACATATGTGCTGGGGGGCATAGCCTCTTTAATTAGTGGTTCAATCTAGGTGTTCACTGGTGGTCCAGGTTATTTTACTCTGTAGGTCTTCTTGTGGAAGACACATGTATTTAAAAAACTGAGGAAGCAGAGACAACAGAACAACTATTTCAAGGTCAGTCTGGACTATTGGAAGAGACCACCACAACACACACACACACACACACACACACACACACACACACACACACACACACACA
>OU015747.1:70657099-70683843 GCA_907169655.1 Acomys percivali
ACACACACACACACACACACACACACACACACACACACACACACACAAAACAAACCTAAAACTAAAAACAAACAAAAAAGCCTGTAAAAATCCAAATAAAAATGAGCAACACTGAGTACAGTTGGAATTCTTAGGGAACAGCTCTCACATAATACTGAGCAAAGCTGTTAAAATGTAGACAAATAAGACACTGGATGTACATGGATTGTAGAACTTCTATATTAGAGAACATAAAGTTTTTCAAAAGCAGATTGATCACAATGTGGAACTTCTGTAAACTTCATTCAGAAGTGTTGAAAGGATGGAGTTACCCAAGACATTTGACACTACAAGATGAGCTACAGCAGCTGGGCATTGATCTCCAAGATTTTATATTTACATTGTGGAATGTTGATTTTTTTTTCTTTTAACTGATTGATTCTTATTAGACCCTGATTCTTCCCATTCAACCTAAGAGTCCAATCATGTTTTGGAAATTTGTAAATTGTTTTTAATTTTTGGAGCCTATTGTTAAGAGTCTTAAAAATGTAAAGATACTTTTTTATCTCTTTAATAATTTAAACTCTATATTATAAAAAAATGAGACTGAGGACAAGGTTTAGAAAGCATGGTTTGTAGTACGTGTGATAACTTTTTTTAGTTCTTGTCTTGATTTGAGAAGAATGTACTGTAACTTGTGATTTTAACTGAAATGAGCCCTCTTTTCCCATAAGATGATTTTAGAGAGGATATTTTATCAATGTAAGAAAATGAAACTGGCATACCCTGATATTTTTAATAGCAGTAAATTAAATATACAACACACACACAAAACACACACACACACACACACACACACACACACACACAAATTCCAAACAATTTGATTAGGTATTTCAGACCCAAGAAAAGAGTATTAAAATCATTCTCATGTAGTAAGAATTATGACTTCTATATAGTGAGCACAATACAAAATTTAAGAAAAAAATGTTTTTATTATTTTCAAGATTCGCTGACAATTGGACAGGTTAACTCCCAGCAACACTCAGCCTACCTCAAAGAGGATGCTGAGCATCAAAGTACCTCCTTATAGAGATGGCATTTCCACCACATACAGAATTCTGCCTAAGAAAACGGCAAACATGGATGTAGGTAGAGTCTATGGCTAAACTCTGCCAAGACAGTGTAAGCATGTCCTCAATAGTTCCTGGCTCACATATATGTTTTTCAGATATTTTGAGCCAGAAGTCTGAAGAAGGTGCTCCAACATATAGAGTTGGGGGTGACTATCCAGGTAGCAAACTGTCTCTGTCATC
The DNA here is from genome assembly GCA_907169655.1 of Acomys percivali. Taxonomy (NCBI): domain Eukaryota; kingdom Metazoa; phylum Chordata; class Mammalia; order Rodentia; family Muridae; genus Acomys; species Acomys percivali. Next base: position 70,658,395 of record OU015747.1, read on the forward strand.
TTCTCATTTGGAAAGCTACTAACCTGCATTCCCTGTCTACTCAGGTAATCAATTTTATTCCTTCTCAAGTCTCTGATGTGGTTGAAGACCACACATTTTAGTTTCACAATTAAGATTAGTTCTTTAGGGAACAGGATGTTGATAGGTTTACATATATGTTTTATGTTGATGATGATGAGATATGATAGATATTGATTTACATTCAGAAGTTTAGATGCACCAAGATAGGAAAGATATTTCCTTCAAGGCTGCTAAATACCAATAGCCAAAGCACTAAGAATGTAACATTTATATAATTCCTGATTGTGTCATCATTCTATTTGCTACAAGTAGTTTATTGTATATATGTATAATAGTATAAATACATATGTAAAAAATAAAAATATTTAATAAAAATAATAAAAAATAAAAGAATTATTTTATATTGGAGAAAATTAGATATATTTACCAGCCAATGCCCATCATATAGTCCTTATTAGTGAATAATTTCAACAATCTACAAATTTCATTATTTTGCTATAATAGGGAACAAAATCCAAGAAAACAAATTCTTTGATTAATAATAATACAAAATGCTAGATGATTGATATTTTATTTGTTTCCTTAAAATACTAAAACCTTATAAAATAGAATCCCATAAAAAGAAATTTTTTCAGATTTTTAGAAAACTCTGCAGACTTTATTTTTTCTGTTTATATTTTTGTATGTTATTGATATTATTGATCTTTTCACTTTAAATGGCTGTAATTGATGACTATAAATTCTATCATAAAATTTATACTATATGAAAATGTAAAAGATTCTACAATTTGACATCTCTTTGCTACATATATATGTACATATATGCATATATGTGTATATATTTTTAACAAAGTGAAGTTACAATATGAAGCAAAAAAAATTAAATTATTTTATAAAAGAAAATAAAATGCACAAAATGGGAGATACATATAATACATAATTCTCAAAAAGAGAAGAAATTCTAAAGATCATTCAATATGTTTAAAAATATGTGTTTATGTTTACTAATCATCAGATATATACAAGGAAACATCACAAGAATATTACTGGACTCAACTAATAATGATGGTTAACATAAATATTAGTATTCCTGTCATGGTGTAAAACCTTTTAATCCCGTCCCTTAAAGGCAAAGCAACTAGGATCACTGCCATTCAAAGCCAAGCCTGGTCTACTGAAAGCACTATCCCAACCACAGCTGACAAAGGTTTGAAAGGAAGGAATAAAATGAGAATTATTTTAATTAAATTATAATTTCAAGAATAGAAAAAATTAAGGAAGATGAAATCTTGAAATTTGCAGCAACATGGATGAAGAAAGAAATTACTATATGAAATGAAGTAACCCAGGTATAGGAAGACCCACATCACATGATCTCAATCATAAACTGATTCCAGAGACAATGAGGAAAATAATTTATCATGCACTATTGACTAGTAATGATAATATAATATTTGCATGCCTGTCCATACACACACACATAAAAACACAAACACAAACAAATTAAATATAATATAAAACTTTCCTATTAAGATTATATCATTCAGGGTGCTGGAGAGATGGCTCAGGGGTTAAGGGTACTGACTGCTCTTCCAGAGGTCCTGAGTTTAATTCCCAGAAACCACAGGGTGGCTTATACCCATCTGTAATGTGATCTGATGCTTTCTTCTGGCCTGCAGGTGTATGTGCAGGCAGAATATTGTATACATAATAAATAAATAAATAAATACATCTTTGAGGAAATGATATGTCTACACTGATTTTTATCATAGTGAAACTAACAACTGCATGAAAATGACAGATAACAAAGTATGGTGGTAATATCTTATAACCTCAGCTATTAAGGAAACTGAGGATAGGAGATTAGATTACAGGTTCAAGGACAGCCTTCTGTGCAATCAAGTAAATTCAATGCCAGCGTAAAAAACTCAGTCAGATGCCTAAAGGAAAGAATAAGAGGTCAAATACCAAAAGTAAGGATGTTATGGCTACACCAGAAAGCCCAGAATCAACAGATAACCTAATACACCAGAATCACAGGAAAATGACCTCAAAACCATGCTTATACATTTATTTGAGAACTAAAAAGAGGAAATGAATAGATCCTTCTAAGAATTCTAGGAAAATAAAAATGAATAGCAGGTATCCAAGAGAAATAAGAAACTAAAAAGAAACAGGTGAAGGAATTAAAGCAGTTCAAGCCATGAAAACAGAATTAGACAATATTAAAAAATCACAAATCAAGAAAAACTGTGAAGAGGAACAATTAAAGAAGGAAGCAGGAATCCAACAGACAAGTATAATCAACAGAATACAACATATAGAGGAGAGAATCTCAGGTGCTGAAGATACAAAAGAAGAAATTGATACATCTCTCAAAGAAAATTATAAAACAGAAAAGTTGGTGACACAACACATCCAAGAAATCAAAGACACCATGAGGATGCATAGCCTCAGGGTTGTAGGAGTAGCTGAAAATGAGGATGCAAATTCACAAGAACCATAAAATATCTTCAAGCAAATAATAGAAGAAAATTTCCCCAATCTACAGACAGAAATACCCTTGAACAAACAAAAGGCCTAAAGAACACCAAATATGGTAGGCCAGAAAGGAAATTCCTCCTGCTGCATAATAATCAGAACATGAAGTCTGCAGAAAAAACGAAAAGATATTAAAGGCAACAAGGGGAAAATAGCCAAATAACATATAAAGGCAGGCCCATCAGAATTACATCTCACTTTGCTGTGTTGAGCTGTCCAGCTGGTAGCCACCGCTTGTTATTGGTCCATTAGTCTTTTTCTGCCTGCTGTTTGCAGCCCACTGCGGAGCCAAGGCACTCATCTCTGCTCTCTGTAATGCACTGCTCCTCACAGCCCCTTCCAGCCTTTGTTGATCGCCACTTGCCACAGCAGTTTCTGCTGGGTTCCATGCCAATCACCTCCAAAGATGGATTAGCGCCATTTCCTTCTGCCAGTGCAATGGATAGTCTGTTCCTCAGAGGGTCCATGCTCTTCCTGTGTTCAGGGGTGCGAAATTTTTTGTAGTTTGTTCCCTTAGAACTGTGGAGTTCTCCTACTATAGTGGGGTGGGGAGCTTTGTGCTCCTGGTTAAGGAGTCAGTCCAATTCCCTGACTCAATATCTCTGGCTTCGAAACAAGGTCCGCACCACTCACCGCCATCTTGGAATCTCAATTTCTTTTTGAATTAGGATTATAATTTACTCTGGTGGTTATTCTTAGATATCAACTTGACTATATCTGTGATTAATTAAAACACAAAAATGAAGTGCACAATTATGAGGGATTTTTCTTAATTTGATGTAGGAAGTTCTACTTCTAATCCAGATATTTGAGGTAGAGAAATACTCCTGTAATTGAGCTTTTTGAATACAGAAGAGTCACAACTTTAATCAAGATCACTTGTGCTGGAAAATCCCAACTGTAATCTGGACCACTAATTCTGCTAGAAGCATATAATAAGACATAGAATCCAACAATAATCCATTACAGATTTTTCATTAAGTTATTATCTACCTTACTTCCTATCACACCTCTCAATTCTCTCCACCCTTCACCAATTTCTCTTTCAAGCTAATGACTATTCATTTGTTTTGTGGACCAAGATTAACCAGGGCTGACTCTAGCTGCCTCCCCCCCCCCACATTATATAATCCCCTGAGTCCCAGTAAATAAGTTACTGTTTTTCTAATTCAAAATCCTTGTCTTCATTTAGCCATCAAGCATCATGTTCAAGCCTGCTACAACGAAGACAATTCCCTTATATTAACTTTTGTTTTGGTGATTGTTATGTTGATTTAAGGGACACTGTGACCATGGCCTCTTTTAAGGGAAAACATTTAATTGAGGGGCTTTCTTCTAATTTCAGAGGTTTAATCTATTGTCACCATGGAAGGCAGCAAGGCACAACAGGCAGACAGGCAAGCAGACAGTCAGGCAGGCAAGGTAATGGAGATGTAGCTAAGAGGTCTGTATCAATATCCACAAGCAGCAGGAAGAGAAACATTGGGGGAACAGAATGGGCTTCTTAAAATCTCAAAGCTCCCCATAAAGTAAAACAATTTGTCCAATAATGCCACATATACTAATCTAGCAGTTTTTTCCTATGTGTTTCAACCATAAGAAAATACATATTTCTGATACTCTTAGGAACTGAGATACCACTCAATAGCAAAATTATAATTATGAAGTAGCAACAAAAGGAACATTCTTGTAGATTACTCAGATTATTACTTACAGTAACCAATCCCTTGAAATAATACCACACTATAGTGGCCAAGTTTTCAAATCTATGACACTATGGGGGCTATTCTCATTCAAATTACCACAATGAACACACCTCTGAGACCTACCCAAATATTACCTACAACTTGGGACCAAGTGATCAAACATTCAAGCCTGTGGGGTACATTCTCAATAAAACCAACACAGTATGGTTTAAATAACTAAGAATATTATATGACTTTTTGGATAAACTATTGATATTCAAATTAATAAGCAAGGTTTATTATTTTATTTTTATGTAATAAATTTATTGTACAACATTGAAATGCCTAACCCACTTCTAGAGTGTGGACAAGTAAAAGTTTGTTTTCTTTTGTTTTGGTTTACTTAAATAGGGTATTTCTCTGTAGCTCTGACTGTCCTGGTCCTGGAACTCACTCCATAGACCAGGTTGGCCTTGAATTCAAATATTCTCTTACCTCTGCCTCCCAAGAACTGGGATTAAACGCATGCACCACCAAAACCTGGTGCCCAAATAAAAGTTATTTTGAATTGTCAGTGCTTTTTTAAAACATACTTCTACTGTATGACTCTTACTATGTGATGATAACTAGATATGCATATATTCATATAATTCAACATTGTACTTCCAAAATAAACCTTTTAGTGTGCCATCAAAAGTTCCAAGGACACTGTATGGACTAGACTCACATGTTATCATATTAAGTCTGTCATCTTCTTAGGTTTTCAATTTAAATGTTGACATAACCTCAAAAAAAGTGAAGACTATCTCCTAAGATTTTTTTTACTCACAAAGCACAGTGTTGGATGAAATAATAGATCCTTTCAGGTTCTTCCTTCTTTTTTCATCATGAAATATATTACTTTTCTCAACTTTCAAATTTATTCACTAGATATGACATTGACATGAACAGGGACAAAGAGAAATATTCATTATTTAGTATAGCAAACTATTAGAAAATTTCTCCACTAAGTAGGACATATTCTGTTCACATCAAGCATGAAATTTATAGACATGAGTATGTAAAATGCAATGTACATGCTTTTGAAATCTTCAAATTACTATGCTTTTAACCTGGTGTAAATTCTTTCATAAAGTAGAAATATTTGCAAAAATTAGTTTAAAATGTAGCCACTATGATATATATTATTTGTTCATATCTTAATTCATGTTTATACAATGAATTAAAAGAAATATTAGGAATGTTAGGGGGCTATGTAATTTCATTACATATATAATGCTGTGTCTTCATATATAGTGTTGTAAATTTATTAAGAAATAGGAGAAAACATATGTTTTCTCAGATAATAACCTTTCCTGTAACTTCTTTTGAAAGGTTACATCTCAGAGACTGAAAGTTTCCTTATTTGTTTTAATATTGTTCTGTGGAAGATGTCTCATAAATAATATTTTTTAAATAGCCTTCTTTCATCCTAATTTACACAGATAATCCGTATGTGGCAATGATATTGCATCCAGCTCTAAGTTATCCCATATTTTTTCAGACTTTGCTTGTGCTAAAATGTTCCACGTTTTAACAGCTTTTGAAAACATTTTGCAGATGAACCTTTGTAGACATGTATATGGCAGCAGCCATTCAGTTCAAAGTGATAAATGACATTTCCTAGGAGTAAAAATTTCCCCCCACAAACTTGTTGCTTCTGCAAGAATTGGTTTTCCAAGACAACAAAGATGTAATCACTTATGAGGCATGATTGACCACTCCTTACAGAACTAGATAAACAAGAACATTCTTATTGCTGTAATAGCAATTAATACTTTGGTGTTGATGTGCCTTACTGGAATTGTTATTCATCTATCTTCCTGCTATACATATAGACCTTCAGTCTAGACATGTGCTTCTTTTGTCCTTGGGACTTGGCCTTGCTTTCTAATCTTTATTGCTGAATTCAATGCCACAGCCTCCTGCTCAAATCTGTGTCCCATCACAACAACCTTTTTAAGAGAAGCAGCTTAGGCAATTCAGTTAAGTTACCTTATCAGTACAGAGACTATTGTATCCCTATAAGTTTCCCAAGTTTGCCTGCTTGGGCCTCTGAAAGTTATTTCATATTTAACCATTTGCAAATTTGTAATTTATAGACAGAAAGTTAAATAGGTAATAGGTATATAGATGATAGATGCATAAGAGAAATGATATATAGAAAAATAGGCAGATGATCAATATAGATTTGGTATGTGGTGTGAAAGCTTACAATAGTAATAGTATCAGAATAAAGAAAATCATACTTAAATAGGCCAGGGTTGTAAGGCAAAGTAGGAGCATCTGTCAAATTACTTCCATTAGATGCACTATGAACTGTGTGTTTAATTTTATTTTATAAATTCTGACATTGTGGAAAGACAAAAATGTGCCTATTTTTGTTTCTGTCATAACGTGCTTATAAACAGTATGTTGCCATGAGTTACTATACATATCATTGCATTCTTAAAAGAGTATGTGTACCTTAGAAACAAATTTAAGCTACCTAAATTACAGAAAAGGAATGAATGACAGAAAACCTTGGATTACATGAGAAGAAATAACAAAAGTGTATGGCAGGATACACTTCACACATCTTTTTCTGACCTACTTTACTCAATGTTATACCATTTCCTATTAAATGAATTCAGACAAGACGTATCCAGCCGAGAAGATCGAGTTTCCTGAAGATGCAGGGCAATATCAGGATTGAGAACTGGAATTGTTATGATGGGTGGATCAGGGCCCAAGGGTCCTGCTCAAACTTTGGCACCAGCCAAGGACAATTCGTGCAGTAAACTTCGAACCCTTACACAGATCTACCCAATGGACAGGACATTCTTTACAGTTCAGTGGAGAGTGGGGTCTGACTTTCACATGAACTCTGTTGTCCCATATTTGACCACATCCTCTGGATGGGGAGGCCTACTGACACTCAGAGGAAGGATAACAGGCTACCAAGAACAGACTTGATACCCTATGAGCATATACAGGGTGAGGAAGTCCCCCTCAGTCACTGTCATAGAGGAGGGGAGTAAGGGGAAAATGAGAGGGAGGGAAGAATGGGAGGATACAAGGGATGGGATAACAATTGAGATGTAATATGAATATATTAAGAACATATATTAAGAAAAAAGGAAAATTCTTAAAGGGCTAGAAATACAGTTCAGCACTTAAAACTACTCATTTTCTCAGAAGACATGATTGTGGTTCTCAGGCTCCATGTCTTTTAGATTTAAACAGCCTGGAAAGCATCTCCAAAATAGGCAACATCTTCTATAGCCTGGGAAGGAACCCTCCCACCCATGGCATGCACACATATGAATAGTTTACTTAGTACATAGAGAAACTAATTTATGTGTTAAAATAACTGTGGTGCATAAGTTTTACTTATTTTATTTATTTATCCTTAAAGTAGATTATTACAAGTTTTCAAGAATTATGAAAATAGACTTCTCTACTACATGGCTTTTGAAGGATATTAGCTTTTGTTTGAATATATGAGTTACAACATGCATCATAATCTTAAATATTAGTACTATGCACTGGTATCATAACATACAAGATGTACTAGGAAGAAGCACAATCAACCAATAATGGCTGGATTTCTTTTCTCTTAGTAGAAGGAGATATGCCATATTTCTCCTTATCTATAGTCTTCACTTTCTCAAAGGAACAGCCAGACTGAAAAATAGTGGAATATATTTCTTGTGGTAATTGAGGTTGAGGACTAAATGACTTCATGTCTGTCTGCTGAAGAATTTTCCCTCTAAGCTGTGCTTAGAAGAATGTAATAGATAATATTTTATATAATATTTATGTAATTATAGTATATGTTGCTGCCATACCTTCTAAAAGGCAAGCTTACTTTTATTTACTTCTTTCTCTTATTACACTTATTATAACACTCTCATTTAATAAACGATAAAAGTAAAATCTAAAAAAAATTATGATGCTGATATCACAAGCATTATGTGAATTTATTGTCTGAAGACAAAAAAAATCTCCTTTCAGCTTTTAGCCTAGATGCTAATAGGAACAAAGGCAAAAGATGAGTAAGAATTTGAAGGAGTGAATATCCACTGTCTCTTCCCTTTTTTCCTATTTTCCTCTGCCTCCTGCCTTCAACTGTTCTGTTTCTTCTCCTCAGTTGTTATATTCTGTTTGATTATTCATACATTATTTTTAAAACAGGAGACATGTATTACTGAACATATAGAAAAAGTCTAATGTAAGTCACCATAAGTATGATGCTCATATTAGTCCAGAAATACACTGTAGAAGTCAGAGATAATATTGAGAAAAAGCAAAAATTCATCTCTGAATAACAATAATGACAACTGGAAAAAAGAATATAATGCTTTTTTATAAACTAGTTGTTTATTCTTCTATTTGTGTATATAAGAATGACTTACACTGCCTGCTTGGAGTACCTTTTTGAAACACCATACTTATATATAATTCCTTATGTTTATTCTGCAAAAATCGTAAATAATATGGTTTCTAACTTTTTATTGTTTGTAACAACTGATTTTGTTACTATTTGTATGTATTTATAGATGTGTGATCTATATGTTGGAATGTTGATGTTAGTGTATGTGCAAACAGAGGACAGAATCATGAAAGGATAGTTTGTGTAGTTTAATGTTAGCTCTGGGAACCAAACTAAGATTCTCTGCAAGAACAATGCTTGCCCTTAACCAGAGCCAATGCTAAAATCTACTTCACAGAATTAAATACACTTTCAGGTATTATTACCTATGAACAATGTTGTTACAATGTCTCTATAAATATTTCTTTGTAAGTATATTTCCAGCTAGTAACTGGACAGCACCGCCTGAGCAGTATGACTTCGAAGTCTGGTATCCATTCTCCCTTTAATTTTTTTCCTAATTTTTTTTTTACTAATTTATTCTTGTTACATCTCAATGGTTATCCCATCCCTTGTATCCTTCCATTCTTCCCTCCCTCCCAGTTTCCCCTTATTCCCCTCCCCTATGACTGTTCCTGAGGATGATTACCTCCCCCTGTATATGCTTATAGGGTATCAAGTCTCTTCTTGGTAACCTGCTGTCCTTCCTCTGAGTGCCACAAGGTCTCCTCCTCCAGGGAACATGGTCAAATGTGAGGCACCAGAGTACGTGAGAAAGTCATATCCCACTCTCCACTCAAGTGTGGAGAGTGTTCTGACCATGGGCTAGATCTGGGTAGGGGTTTAAAGTTTACCTCCTATATTGTCCTTGGCTGGTGCCTTAGTTTGAGCGGGACCCCTTGGCCCAAATCTGTCTATCATAATGTTCTACTTGTAGGTTTCTAGGACCGTCTGGATCCTTCTACTTTGCTAATCTCCCATGATTCTCTCAATCAGAGTCCCAATAGACTCTCCTTTTAATTTTATGAAGTTAATATTTTAATACTTAGGACAAGAAGAATCATAGAATATTCACCAATCTGATACACACAGATTTTTCCTTAATCAACTTCTTTCACTATCTAATACTCAGGAGGTCTCAGAAACAATTCATACATTTCTTCATTATCTTCTTTGCATTATATTTTTTACAGAATTTTTACCGCGAAATTTCATATGAAAAGTGACTTTGTCAGATGAATGTAAGAGTGATTATATTTCTTTAAACCTAGAGTGCCTCTTTAAAGAAACAACAGTTTGCTTAAACAAAAGGATTCTCTTTGTTTGTGTTCTACTCTTATCTTTTAATTTAAGTGTCGGTATGTTCAGGAGTTTCAAAAGTCTTTTATGCTTTTTTCCACATACGCTTTTTAAATTTAAAAGATACAACATTCATTAATGTGTTTCTTTAGATTCTAGCCTAAGTCTCTATACATAAAAAATAACAGTAATTTTGATTGTTAGTATGATTAATTTCTTTTTCTGTCTTTTAACTTTATTTTTATTGTAAAGCTTAAAACTGACATTTTAAATTTAGTGAGAAATTATCTAAATAATTACATGGTGATACTATATACACGAATGACTGCTAACAAATAATAAGCAGTTGAAGATATAATACATTCAGACACCATGCCTTTTGCAATCTTATTCTCCCTCAAGCTTTTTAAGGACAAGAACAGTTTAATTACATTCAGAGTAATTAATTGCATGACAACATTTATCTCCTAATAAAGAAATGGCAAACCCATTGCTTCTGGACTATGATTATAGGCTTACTGATTGTAAAAAGATTCCCTCTGGTTTTCAGCCATTTACCTATAATACACTAATTTAAATATGCATATATAAATTCTCATTTTTTTTCAGTGTCTGTTGTTTTAATTAGTCTTTCTCTATTTGCATTTTCTAAAAATTTTAATTTAATGTTTTTTTGATGACATTAAAGAACATCTTTGTTTCCAGTTATACACCTCTGTCTCTCTCTCTCTCTCTGTCTCTGTCTATTTCTCTCTCTCTCACACTCTCTCTCTCTCTCTCTCTCTGTGTGTGTGTGTGTGTGTGTGTGTGTGTGTGTGTGTGTTATGAAGGTCAGAGCATAACACATTAAGGTTTTTTCTCTTGCTCCTATTTATGGTCCTCAGGATGGAAATTGCACCTTTAGGCTTCTTGGCCAGTAACTAAACCCATGGTTGGACCTAAAATAATATCTTTAAAGATACTCTAATAATTCAAAGTTCTTCTGAAGAATTTGAAAATCAAGTCATCAATGAGGAAAAAGCGTTTTTATTTTCATTAAATGTCAAAAGCAGTATTTGTTATATTAAGCACCCATCACACATGTCTTCCAAGATCATCCCTTGCCTTCCCACCCAGATTTGTGTGTTTTTTCATATTGAAGTCAATTTATGTTGTCCAATCATTCTTGGATGTGTAGGCTTCCACTAGGGGATGATCAGCTTTTGAGAGACTATACTCTTGTAGAAAACTAACCCTATGGCTTCTGAATGAAAATGGCTCCCAGACACTCATAGGAATTGCAGTCTGTTTGGTATTGAGGTGCACTTGTTGGAGAGAGTGTGTCACTGGAGGCACAGGAGAAGGGGTGTGTTGGGGGTGCAGGAAGAATTTGAGGCTCTAGAAGCTCAAGCCAGGCCTAGTGGTTTACTCTTCCTACTGCCTGTGGAAAGGTATAGGAATCTCAGCTACCACTCAGCGCTATTTCTGCCTTTACATTGCCATGCTTCCCACCACGCTTCCTGCCGTGATAACAATGGACTAAATCTCAAAACTATAAGTCAGCTCCACTTAAATGTTTTCTTTTATAAAAGTTGTCATGGTCAAAGTACCTCTTCACAACAACAGGCATCCAAACTAAGTTACCCTTTTTTTCTACCAGAATCAATAAATTGAAAATTGCTTCGGGGCCAGTGGTTGAACTTTACTCCAAACTACATTCTCCATGCTGTAATTTACCTGGCTTGGATTCTACTGTTCTTATAAAAATTGTCATAACCACTGCAAATGTATATGTGTATCTACCCTGCAGTACTCAGAAAATACTTTTTACTTACAGACAGTGACTCATCAATTCTTACTCTTCTATTATCTTTGCCTTCATTATTTAACTATCTCACACTCTCTGAAATAGGGTGTACATTATACATGTCTTTAATGAACAACGTTATGTCTCATTCTCTGCACTTTGCCCAGTTGTGGTTCTCTATCATCTACTGTCAACAGACACTTCTTTGATGATACTGCTGAGTTGCCTTAATCTATGATTATAATAACAAGCCATTAGAAGTTGACTCACTATTACTCGCCTTTAGCAGAATAATAGTAGTAGGTTCTTTCTTTGGTCTTATGACCTGTCTCGCTATAAGAACTCAGCTCTATTATGGTATAAGATATGGGTTTCACAATATGGAGTGGTATTAAAATCTAACAAAAATTATTACTTACTCTTTTCATGTCTGCACTATTACACCAGTGGACATGTTTTGATAGGCAAATCATTACTATAGCACACAACATTCATTACTGAAAATGACTGAGGCTTACTTTTTTCCTACTATTATGAGAAAAGGATTTTGTAGCACAATGAATGCTACACATTTATATTTTATGAATCACAGCATAGGCTCTTCAGGAAAAAGATTGTCAAATTTTGGAGGGCACTAAAGACGCAAGATCACTATCAAGAGCTTGCCATGTTTGGTAATATTTAAGGTGTCACTGGCCAAGAATTCTGACAGAAGTAACCCATTCTTGGCACTGATGTTTTCTGTTTGTGTCTGGACTTACTGGATGCATTTATATCCTGCTGTAGGATAACTAAATTTTAATTCGTGTGTGTACATGTACAGATGTATTTGTAAAAGCTTTTGTAGTAATAGGTTTCTATATACATTAAAAAAAAACTCTGCAACAGTATTTATTTTACTTAATTTCTCTCTTTTATTCTGATACTTTTTCAGCTAACATCCATAAATATAATAAATCATTGAACATTTATCCTTTTTGGTTTATGTTATCTTACTTAGAATGATTACCTGTTTATCTCTCATTTATTATTTCAACAAAACAAAACAAAACAAAAACAAAACAAAAACCAAAATACCAGAAGCACAACTAATGCAAAACATGTAAGCTGGGAATATTTCACAAAAATTCAATTCTTGACAATCTCTGAATAAATTATTTCATATAAACATAAAAATTGGGAAGATTTCATTTCTGAGAGATAAATTAATGACAGATATTTTATTGCATGACACAATTGGTTAATGGTTTCTACATTGTAAATTGAGAAGAATAAAGTAATGATTAAAAATGTACCCATATCAATATTTTAATTTCTAAAACTGCTTTCACAAATATCTATTTATGAACTTTATAACAATAAACTAACATGAATTAGTCACATATACATATATATTAAAAGCACCTTTAGATATGACTTTCATTGGGACCTCTTCATAACTCATCATATATTTACATAAATATAAGCTGTTCTCAAATTTATTGTATCAATGTTCAGAAATTACATAATATGGTACAAGAATATGTAAATGGAAGTGCCCAAAATAAAGAACAAGTAATGCCATTGGTTATATTGTACATAAATTAATTTCATGGGGTATATAATAAGTAAGCTTTCAATTAATAGAAATATCAAAAGATAGCAATTATATTTTCATAAGTGATAGCAGTTAATTTTATACTGTTAAGATATTAGCTAAAAATGTGTTTCTGGTTCTAGAAAAAGCACTAAGAAAGCATATTAACTATGCATAATTTAAGTGTGATTTTAATTTTGTTACATACAATAAGTTTTCTCTTTAAAAATGAATTCCTTGTACCTAAATGCCATGTCTTCTTGAAGTATAATTGGGAAGAAATTTGCAGTGGGAAGGCTAAAACCAATCAATATTCACATTCAGGGAGTATGCAAATTTCACTGTCAATACATCAGGATGAAGCTAAATTAGGTATGTAGTATGTAGAAAAAAAAGTAAAAAAAAAAACAAAACAAAACAACAACAACAAAAACAAAAAACTAAGAATGATATGAATAGTCCAGAAACAAAACAGGAAATCAAGTGCTTGCCTTGTAAGACTGTTCTCATATAAACAGACTATTTCCTGATAAGCAAGCTGGAAAATAGCTGAGCCAAATTAGTAATGAATAATTTACAAGTAAAGTTAGAATATGCTTTATTTTTAAAAACAAAATTACCTCTAATTTTCATATACATTCCAAATTGGTCAACCACAATTAATACAAATATACATAGTTCCATTCCTATGTTAAAGAAACATATGAACTCTGAATTTATAAGAAAATTATCATTACATAAGTCCTAATATCCTACTTCGTTTTTTTTTCTTTTTTTTTCTTTTATTAATTTATTCTTGTTACATCTCAATGGTTATCCCATCCCTTGTATTCTCCCACTCTTCCTTCCCTCCCATTTCCCCCTTAGTCCCTTCCCCTATCACTGTTCCTGAGGGGGATTACCTCCCCATGTATATGCTCATAGGGTATCAAGTCTCTTCTCGGTGACCTGCTGTCCTTCCTCTGAGTGCCACTAGGTCTCTCCCTCCAGGGGACATGGTCAAATATGAGGCACTAGAGTACGTGAGAAAGTCATATCCCACTCTCCACTCAACTGTGGAGAATTTTCTGACCATTGGCTAGATCTGGGTAGGGGTTTAAAGTTTACCTCCTGTATTGTCCTTGGCTGGTGCCTACTTTGAAACTGTTCAGTGTTATATTAATTGCTTCTTTGTATACTCATATTTTGTGATATTTAAGTTTATTTTCTTTTCTGGAAGCTCAAGATATATCTTTGTTTTTTAAACTTGCTCTATGATTTTTATGTATAATATCTATATAGACTTAGAAATTATGACATATGAACAGCAGTTTTTATTGCCTGTACAAAGTAAAGCTAGCCTATATTTAGGCATAGAGGGAGGAGAGGCTTGGGAGCCTCATACTAACTAAGAAGTTATAGACCATTAGGACTTCAGAGAGATGGGTAGTCAATTTACGTTAAGAGTTTGATTACAGCACCAATGGATGGCTCCACACCAAGTGATTGTATGGGCAATACAGATTGGACTTAGAAGGTAAAAAAGCAAAAGTAGACATAAAGCTGGAAGAGATGTTACTGGGATGTAATCTGGTAGATTTAAAAGGAAAATGGGATAAATATGACAACACTATGTTGAATATATCAATAAATATAATAAATTTTATTATAATAAACTGTTTCCATATAAAATGCTGGAGAAAACTCTCCCAAACAATTTATTCACCTCTGTTTAATACTGCTATAGCATATACATTATCATGTAACTGGAACAATATAATTTATATTAAACAAGATATGTCTACATATCATTCTCACTAACATATTTATAATTATTATATAAACACTTGATTAGATTAAAATTATCTTAAATCCCTTTAGAAAGAATATTGTCAAATATATCAAAACAACTGATACTCAGTAACAATTTCATTCTAGCCTGCTTCTCTACAGCTATAAAATCAACACCACTACAAGAAGCAACTTGAGAAGGAAATTATTTATTTTATCTTATTCTTCCAGTTGACAGTTTTTCACTGAGAAGCTTGGGAAGAAACTGA
Organism: Acomys percivali; assembly: GCA_907169655.1. NCBI lineage: Eukaryota > Metazoa > Chordata > Mammalia > Rodentia > Muridae > Acomys > Acomys percivali. Next base: position 70,673,735 of record OU015747.1, read on the forward strand.
AGGCACCTAGAGAGGAGACAGGAAAGAACATGAAAACTATTTGAATAATAAAAAAAAATGAAGTATCCAGGAAATGGTATAAAAGAAAATGAAGTGCCCAAGTTAGAAGAGATTGTTAATCATGTTCTTTTTGTTAAATGCAGATATCCAAAAAAATTATGGTCACAATAATCTACTATATGTTTATATAGAAAACAATAAGAAAAGACTATCATATTCAGTTACAGAAAATAGGTTAATTAATGTGTTATATAGTATGTGTGAGCCAAGAGAGGACATAAACTTGAACCATCAAGGAAAGCAGTAGGAATGATATTTATCTGAATGAAATGGATGAGGACAAGATACATGAACTATTACATGCAATTTAATTAAACCCCAACAATCACCAGTTGAAGAGAGCAAAAGCATAATAATCAAACTTGATAGTGTGTGACCTAAATTATGTGCCTAGGCAGGTATTAAAAATATAAGGAGAGATAAGCTCAGCACAGTAGCTGTTTATCTCTGTCTGGGGGAAGGTGGAGTTGCAGAGAGCAAGTTTACTTACAGAACAGGTATAAAAAAATACAAGTGTAGAGATCATATAGGGAGCAGGCTCAGATATGTAATCGGACAATAGTGAATAATATCTGCTTAAGAAAAAATGACCTACAGATGAAATGAATCAGTGTTAAGCAGTGTTGGAGTAATTACATGGTTCTTTAAAATACATCAAATTCAAATATAGAGATATGACCCCCAAAAAAGACATCAGAGCATTGTAGAAGATAATGGTAAAAGCTTGGGTACTATGTTCTGGGAAGAATCTTAGTTCTCACTTTTAGGTTTCCTAAGCTGAGGTACTGTTCCCTACATGTCTGTGGTCTGAGTTACCACAAACTCAGTTTCTGTGACTTGTAAATTCTGGCATCAGTTACTATGAATTCAGGTTCTCAACTTCATGGATTGTTTTTATGACCTGTGACCTCAGTTTATTTTCTTTAGTATCTCTGACATCAATTTCTATCATTCCTGCTTTTAAGCCTATTTTCTTTTTTTAATATATTTTATTAATTTATTCATATTGCATCTCAATTGTTATCCCATCCATTGTATCCTCCATTCCTTCCTCCCTCTCATTTTCCCCTTATTCCTTTCCCTTATGACTGTGACTAAGTGGGGCCTCCTACCCTGTATATGCTCATAGGGTGTCAAATCTCTTCTTAGTAGCCTGTTATCCTTCCTCTGAGTGCCAACAGGTCTCCCAATCCAGGAGAAGTGGTCAAATATGGGGCTCTAGAATTCGTGTGAAAGTCAGACCCCACGATCCACTCAACTATGAAGAATGTCCTGTCCATTGCCGAGAATTGGGTAAGGGTTCAAAGTGTACTACCAGCATTGTCTTGGCTGGTACCATAGTTTGAGCAGGACCCCTGGGCCCAGATCTGCCCATCATAATGTTCTTCTTTTAGGTTTCTAGGACCCTCTGAATCCTTTTATTTCCCCATTCTCCCACGCTTCTCTCACCTAGAGTTCCAAGAGGATGTCTTCCCCTCTGTCTCACTTTCCTGGTAAGTTAAGACTTTCATGGGACATACACCTTGGGCTAGTATGCAGATATAAGTGAGCATATACCATTTGAGTCTTTCTGCTTCTGGGAGAACTCATTCATTATGATCATTTCTAGTTCCATCCATTTGTCCACAAATTTCAGGAATTCTTTGTTTTTAATAGCCGGGTAATACTCCATAGTGTAAATATACCACAGTTTCTTTATCCATTCTTCTACTGAGGGACACTTACACTGTTTCCATGTTATGGCTATTATCAATAACACTGCTATGAACATGGTTAGTCAAATGTTCTTGTGTGCTGGAGCGTCTTCTGAGTATATTCCAAGGAGTGCAATAGCTGGGTTTTGAGGTAACCCTATTCCCAGTTTTGAGAGAAAGCACCAGATAGATTTCCAAATGGCTGTACTAGTTTGCATTCCCACTAACAATGAAAGAGTATTCTTCTCTCTCCACATCCTTACCAGCATGTGGTGTCACTTGGATTTTTGATCTTAGCCATTCTGATGAGTGTAAGATAGAATCTCAGAGTTGTTTTGATTTGTATTTCCCTGATGACAAAGAAGGTTGAGCATTTCTTTTTTTTAATTTTTTAAATTTATTTTATTAATTTATTCTTGTTACATCTCTATGGTTATCCCATCCCTTGTATCCTCCCATTCTCCCCTCCCTCCCATTTTCCCCTTATTCCCCTCCCCTATGACTCTTCCTGAGAGGGATTACTTCCTCCTGTATATGCTCATAGGGTATCAAGTCTCTTCTCGGTGACCTGCTGTCCTTCCTCTGAATGTCACTAGGTCTCTCCCTCCAGGGGACATAGTCAAATGTGAATCACCAGAGCACATTAGAAAGTCATATCCCACTCTCCACTCAAGTGTGGAGACTGTCCGGTCCATTGGCTAGATCTGGGTAGGGGTTTAAATTTTACCACCTGTATTGTCCTTGGCTAGTGCCTTAGTTTGAGCGGGACCCCTTGGCCCAAATATGCCTTTCATGATGTTCTACTTGTAGGTTTCTAGGACCCACTGGATCCTTCTACATTGCTATTCTCACATGGTTCTCTAAGTGTTTCTCAGCCATTTGATATTCCTCTGTTGAGAATTCTCTGTTTAGTTCTGAGCCCTATTTCTCAATTGGGTTATTTGGGTTGGTGGTGTTTAATTTCTTTAGTTCTTTATATAATTTGGATATTAGACCTTTTTCGGATGTAGGGTTGATAAAGATCTTTTCTAAGTTTGTAGGCTGTTGCTTTGTTCTGTTGACAGTGTCTCCTGCCTTACTGAAGCTTCTCAGCCTCATGAGGTCCCATTTATTAAATATTGACCTTAAGGCCTGGGTTCTTAGTGTTCTGTTCAGGAAGTTGTCTTCTGTGCCAATGTGCTCCAGGCTCTTCCTCAATTTTTCTTCTCACTAATTTAGTGTCTCTGATTTTATCATGAGATCTTTGATCCCCTTGGATTTGAGTTTTGTGCAACGTGACAAATATGGGTCCAATTGCATTTTTTTACATGGAGACATCCAGTTAGACCAGCACCATTTGTTGAAGATGCTATCATTTTTCCATTGAATATATTTGGCTTATTTGTCAAATACCAAGTGACTATATGTGTGTTGATTCATTTCTGGGTCTTCAATTCGATTCCACTGATCAACCAGACTATTGCTGTGATTGTATCATGCAGTTTTAATTACCGTTGCTTTATAGTACAGCTTGAGATCATTTACGGAGATTGCTCCAGAGGACTTTCATTGTACAAGTTTGTTTTAGTTATCTGTTTTTTTTTTTTTTCATATGAAGTTTGGAATTGAATTTTCAATGTCTTTTAAAAATTGTTTAGGTAATTTGATAGGGATTGCATTGAACCTGTAAATTGCTTTTGGTAAGATGGCCATTTTTACTATATTAATTCTCCTGATCCATGAGCAAGGAAGATCGTTCCATCTTCTGATGTCATCTTCAATCTCTTTCTTCAGAGTTTTGAAAATTTTTCAAACAATTCCTTCACTTGCTTGGTGAGCATAACTCCTAAATATTTTATATTGCTTGTGGCTAATGTGAAGTGTGTAGTTTTCCAAATTTCTTCCTGTGCATGCTTGTCATTTGTATATAGGAAGGCTACTGACTTTTTGAGTTAATTTTGTATCCAGCCAATTTGCAGAAGGTGTTCATCAGCTGTAGGAGTTCTCTGGTGGAATTTTGGGGGCACTTATTTAGACTATCATATCATCTGCAAATACAGATAATTTGACTTCTTCCTTTCTGATTTGAATACTCTTGATCTCCTTTTGTTGTCTTATTGCTCTGGCTAGAACTTCCAGTACGATATTGAAGAGATATGGAGAGAGTGGGCAGCCTTGCCTTGTTCCCGATTTTAGAGGAATTTCCTTGAGTATCTCACCATTTAATTTGATTTTGGCTATTGGCTTGCTGTATATAGCCTTTATTATGTTGAGGTATGTGCCTTGTATCCCTGATCTCGCCAAAACTTTAAAGATGAAAAGGTGTTGGATTTTATCAAATGCTTTCTCTTTATCTAAAGAGATGATCACGTGTTTTTTTTCTTCAATTTGTTTATATGGTGGATTCATGGATGGATTTTTATATATTAAATCATCACTGCATGCCTGGAATGAAGCCTACCTGGTCATGGTGAAGGAGATCTTTGATATGTTCTTGTATTCTTTTTGCAAGTATTTTGTTGAGTATTTTTGCATCAATGTTCATAAAAGAAATTGGTCTGAAATTCTCTTTCTTTCTTGTGTCTTTGTGAGGTGTAAGTATCAATGTGACTATGGCCTCATAGAATGAATTTGGCAATGTTCCATCCATTTCTATCTTTTTGTGTAGCTTGAAGAGTATCAGTATTAGCTAATCCTTGAAGGACTGGTAGAATTCTGCACTTAACCCATCTGGCCCTGGACTTTTTTTGATTGGGAGACTATAAATGATTGTTTCTATTTCTATATGGGAAATGAGAATATTTAGCTTGTTTATCTCTTCTTCGCTTAATTTTAGCAAGTGGAATTGATCAAGAAAATCATCCGTTTCCCTTACATTTTCAAATTTTGTGGCTTCTATGCCCTTGAAGTAGGATCATATGATTCTTTGTATTTCTTCAGTGTCTGTTGTTATGTCTCCCTTTTCATTTCTGATTTCGTTGATTTGGATAGTCTCTCTCTACCTTTTATTTAGTTTGCCTAAATGTTTGTCTATCTTGTTCATTTTCTCCAAGAACCAGCTCTTGGTTTTATTGAAACTTGGGGCTGTTTTCTTAATTTATTAATTTCAGCCCTGAGTTTGTTTATTTCCAGATGTTTACTCCTCTTGGGTTTTTATGTTTCTTTTTTTCTAGAGCTTCCACCTGTGTCGTTAAGTTGTTTATGTGTGGTGTTTCCAATTTCTTTATAAAGGCAGTTAGTGCTATGAATTTTCCTCTTAGCACTGCTTTCAATGTATCCCACAAATTTGGGTATGTTGTTCCTTCATTCTCATTGAATTTCAGGAACTCTTTGATTTCTTTCTTTATTTCTTCCCTGACCCAGGTGTTATTAAGTAGAGAATTGTTTAGTTTCCATGTATGTGTAGACATTTTATTATTTCTGTTGTTGTTGAAGTGCAGCCTAAGACCATGGTGATCTGATACGTTATAAGGTATTATTTTAATCCTCTTATATCTGTTGAGGCTTGCTTTGTGACCTACTATGTGATCAATTTAGGAGAAGGTTTCATGGCGTGCAGAGAACCTTTGAGTGAAAGGTTCTATAGATATCTGTTAGGTCCATTTGATTCATAGCATTGTTTAATGATTTTAATTCTTGGCTTAGTTTCTGTTTGAATTACCTATCCTTCATTGATAGTCTCCCACTATTATTGTGTGGGGATCAATGTGTGGTTTAAGCTTTGTTAATAGATCTTTTACAAATGTGGGTGCCTGTGTATTGGGAGCATAGACGTTCACATTGTGATGTCATCTTGATTGACTTACCATTGATGAGTATGAAGTGTCCTTCCTCATCCGTTTTGATTAATTTTGGTTGAAGGTCTATTTTGTAAGATATTAAAATGGCTACTCCTGCTTGCTTCTTGTGATCTTTTGCTTGGAATATTTTTTCCAGCCTTTTTCCCTGAGGTAATGTCTATCTTTATGGGTGAGATGTGTTTCTTGAATGCAGAAGAATATTGGATCTCGTTTATGCATCCAGTTAGTCTTTGTCTTTTTATTGGAGAATTGAGACCATTGATGTTGAGAGATATTAATTACCAGTGACACTTAAGAGTCTTAATTTTGATGTTGTTTCCAGTAGAGCGTTTGTGTGCTTGCGTTTTTGCAATGGTGTAATTATCTATTTCCTGTGTAGTTTTGGTTGTAGATTATCCCTTTGGTGTGGAATTTTCCTTCTAGTACCTTCTGTAAAGCTGGATTTGTGGATAGGCACTGTTTGAATTTGTTTTTGTCATGGAATATTTTGTTTTCTCCATCAATGTTATTGAAAGTTTTCCTGTGTAAAGTAGTCTGCCTGGCATCTGTGGTCTCTTTGGGTTTGCAGGATCTCTGTCCAGGCCCTTTTGGCTTTTATGGTCTCTGCTGAGAAGTTGGGTGTAATTATGATAGGTTTGCCATTAAATGTTATTTGGCCCTTTTCCTTTGCAGCTTTTAATAACTTTTCTTTGGTCTGAATATTTTGTGTTTTGATTATTTCGTGACGGGAAGTTTTTCTTTTCTGGTTTATTCTATTTGATGTTCTATAGGATTCTTCTGTGTTTATAGGGATCTCGTTCTTTAGATTGGGGATGTATTCTTCTATGATTTTGTTGAGAATATTTTTTTGGCTTTGGAGTCTGATATCTACTCTTTCCTCAATGCCTATTATCCTCAGATTTCTTCTTTTCATGGTGTCCTTGATTTCTTGGATGTTTTGTGTCAGGATTTTTCTAGATTTACCATTTTATTTACTAGTTGCTTCATGATCTATGATTGTATCTTCTAGACCTGAGATTCGTTCCTCCATCTCTTGGATTCTGTTAGACAGGCTCTCCTCTGTGTTGCTCACCTTCCTCTCTGAGTTCTCACAATCCCGTTTTTCTTCTGTCTGTGTGTTTGTAATTGAATCCATTTTCATTTTCAGATCTTGAAGTATTTTTATTGATTTCCTTCATCTGATTGTATATTCCTGAGTTTCTTCTATTTCCTCTTTATATAGGCCTTCAGATTTTGAACAGTTTTATTGATTTCCTTCATATGGTTGTTTGTATTTCCCTGAATTTTTCCCAGTGCCTCTCTATAGCACTCTTTAATGTCTTACATCTGTTTGGGTGCCTCTTCCTGCATTTGATTACAAACTTTACTTGTTTCCTCCATTATTAACCTCATTACTAAGGATTTGAGGTCATTTTCTTGTGTTTCCATTGTGCTTGAGTTCTCTGGATTGTTTTCTTTGGGATAGCTGGGATCTGGAGATGCCATATTGTTTTGTGATTTATTTTGTGTGTGTATGCTTTTATGCTGTCCTTTAGTCTTCTTGCCCTCTCTGTTTTTGGCAGGGAGCTTCCCGAGTTGGGTGGAAGGAGTCTGGGTATATATTCACCCATTTTCTCATGATTTTCCTAGGCCAGAAGCTCTGATGCTTCACTTGTCTGGATGGCAGGAGGCTAGCCCTGTAGTTTGGGTCTCTCACAATCAGTGATCCTCAGCTCACCTTTACTGTTGGTCCTGTAAACTTCCTAGGTCTGAATGTGCATTGGGTCAGGCCAAAGTGTCCACAGCTTCTGGTTCCTCTTGTTGCACTGGAGCTCTCCAGGGACTGAAGTAGATGGGGTGGCCACTCTACTCCCTGTCTCCCTGAGATTTCCTTAGTCCTGGAGCTTTGATGCTTTGTTTGTCTGTAGTTCTCGGTAGCGTTTTGGGACCCAGACTGCTCGCAGAGTCCAGGTGAGTGTCACGGGGCCCAAACCACACACACACTGAGTCCAGATCATGTCTCTAGACCCAAATGATCTCTGGACCCAAATGGGTAACTGGGCCTAACCTACAGGGCTTAGTCTACAAGCCTAACATTAGTCCAGTTACTGCTGTGTCCAACCAAGGTCTTGGGCCCAAACTGCACACTGAGCTTGCCTTGATAAGCCAGAGTCTCCGGGCCTGGACAGCACTCTGAGCTCTGGCAGGGACTCTGGGCCCAAACCAGGAGCCGAGCTCAGCCAGATTCTCAGGGCCTGCACCACCTGTCGAGCTCAGCCAAACACCCTGGACCCAAACTGTGTCCCAAATTCAGTCAGGGACTCTGGGCCCAAACTTCACGCCAAGTCTAGCTAAAGTCTCAGGGCCAGGACCGCGAGTCAAGCTTAGCTAGAGTGTCTGGGCCAAAACTGCCCTCCAAGTCCAGATAGGACTCTGGACCCAAACCACATGCTGAGATCAGCTAAAGCCTAAGGAGCCAAACCGGGCTCTGAGTACAGTTTGGGTCTAATGACTCAAGCCATGCCACAAGTTGAGTTTGGGTCACGAGGTCCAAATCATGCGCCGAGTTCAGCTAGTGTTGTAGGGCCCAAATCTTGTACTGCGTCCCCTCTCCCACAGCAATTCCCACCAGTTATCACACCAATTGCCTCTGCTGAAGGGTTCCCAGCTGCAAATTTCAGCCACTGCCACCACCGCTGCTGCTCTGGTCCAAGAAAATCCGTTCTCCTCCCTTTTGCAGTGGCACGCAGGCACGCTGCTCACAGCCATCTTGGATCTCGAAGCCTATTTTCTAAGACTGTGCACTCAAGTTCATCCTTATTTTTCTACTACCTCTGTCTCTGTGGAGTGCATTTCTTGGGCCTCAGTCTATCAGCCCAGTTTCTAGGACTTCTGTTTCAATTCCTTCATAGTTTCTGTAGACAAAATACCTATGACTACATTTTATACGGCTCCATGTTGTAGCATCAAATTCCATGACCTTACTTTTTGTCAGATGATGTTCTTTGCCTCATTTTCCATGATATCAGTTTCTATCATCTCCATTTTATTAACACAATTTGTATTGTTTTTCTCTTTGTGATATTCCTATATATATTTTCTGTATTTTCAGTTCATATCTGTAGTACACTTTTTGTGCCTTGGTTCCTAAGGCCTCCTTTTCTACACTCACACATTTTATTATCGAAGTATAAATGAATTTACTTGTTGTGGCCCCTGGATCTATGCTCTTGAAGTAGACCACCAGAATTTTACATCAGGTGGCCTCAGTTACTATTTCCTTGAGTTCTGTGGTCTTACACTCTGTGAACTCTTTTATGCTGTAAATTCTGTGGAAAGAGTAGCAAACTGTATGTTGACAAGGTCTTTGGCCTCTATTTCTGTGTACTTTGCCTTGATGACCTTCTTTTCCATTATGGAAGTTTCTACAACCTAAATTTCAATGAATTTAGGTCCTATATTCCAATTTCTATTGCTTTCTTTCCTGTGACCTCTGTTTCCTTGTTCTGTTCCTTGGTCTTCTGCTTCCACTAAAGCACGTTCTAAGATCACACATACAGTAGTTTCAGTTACTGTTCCCTCCATAGTAATGTTCATATTTTCTTGTGATCTCAGTGGCTAGTGACACAAGTACTGTGGCCTCAGTTTTGATCTCTTCCATTTCTATAGCCTCAAGTTCTGGATATCACTTCCTATGCATAAATTCCTTTGGACTTAGAATTTATGAAAAAAAATTTTCTTATATCTTTTGTTCTGTAGTGTTGGTTTCTGCATCTTGAGTTTCTCTGACCTCAGTTTTTATAGCATCACTTTCCAGGACCTCTTTTCTGTTCCCTCACATTCTCTGACCTCCATTTGTATGGTCTCAAGTTTTGTTCTCTGTTTAGTTGACATCCATTTTTAACTCCTCCAGTTATATCACCTCATGTCCATTGCCCTCTCATTCTATGTCCAGTTTCTATGTCCTAAATTATTGACCTCAGATTCTACTGTGTCAGTGTATGTGGCTTGTTTTTTTATATGTGTATATGACTCTCTTTGATAGAAGTATATGGCTACATTTGTCAGTAGCTAACTTCTTCAGTTTCTTATTGCTAGCTTGTATGAGTTCAATTTTATGGCTTTATTTTCTATAATGTTAGTTTCTATGACAGGTTCTTTGTCTTCCATGACTATGCTCCAAATTTCTGTGACATCAATTTCTGATATCTCTTTTTCTTTATCATCAACTTCTTTTACATGTTTTGACTTCAGCTTTGTTCCAATGTCCTGAGTTTCAGTAATCACAATTGGTATGATAGTTTGTGAAGATTTAAGCTTGTGGATTATGTCATTATGGATGCATTTTCTTTGTACTCATTTTATTATCTTTGTATATATGAATTCAGTCTCTGTACATTCTGGTTCTGTGACCTCAAGTGTACTCTCTCTGTATATAGCATCTTGCTTTATATCACATCAGGTTTCCAGTCCTTATTTCTTAGGACCCTATGCTCCATTATGTTTGGGTTCTAGGCTCTGTTCTTGTTGCCTCAGATATCATATCATTAATTTATCTGACCTCTGTACTCAGCCTCATTCATTTATCTGACCTCTG